>CM033642.1:103750247-103838710 GCA_019512145.1 Engystomops pustulosus
GATGTCTCCGTGCCCCGATGTCTCCGTGCCCATATGTCTCCGTGCCCATATGTCTCCGTGCCCCGATGTCTCCGTGCCCCGATGTCTCCGTGCCCCGATGTCTCCGTGCCGCTCCCCGATGTCTCCGTGCCGCTGCCCGATGTCTCTGTGCTGCTCCCCGGTGTCTCTGTGCTGCTCCCTTGTGTCTCCGTCCTGCTCACCGTGTTCTGCAATGTCTTCTTCACACATATATATTGTTCTTCACATACTATTTTGTTCGCACCGTTCCGCGCGTATCTTCCGACAAGTAAGCAGATGTGCCGAACATCTGTAATCTATTCTTCACTGTGTTCTTCACTGTGTTTTTCACTTAAATGATCCTGTGTTCACTGTGTTCACTGTTTTTATTCTATTCTTCATTGTTCTTCACTGTGTTTTTTTAATTAAATGCTCGATCTCGAGCAGGGGAAATACTCGTCCGAGCAACGAGCCGTTATGTCTCCGTGCCCATATGTCTCCGTGCCCCGATGTCTCCGTGCCCCGATGTCTCCGTGCCCCGATGTCTCCGTGCCCCGATGTCTCCGTGCCCATATGTCTCGCGGTGATACCTAATGTGTTTATGATTTTTACTGTTTATTAATATTAATATCAGTTCTAGGGAAAGGGGGGTGATTTGAATTTTTAGGTTTTTTTAATATAATTTTTTTTTTAACTTTTTTTAACTTTTACTTTAACTATTTTTCAGACTCCCTAGGGTACTTTAACCCTAGGTTGTCTGATCGATCCTACCATATACTGCCATACTGCAATATGGCAGTATATGGGGATTTTACCCCTCATTCATTACAATGTGCTGATAGCACATTGTAATGAATGGGTTAAAACGAGACAGCTTCGGGCCTTCGTGAGACCCGATGCTGTCATGGCAACGGATCACCGCTCCCCGTGACGTCATCGGGGAGCGAAGATCCGTGGCAGGATGGCGGCGATCGCGGTGAAAGCACCCGCGATCGGTGCTAGCACTGATCGCGGGTGTTACCGGTAAGCCTTTGCTGCAATATGCAGCAAAGACTTACCGGCTATGAAGAGGGCTCGGCCCGCAAGCCCTCTCCATGCACCGGGACCCGGCGCGCGCCGTACTAGTACGGCGCGCGTCGGGAAGGGGTTAAAATCCTTACATTGTTATATCACTTCCAAGCCCTGCCTGTCCAGTGAACATATTTTTACAACTTTTCTGAAATCAGGAAAAACATGGCTATATAAACTGAGCCCCTGTTCTTTCTTGCTCTGCATCTGAAAAATCTGTCCTATAAATGATGCATTTGTCAAAAATTTCACAATTTTATTTTTCACACTGGATCTCATTAAAAAAACTCTAAAAATAACCCATAGGGTTAAAAGTCTGATCATACCCCTAAATAAATTCTTTGAGTTGTGTAGTTTACAAAATTATGGGGGTTCCATAATTCTGGGGAGTCCAGAGTCTCTTGGAGCTGGTGAATCAGTCATGCAAATATTGGTCCTTTATAGCCTTAGGTTGCTTCCTTCCGGGCCCTGCCATATCTCCTGTATCCTGTATTTATGCCTCTTTGGGGATATTTCTGAACTCACGAGAAACAGCACTATAAAAATCTGCCCTTTGCTTTTGAAAAATAGTTTAACAAAGAGCTGTAAAAAAACCCATAGGGTCAAAAGACTGATCATACAAAAGACTGATTATACAATTTGTTTGTGGGGTGAAGTTTCCATATTTTCACTGGAGTTCTCACCATTCTGGAAGAATAAATGGATTTACAATTTAAATACTGGACAGCAAAATAGAAACATTTGCGTTTGGATAAGTAACACTCTAAAATGACAAAAAGTTGTAGTGTTCCAACCCGCTTGAAGCTATATAAGGTACCATTATAGAAAACCAAAAAATCTCCAACTACAGGGTTGAACCTATATATTATGCAATATCACTGCTCCTAGTTCGGAGGACCACAACATATCAAGATAATCCCTACAGAAGAGTGAACGCATAAACTTCATTCAATAAATAAATCAAATCTTTATTACAAAATAGAAATTTCAATACATCACAAAAATACATCTGATTAAAAAGACTCCATTAAAAGAGATAACTAAAAACATGAAACAAAACACACGGACGGTGTGCAAAAAAACTGGAAAGGCAATCAATATATTAGAAATTAGGCGCTGGTATTTATCCTCAGGATCCTAGAGCTGTAGATTCAGATGAAAAAGTTACTACATATCACTGTATTCCAATAGTAAATCCCAATATCACAAATATGTACCTGTAAACCATCAAAGAGAATCAAACACAATATAAAGCTAACAAGTACCCACCAGACGCTATGTTGGCCCAACCAATTCACACTGTTCAACAGCCCAACGCTTGTTTCGCACCCTGCTTCAGAAAAATTGGAAAGTTGGTGAAAATAAATGTAAATATATCAACAAAAATATGCCACTACTGTGAAGTACAACATGTCACCCAGGTGATTTGGGGATTTTGTTTTGGTTAAAATTAAAGCATTCTAAATTTATAACCGCAAATAGTGACATATATTTAAAAATTGGGATTAGTCCCGAAGCTCTAGAATGGCTTAGTCCCGAAGGGGTTAATAATAAATAAATAAAATTATTATTTTTCCAGATTGATGTTTGTATTATAAATAGGGTTTAGGAGACTCCTGTTTACCCAATAGGTGATAGCTTCAGACATGGAACCTTTATCTATCTACAATGTTTGTGGTTATGCAATCATTTTACTGATCTGGTTCCCCAAGTTCTGTAGACAGTTCAAATGCTGTCTCTAGTGAGAGTTCCTGCAATTAAGGTTAGGCTGGTTAACTGGGTCCTTGGGTCTGTATGATTTACTGTCCAGCAACTGTGCAACCACAACCAGGCTTGGCGCTAGCTGTCAGACTAGGTAAGTGGTGGCGAACTCACCCTGCGATGTCCCTGCAGGCTAAGGCACTGCCTAAAGCAGATAAACCGCCCTGGTAAGGGCAAACCCACTATCAGGAACCTAACTAAGGTCCATGAGTGACCCTACAAGATGACAGGGAAAACTTCGTCTGGCAGCTGCTGGATGGTGGAGCGGACAGGTAACCGGAAACTGATATGGGTCAGTGTTCACACTGGGACACAGAAACCGACACAAGACTGACAGGAAGGTGGAGTCACACTAGGAGATAAACGATACTTAGGGACAAACAACAGATACAGACAGACAAGCGGAGTCAAACAAACCGGGTCAAAACCAAGATGGCGGTAAAAGTACAGAATCGTATAGCAAACAGAATGGTCAGTAGGCAAAGCAGAAGTCAATAGAAGTCACAGAATAGCAAGAAACACAATGGCAAGAGCACTAGATACACAGATAGACTGTACTAACCAGCACCCAATGAAGGGCTGGGCAGAATATAAGGCAGTAATGGACACTACCTCCAGCACTGACTGGCTCAGTCGTCCATCACTCAGACCGCAGCTGCAGGCAATACGAGTACAAAGACTCACCCAGCTTTCCCAGGATCAGAAATGGAGCTGTCAATCACAAGCAGCACTGGGTGTGGTTTTCCAGCAAGAAGTCTGAAACCTGATTCCATCAGAACAATTTGCAAGTTCTCACATTTACATTGTAGAGTTTTAGAAAATGATTACAGGATAGGAATCTTTGGAGAGGAAAAGATGACTTTGATGCCTCTATGCCTCTCTTCTAGTATATTATAATGAACGGATCATTTTGTGCACTGCTCAACTTTTGAAAAATTAAAGGGGCTGGCCAGGAATATTTTTATTTATACATGGCTGGGAAATAATAAACCTCTTATACTCACCTTCTCCGGTACTCCCATTCAGTCATGGCACCGATTATTGCTGCTGGGTATACAGAATACCAAAATTGGCTGTGTGTTCTTGGACATCATCTGGCTGGCTATGTGAATAATCTTTTCTTTGTCCACATGGGATGTCCCGCACTTATTGAAGAGTAGGGACATAAGAAGGGGGAATCCTAAAGGGGGATCCTGAACCCCAGTTTTTTATGTATACATTTCCAGGAGGACTATGAGAAGAACAACAGAACCATGAAATGTCTGTTAGAAAATGAATTTGTTTTATCCATCAAGATTACACATAATATATGTTAATTCTATAGGGATTTTCTATGGAGCAGTCATTTTACTTATATCACAGATTTATATCACTATGATAACAATAGAAGGGACCATATCTTTAGAAAAAATATTCTTGCATCTACTACTTAACATGGATGAATTCACATCTTATCTACACATGTCACAGATTATTTCACTAGCTGATATAAATGAGTTAAAAAAGTTATACATTCATGATAAGAATTGAGACATCTGGATATATTTAAAACACTGGCGACACAAAAGTTTAAAAGAAAATTTTAATTTGATGTGGCCACTCTTTTACATAAATTGTCCTTGTGCCTTTACTGCCTTTATAATAATCACTGTCAGGACTCAGGGTCAGAGAACCCCCTGGACCACTGCAGGAGATGGTACTAGCCGACACATGGGATCGGAATTTAAGTGGCATCTGGTCTTCACCAGACCCCGCCGCAAAGCGGGATGGTCTTGCTGCAGCAGGGTGCCACCATGTCGTTCCACTGGTGCGACTAGCCCGTGGTGGCAGCCAAGGTCGCTGTACAGAATCTGAGCCCAGGCTCGTAGTCAGCCACAGGCAGACAGTCAGGGCAGGCAGCAGAGGTGCAGGGGTCAAAGGTCAGGTCCGAGGTCACAACTGGAGATCAACGTAGGAACGGGAACAGGAACAAGGAAAAACGCACAAGGAAGCTTTCACGATGGCTAATGAGCGCAAAGATCCATCAGGGAATTATGAGAGCTGCCATTCTTTATGGAAACCCGGAAGTGGCCAGCGCCAATCAGAGGTGCACTGGCCCTTTAAATCTTTGAGTGCCGGAACGCGCGCACCCTAGGAAGTAGGGATGCACGTGGCCTAGCCTGGACTGGAGCAGGATTTTGGAAAGAGTAAGTGAGAGCAGGAGGGCGCCACACCACGGAGAGGCACCCATGACAGTACCCCCCACCTTTGGCCTCCCCCTCTTCTTGATCCCAAGAAACCTCTGTAGTAGACTTCAATCCAAAATATTGTCTTTGGGCTCCCAGGATCTCTCCTCAGACCCGAAACCCTTCCAGTCTACAAGGAAGAAACGCTTATCCCTTATGGTCTTCATGTCCAACACCTCCTTGACTTCATAGACATCAGAAGAGTCAGCCTCAGGAGCAGGAGGAGGAAAATGTTGAGAGAAGCTGTTCAAGATGACAGGTTTCAGGATGGAGAAATGAAAAGGGTTCGGGATGCGCATAGATGGAGGAAGGCGGAGTTTGTAGGCCACTGGATTGATGTGCTGAACCACCTCAAAGTAGTGTCCACTGGGAAATAATAGGGACGATGTGGTGGCAAAGTCTCTGCCTGTTTTTTGGAAACAACATTGGCAAAGTCCTGGTAGCATGCTGGCAGACCCTCCAGAGACTTGGGAGACACAGAAGAAGTCAGGATATGTAGAGGTGTCACCAAGCGGCATGAGTGACATTCTGATCCCCAAAGCACCTCACCAGTCTTTCAGTTGAGGACCGGGGTGTGACGTTGCAGCCATGGAAGACCCAGGAGAAGAGATGATGTGCAGCATGGCAGAACATATAAGAACAATCTTTCTTTGTGAAGAGCTCCAATTTGAAGAGAGACTGGTTCAGTGCGGTACCAGACAAGATTTGTCCACTGACTGAAGATATGACAAAAGGTTTTTCTAGAGGAACTACCGGAATGTGATGCCGGGAGACCAGAGTGGCATCCACAAAGTTCCCCGCAGGACCCGAGTCCAAGAAGGCTGAGACGTGCATAGTGTGAGTATCAACACCAAGAAGCACAGGAACTGTCAGGCGTGGAGAAGCCGTATTCACACCTAGGGATGCTTCAGCCAGGAGCCCTAGGTTCTGGCATCTCCCGGACGTTGGGGGACGGACAGGATAAGCCCCAATGAAGTGCTTGGGACTGGCACAGTATAAGCAGAGGTTCTCCCGATGTCTGGAACATTCCTTGATGGTGAGTTGGGCTCTCTTGAGTAGCATAGGTCAGGGTGATGAGACCACTCAGAATGCCAGCAGGTCATGGGCGGCCATGCTTATTTAACCTGAGCTGACAGTACTTTTTTTTTATTTTGCAGACAAGGCCGCGTTGTTCCAAGAGAGCTCGGAAGACATGGTACGGAATTTGACAGCATACTCCCCTACGGACGAGGTGCCTTGGCGTAAATTAAGCAGCACCGTTTCAGCTGAGGAGGCTTGTGTGGGTTTCTTGAACATGGACCGGAATTCATCCAGAAATGCAGTATGGGTAGCCATGACTGGATCGTCTCTGTCTCATAGGGGGGTAGCCCAGGCCAGGACTTTCCCGGAGAGAAGACTGACAATTAATGCCACCTTGGAGCATTCAGTGAAAAACTGGGAAGGCATCATTCAATGTGCAGCGGGCACTGTGTAATGAAGACTCTACACAGCTTGGGGTTACCATCATACTTATCAGGCATCGAGAGTCTGGAGCCTGGGTTCTGCCGCCGGTAGACAAGCCGGTGTGACTGGAGAAGTCGCAGGAACTGTCACAGGAGTAGTCGCAGACGCTGGTGCTCAGAAGCAAGCAGCTGTTGCAGCGCGGTGGTAACTTGACCAAGCAGTTCTCCATGTGAAGCAATCTGCTGGGACTGCAGGGCGATAACTCTGGAAATATCAGCCAGTATCAGAAGTGGAAGTCTGGTGGGGTTCATTGCCGGAACTTACTTACCACCACGGGAGATGGTTCTAGCAGACACCTGGGACCGGAATCTAAATGGTCTTCACCAGAACCCTCCACAAAGCGGGATGGTCTTGTTGCGGCACGGTGCCACCTGGTCGTTCCACAGGTGCGACTCGCCTTTGGTGGCAGCCAAGGTTGCGATACAGAATCTGAGTCCAGGCTTGTGGTCAGGCACAGGCAGACGGTCAGGGTAGATGGCAGAGATGCAGAGGTCAAAGGTCAGGTACAAGGTCACAACTGGAGATTAACATAGGAACGGGAACAGGAACAAATAACAACGCACAAGGAAGCTTTCACAATGGCTAATGAGCGCAAATATCCAGGAAGCACTGGGAAACTTTCTCTTAGGCATATAGCTCAAAGATCCGGCGGGGGTTGATGGGAGCCGCCCGTCTTTATGGAAACCCAGAAGTTGCCAGTGCCAATCAACAGATCACTGGCCTTTTAAATCTTCGAGCGGCGGGGACGCACTAGAGGGCAGGTGAGGGCCGGGGGCGCTACGCCACAGAGAGGGGCACAGGTGTGTCCGCGATCCATGACATGGATCGCTGGGGCATCCGTGACAATCACTAGCTGTTCAGCAAGTAATTCAGCATTTCCTGATATTTACTTTAATGCTGCCTGAACACTGATGAATAGGTTAGGCCGAACTGATGACTCATCCTGCTCCTCCCTCCCCTCTCCCGTGTCAGTGAGACAGACTATGAGAGAAAGAAGCACAGTGGGTGACGCCATTAGGATGGACTGAAGCAGTGAGAAACAAGAAGTTGTGTATCTATGCAGAGTGCAGCATGGGGAGAACATGGAAAGGCTGAATCTCTTAAAGGGGGCAAAGGTACATATACATACACATGTACATGTCCACTGGAACAGATTTATTAAAAAGTGGTCCTTTATCTCCTCTAAAGTGAAGTTTGCAAAGGCTGTATCCATATTTGTCATGCACATTACATTTTAGATGCATTTTAATATAAGTTTATAGTCCATTGAATGGGTTAATTATATTTCTAATTAAAAGCATCTGACAAGCAAAGCTGGTATAAAATAGAAAAGAATCATCATGGATAAAGTATTCTACTTATGTACAGTATAAGTAGCTCAGTACTACCGCTGTTCAATGAGATTGCAGTTTATCCTATTTATTTTAAACCTAAAATCCATATCTATCCAACATGAAAGAAAAGCTTGAATAATTTCACAGACGATTAACGGATAATCTGTTGATGCTTCTTTCAGTACTGGACATCCTACCAATACCATTTTCAGCTGATCGCGGTTGATGAAGATATTTGCTGACATTTGCTTTAAGATATAATCCTATTTTTTATGCAGTTCTCAAAAGATGATACAAAATATTTCTTTTGTATGTAAGTGATAGGCTTTATAAAATTATGTAAAGAGTTAAACCTATATATAGATCGTTCCCTTATTTTTAAAATGACAAAATATTTGAGGTATATATTGTGAATTATTTATTTTAAAAGGATTTTCAAGGGACTCACAAGTCCATTAAAGGCAATTTGGCAAGCTTTCTTTACACTACGACCACATCCTGTTGATGGTCAGGGTTTTGTATACTTTTCATGGTCTTTTTAGGGGTCTGTATTATTCTACTTACTGGTCTGGGGTCTATATTATTTCTATGAGATGATCTGGGATCTATTTTCTTTTAATTGCAAAACTTTTCTATTGACTATTGGTCTGGAATCTGTATTTACAATATAAAGTGGGGTTGTGTATTATTAGGGATAGATCTCTATTGCCTGCTTTTTTTCTTAAATTTATGTAGCGCACACAGATTACGTAGCGCTACACAGAGGAGGAAACCCACGCAAACACAGAGAGAACATACAAACTGCTATGGGGTCAATGTTATTATTTAAGTAACTAGCAAAATCCAAGAATCGCGGGGACCCCCGGTCCGGTCCTGTCATGGATTTCCCAGCGATCCAAGTTGTCCGCTGTGCTGCCCTGCCCCCCTCACCTGTACTTACCTGTCCTGGCTCCTGATAGCTCCAGTCCCTGGCTCCGGTCCCGCTCCTGCTCGCAGACTAGGCTGTGCGCGCCCCCGCTCTCTAGAGGGGGGCGCCTGACTCTTCAAGAATATAAAGGGCCAGCATCCTTATTGGCACTGGCATCCCGGCTCTGCTATATGGCCTGGCTACTCCCTGCATCCCCTGCTGAAGAGAAAGCCTTCCTGAGCATTTCCAGATGCCTTCGAGTTTCCTGAGTGTTACCAGACACCTCTGTGTTCCCGTGTTCCTCTGGTATTCCCGTGTTCCTCTGGTGTTCCCGTACTCCTGTGGCGGTCCTGTAATCCTGTGCTGGTCCTGTAATCCTGTGGCGGTCCTGTAATCCTGTGGCGGTCCGGTATCCTAGTGGTCATCCCAGGTCCTGCCAGCCGTCCATCCGAGGTCCTGCCAGCCGTCCATCCGTGGTCCTGCCAGCCGTCGATCTGAGGCCCTGCCAGCCGTCCATCCCGAGGTCCTGCCATCCCGAGGTCCTGCCTTCCCATGGTCCTGCATTCCCGTGGTCCTACCTGCCCTGTGTCCCTACCTTGGCTGCTACCGTGGGCCTAGTCACACCCGTGGAGCGACCTGGTGGTTACCCGCCGCAGCAAGTCCACTTAGACTCCGCTCCTGGGTTGCGGCCGGCATCTTTATTTCCCGCGGTGGTCCAGGGAGTCCACAAGACTTTAGCCCCAAGGGACTATTCCCAGAGACTGTGAGACTAGTGTGTACAGGCACAAATCAATACAAATGTTTTATTAATTCACAATACACTTAAATAGATGCCAGGCATCAAAAAATATGTAAAAACAATTAAAAGTGTGAAAGCACACATCAAAGAACATGTGGACCAAGAAAGATCCTACTGGTCCACATACAGCCACGAGTGCATAAAAATGTGCAATCAATTCCCACAAAGTAAGTTTACACAATGATGAATACAAAGCAGTCCTAGATAACCTTAGTGTTAAATAGTATGCATTAGAGGACTTCTGCAGTAGTCCCTGCAAGAATATCTGTCGGTCCCTACATCCACAACTAAAATGCTTGGCTGGAATATGCAAGTATAAACAGATGGTGAGCGAGGGGGTTCCCCATTAGTACAAACCAGGTCCTAGGCACTCAGATCAGCATACATCAAATCAAAAATAAGACATGGGAAGAATAAATAATTCCGCACTCGTGGCTGGAGGCATCCCACACGTTCCGTCGCAACCTGTGACTTCCTCAGGGGTTATTTAAGTAACTTTCATTTAAAAAAACCTTTTGATATGTTGTAGGGCATGCAATTTTAAGTGATTTTGCAAATGGATTAGTGCTCCTTTTACCGCCTGATATCAGTGACTCCTCAGATGGCCATTGCTAGGTACTTCCTGTCCTCACTGGGCTGAATAGGGAGTGAGAATGTACATGTGACACACCCTCCTCTCTCCCTGCTCTCAGCTGATCTCCTCATGGCTGCCATGTGCTGCCAGGAGCCCTAACTAATGTGATAATAACACACCTTCATTCTTATCTCTCACTTTTAGATAGATAGATAGATAGATAGATAGATATGAGATGGATAGAATGATGTTCATATAAAGATAGATAGATAGATAGATAGATAGATAGATAGATGATTGAGAAGATAGAAGATGTGATAGATAAAGGGGAGGAGTGGGATGTTTCGTTATTACACTTTTTTCTCGTTACATCACACAAAAAAGGAAACAAACATCAAAATGTAGAAAGTATAAAATAACACTTTATAAGATCACTTAAAACAAACCATTTAAAAAGACAACATACACAGAAAAAGACCACCAATGGTCAAATAACTAAATATATATGATAAATAGATCACAGTAAGGTTATATTCACACTGTCGTTGCCCGCCGTTGCACTTTTAGTGCGTTTTCTGACTTCCTAAGAAAATGTGCCCCTTTATGTAATTTTATGTTAATTGAGATTTTGGGCATTTAATAATTTATTAATTTACTTTTTTAAAAAACTTTTTTATTTCTTCCCCCAAGGGACATGAACAAGCAATCATCTGATTGCTTGTTAATGATAATACCCTGCAATACTTATGTATTGCATGGTATTAGCACATGCATAGGCTGACACTGTGCCTTTAAGATCCTGTAACAGACAGAATCTTACAGGCACTGCCTGCGAACAGCTCTGGGGTGTTGATTGGAGCTATGTTTCTATGTTTCACCTTGCGTTGAAATCTCTTGTGAATATTTCTTTTCTGTCCACATCTAGGGAGGTTAGCCACAGTGCCATGGTCTTTAAACTTCTTGATGACACTGCGCAGTCGACAAGGAACATTCAGGTCTTTGGAGATGGACTTGTAGCCTTGAGATTACTCATGCTTCCTCACAATTTTGATTCTCAAGTCCTCAGACAGTTCTTTGGTCTTCTTTCTTTTCTCAGTGCTCAATGTGGTACACACAAGGACACAGGGCAGAGGATGAGTCAACTTTCATCCATTTCAACTGGTTCCAAGTGTGATTTAGTTATTGCCACTGACACAGGTAAGTTACAGGTGCTGTTAATTACACAAATTAGAGAAGCATCACATGACTTTTCAAACAGTGCCAATACCTTTGTCCACCCCCTTTTTTATGTTTGGTGTGGAATTATATCCTTTTGGTGGTTTTCCATTGAAGACAAATTAAATGAAGATAATAATACCAAAGAATTTCTGATTGAAATCATTTTTTGGAAAAAACTGAGTATTATCTGACATAATTGCAGGGGTGCCAATACTTTTGGCCACCACTGTATACGCAGTTAGACTATTTCTCTGTGCCATTAAAACTCTTGCCATAGATATACCAGAACTTCTGACAAGCTGACACATTCTCCAAGTCATCCTCCTAGGTGACACGTTGTGTGTGAAGTGACTATATAACTTGCCACCTGGGTTGATTTTCCTCAAGTGGGGACCACAGGGGGACATATGCATAAACAATTAAATGGGAGGCAGGAATTCTCCCTCTCATCCTATGGGCATCTCAACCCTTTCTGAGGTGCACGCAGCGTCTCATAGTTGGAGTATTCTCAACCTTATTCTCTTTGTAGAGCCACAGGAGAGCAAGCTGCTTCTGATTCTTTCCCCACAGCCTATGAAATTGTTTATAGGAAGATATTCCACCAGCTTACAACATCTAACTTGTATACTTCTTCTTTACCCAAGACTCCAGTAATTCAGGTCTCCTGTTTGTGGCATGCTGGGACCAGGGGTGGTATAGGGTGTCAACAAAACTACAAACCCCTCAGTTCTTGACACATGTCGGACAAATGTTTCACGTGGGGTAAAGCTGTGGGGAAATGAAGCTGTGTTCAGCATACCATGTAATTACTAGAGCCTAAATGATTGATTCTAAGGTGGCACTACTGTCTATGCTCCAGGGCCATGTGAATGTTCAGAAGTGGGATTTACTGTGGTTCTTCCTCAGGGCTGCATGCTCAGTACTTCAGAAAGGGTGCAGGAAATATACAAGGAAAGTAATCCTCTCAATTAATGTTTTAAAACTTAGTTCAGTGACTTTAAAGTTGATCACATATCTATTTAGAGATTCAACTAAATTCCACTGTAAACAAAACAAAGAGATTGCTAATTATTTTAGGAGCAAAATAAAACCTTTCACATGGTGCAGGGTGGCAATTTATTTTTACAAACACCTAACATGCTGTGATAAATGCATAGGGAATAATAACAATGTGCACTGACTATGTGGTGGATGTTATCAGGAATATGTACTTTTGTAGTGTGACTGCCACTCTCCCCTAACAGGGTATTGATACCTGATGAAAGCTCCGGTTCAGAGCTGAAACGCGTTGCATCGCTAATACTTTTGTAATAAAAATCTCTGTTGCCGGAAGAGGCTACTGTCATTTCATTGACACATCTAAGTGCCGGTCCTTTGCCTTCTCTTTTTTCCCATAAGGGTCTACACAACATTACCCTCCACCGCGTGGATACCTGGGTCCGCTCGAGTGAGGCTACTGCTTGGACTGGCTGCCACCATCTGATATAAGGCTCTTTCTCATCTGGATTCAGGTGAGAGTCTCATCGTGATTTTGGATCATATATATATATATATGTTCAAATGACAATATTACACTAGGGTCCCGCCCTTCTCTTTGTGCTTGTCCCCCAGTGTTCCGACACTCATTAATCCCGAGTGCCGTCACCCACTCCAGGTTTCTTCACAGGAAATATACAAGGAAAGCAATCCTCTCAATTAATGTTTTAAAATTTAGTTCAGTGACTTTAAAGTTTATCACATATCTATTAAGAGATTCAACTAAATTCCACTGTAAACAAAACAAAGAAATTGCTAATTATTTTAGGAGCAGAATAAAACCTTTCACATGGTGCGAGGTGGCAGTTTATTTTTTACAAACACCTAACATGCTGTGATAAATGCATATGGAATAATAACAATGTGCACTGACTATGTGGTGGATGTTATCAGGAATATGTACTTTTTGTAGTGTGACTGCCACTGGCCCCTAACAAGGTATTGAACTGTGCTCTGCAGTTGTACACAACAGTCAAGCTTCAGTCATGTCTATCTTCCACATAAGCTTTCTGTGTTATCAAGTCATTGCAGCCTACTGGGAGTTGGATTTCTTACCACAAAACAACTGCCTTTCATTAATTTCTAAGAATGACACAGACTAGTGGGAAACCAATCATGTGTATGTCAATTAACTGAAAACAAATAGAACACATCTGGTGACTTGCGGAAATGAATGTATATCATTGTGCAATGTTGTGCATAAAATCTTCCATAATAATATAAAAAAAACAAGGGTGTCATTTACATCTTTTTCTTTATCAGAAATGGGAAGACATATGCAAGAACTTGTTCCAGAAACTGCCTCACACCATATACATTATACAGGTGGTCCCCTACTTAAGAACACCCGACTTACAGACGACCCGTAGTTACAGATGGACCCCTCTGCCCACTGTGCCTCTCGTGAAGCTCTCTGTGTGCTTTACAACAGTCCCAGGCTGCAATGGTCGGCTGTAAAGTGTCTGAAATGAAGCTTTTTTGATAATTCTTGGTCCCATTACAGCAAAAAATGTTGAAACTCCAATTGTCACTGGGGGAAAAAAAAAGTTTGTCTGCACCTACAATTATAAAATATACAGTTTTGACTTGTATACAAATTCAACTTAAGAACAAACCTATGGAACCTATCTTGTATGTAACCTGAGTACTGTACATTTTAGACACTTTTCATGATGTTTCTGGAGTGTGTGACCACCTATCCAGACACAGCACTTACCACAGACTGGGGTTGGGAAGTTCCTGTTCTTAACCCCTTAATGTCTGCCGTAGCTGCTTTTTTTACTGTAGTCATTAAGAGTGCTTCTGATGCAAAACCTTTCTACGGAACCCTATCAGAAGAAAATTGCAGGACATCGGGTCCTGCTGCTGTACTTGGCTGTGTTATCACAGCCCAGCCTCGCCACTAAGGATCGGAAAAGCTCTAATCCCTTGTGTTTAACTCCTTAGACACCACGGTCACATATGTGTCTAAGCGGCACCTCAAAGTAACATGGACAATGAAATCTGCTTCAAACAAAGCCCATCTTGAGGATATATTTATGTCCAACACTAAAGTGACCAACTAACTTTTCTTTTTAGGGTGTACACTCCACACATTACACATGTTTGAATGAGAGTTATATTTGTAGAGTCAGTCAGACTTTTTTTTTTATAGCAGAGACCACCAGTGCATTTTTCTTCAATAGCAATAAGCTCTGAAAGACAAGCACAGGTACTGAGCTACAGATCACTCCTGGCACTGCTCGTTCTAATTACTTTGGGAAAAGGTAGCCCGCGGGTAGTTTGTAAAGGTGATTAACATATTTATGAATTGAGTTAAATTAAAAGTAAAAAGGGAGATGTAAGTGTAGTAAGTGTTTCTGCCACGTAAAATGATAGAAATACAATTAACTCTCTGATCTGTGACTGGAACACGTGGGCGTTTGATGAGAAGGAAGCTGATTTACATTGTGTTACTAGGAAAAAATGCAAATGACCCTTTTATTCCAGACCTATTGCTCTACAAATGCTGTGACTGAAAGCTGTGTTTTATGAATACTGTGCTGTCAGATAAAGTAGCAGTGTACATAGATTTGTCACACATGTATGGCTTAAGGGCAAATTCTATAATAACTTCATTATTTCTTTCATGTACAAATACATTGACAATATTACTTAAATGGAACGTGTCACCAGCTTTTACCCCACTAAACTACCAGCCCCCCCCCCCAGGTAGTGTATGAAATGGCCTTTCTAGAAGTCCCTCTTTTATGTGAAATCTCTCCTTTTTACCTATAAAAATTCTCCTCCAAAAGAAGGGAAAATGAGCAGAAAACTGACATCTTTTGTCAGAGATGAGTCAGGCTTAGAGGCTAGAATGGTAGTGTCTCTCTAGTGCTATAGCAGCCAGGACCATAGTTCTGGTGTCAGATTAAGGATGAGAATTTTCTCAGTTAAAGGAAATCTACCATCAAGCATGGATAAACTGTGGTAATCTTCTTATGTTTATTATCCATTGCCTTCGTCCCTCTAAAATCAACTCTTAAATTATGCTATTGAGCCTTTAAGGCTACTGGGGTGATTCCCAGAGCCCTTCTGTGCATTTACAGGGTGTTACAGTGTTCAAGGAGCACTTCCTCCTCCCACTGGGGGGGGGGGGGTGCTGGGGGAGTAGAGGGGGAGGGAGAGATAGTGTTACAGCCTGTGATTCTGCAGCACGGAAGGGCTTTGAGAACCTCCCCAGTAGCCTTTCAGGGTTAATGGTATAATTGTAGAAGGAAGAAGGCCATGGATAACAAATATAAGAATATTAGCAGTCACAGTGTATGGATCTATGAGTAAGTGTCCCTGGTTTATCATGATGGATTTTGATGGTAGATTTCCTTTAAATAAAAAAAAAGGGGCATTGGATCTTTCAATGGCCGGTGTGAGGTCAAGCTGCATATAGTGACTACCATTCAGCCAATAAACCCCATGCAAAGTCCCATGACAATGACATGTCCTTATAGCCAGGCAAACTTTTGAGTTTGTGGAATGTGCGACAAATGGATTTGTACAGCTCCCTATGCCCTATCGTTAAAATGTACCCTTCTGCTGCTTATTGTATGACTGAAAATTAAGCTTACTTTAATAAACAATAAAATATACTGTATATGAATTACCTTTAGTTTAACATAAAATCTATATTAATATTAATATTCTTTAATATGTTTTAATTTGTTTTATTAATAATGTACAACAAATACAGTAATAAACGTTAAAGACAAGAATCCCACTGGTCTCATTACTTGTGTAAAATAATCAGAGTCATTAAAGAGAGCTGAGTAACAAACTCAAAAACTTAGTGCTTCATGTAAATGACAAATACACCCAGCTATAATAAATATCATATGAAAAAAACACGGTGATATAAGGGCACAACAATCATCATATTCCATAGTCAAGTCCCCTCTTTCCAGCCTAACAATTAACCGTGTAACATCTGAAGTTGAGTAGCAACGTAGTCAGGGAATCAAACCAATCACCCAACACTTGTATATCAGATCATGATCAAGAGCCAAGGAGGATGTGGGTCCATCCAACGCAGGACTATCGCTTTCCTAGTAAAGAAAAGAGCAACCCTAAGGCAAATCTGCATGTGGTATTGCTCTGATATCTCATCAAGAACCCTCAGCAAACATATTTCAGGATTAAATGGAACAGTGGACATCAGGGACACTACCTCCTGCCAAAAATAATGTATTATTGGGCACACACTCACCATATGCCAAAAGTTCACATATTCCACTGTACACCTGAGACAACCAGGTGCCCATTCGTCACAATCGAACCGGGATAAGATAACATTGATGTTATTAGCAGATGGTGATACATGGAGGGAGGACTCCAAAGCTTCATTATAACTTTCTTCAGTTAAGTTAGGAATCAGAGTCCTTCACTTTTCCAGGGGTGGTGAGGGGTTATTAGCTACATTAGTTGTGATCAAATTTGAGTATATTGTGGGATCAGGCCACACAGGCCCTGCGATCTAAGGACTCATATAAGGGGATAGTTCAAAATGAAGATGGGAGGTGGGGTCTGGAAATTAGGCCAACAGGGAGTGTCTAAGGTGCAAATTTTAGAATTGGGTTTGTGGAATGTCAAAAGAGCACAGAACAGAGTTTTCGTAGAGGCTGGGCAGCACTTTAATTCCCAATGCCTCCCAAGACCATAAATAATATAGATTATATAATTTGGGTAAACTTGAATTATTCCATAGGGGGATTAGAGCAGTATTTTGGTGAGTTTGCAAAGTGACTTAGCACAAAATTTTGGATGCCAATTTGTGAATGATGATGATGCTAAATTATGCTTAGAGTTAGGTAATGGACCCAGGAGGAGCCATAATTTGATATATTTAAACTGGCATTGAAGGGATATAAGTTTTGATTTGGCTCTAGAGCAGTGGTGGCGAACCTATGGCACGGGTGCCAGAGGTGGCACTCAGAGCTCTTTCTGTGGGCACCCAGGCCTTCACCCCAGCACAGAATTTGCCAGACGTGACTCAAGGATTCCTCCTGCGGTCCAAGACAGCCATGGACATGCTATGATCAGTGCTATTTTAAAGCAACATCCTTGGCTGCCAGGACTACACGAGAAGCGAGAAGGTGTGGACAGGGATAGATTATCGTTGGAGCTCCTGCTCTGGGTCCCCTGATTCTTCCTCTTCAGGGGACCCTGGAAAGAAGCTATAATCCAAATTTCTCCATCTTCTTTCTAGTGTATTGGTGTCCTCAAGACGCCAATACGGTTGAAACTTGTGATACAGCTACTTTGCGACATAAAAGTAGGTTGTGGTTGTAGGTTGGGCACTCTGTTTCTAAAAGGTTTGCCATCACATCTCTAGAGTTTCCCAAAATGACTGTTAAATTGTGTGAAAAAACGATTTGGAACTGCTATTTCCACATGCTGTAGCACATATAAACATTTAGGAAGCATTATCATTTTTGCCAGATTGATAAGACAGAGAGTGGTAGTTAGCCCTACATTTAGAATTTAAACTTAAACAGGTCATATAAGGGTTGCACATTAAGAGCCAGGGGGTTGATGGGTCAGTGGAAATAATTATCCCCAGATATTTTAACATGTCCAATACTCTTAGTCCCAGCACAGACTCCAAATACGGTGGCCTAGCAGACAAAAAGATTAGGGAGGAAAAATTAATACATAGCGCAGAGAAGGTACCAAATTTGATAATTTGCAGCATGGCTACCTGAAAGGTGGGTAGGGGGTCCGACATAAATAGCGTCAAGTCGTCAGCATGTAAAGCTGCTTTGTTTATAATTAGGTTCATTCCTTAGTAAAAGGGCCAAGGGCTTTATTTCTAGAGCAAATAAAATGGGTGACGGGGGGAACCTCCATCTTGTACCCCTATGGAGTGTAAAAGGGAGGAAGAGGGATCTGCTCACTAGTAATGAGGTCTGCAGGGATTTACATAATATATCTAGCCAGGAGATAAAGACCGTACCAAAACCAAATGTGCCTAAGGTATGGCCATTCCTTATGAGCCATATAATGATGCCAAGGTCCAGTCTGCTTTCATACTTTTGGCTATTTGGGAAATGACCTGCACTCTTCTAATATTCTTAAAGGTCAACTTACCTGGCATATAGCTGCATTGGTCTGGGTGAATCAAGTCTAGGAGAACAGTATTCAGGACATTTTTTTCATTAAAAGTCTATAATCTACTGTATCTAGCGGATTGCACTTTCGTTGGATATTCTGATGTTTTCGGGTTTCGCGCGGCTGAGACAGGGGATTGTGTCGCACGTAATCGGATTTTGGCGCAATCGCATCTCCTTTCATGCGACAGAAATGGGGTGCTGCTGTCAGACGATCCGATGGATTCGGACTGATCGTGGGATTTAACTTTAAAATTGTGTCGCAAGACAATGCACTTTCATACATCGGGAAGAAGAAGGTGAACTCTGGCGGACCTGATCGGGGAAGCGACACATGCAGGACATCGGGCGTACGATCTAAGTGAATCGCAGCAGAGTTCATTATCGTCCGACATTCCAGATTGTGGATCGCGCCAGGGACGGGTAAGTAAATGTGCCCCAATGGCTCTTTTCTTGAGCACCTTTTCCTCAGATTTTTAGATTTTGTCCTCCTATTTATAAGGATAAGAGTAAAACCTAGTAGACAATTCAGACTGTGCTACACAGAGAATTTTTGTAGTGAAAGCAACAGTCCACATGATCGCATAGAACTCAATGGGGCACATTTATCATACACTGGCGCTAAGCACCTACTAATAAATTGGGAGGGAGTACCGCTGTGCTGCACTGGCATAGCTGCCATAATCTGCGCCCGGACAGATACTCTGCCAGCTGCTGCCCACTTCACACCCCTTACACCTCACTACTGAGCCAAGGACCCCGTTGTAAAAGTGGCCAAAGGTGCCTTCCACAGTAACAATTTTTAGCCCTTTATAGTAATAATGCTCCATCACAGATCAGTAATTATGACCCTATATTGGCCCCATTTGTAAAAATAGGCCAAAGAAATAATGCTCCCCCAAAGGCTGATCATTAATATTAGTGTCCGAATAGTACAAGGTCTCATGAAAAAAACATTGAAATAACAAAAATCTCATTACTTGTTGCAAATCTGCTTCATCAGTAAAATATTAGCTCTTTGGCCTCACATTCAGCAGAAAACACCTCTCTGGTCACTTAAATAAGACTGAAAGCCAGGAGCAATATTATCCAGGAGTAAAGCTGGAGTCCCAGAATTCCATTCCTTAACCTCCCTATTTTTCATATGCTACCATTGTCCAGCAACATTATGGGGCACATTTACTTACCCGGTCACCGGAGTTCACAGAAAGTTCACAGTAAATTCACTAAGATCGTGCGCCAGATATCATGAATGTGTCGCTTCCCTGCTCAGGTCCGACAGAGTTCACCATCTTTTTAGTGGTGCATCTAAGTGCTAGGGCTTGCGACACATTTTGAAAGTTAAATCCCACGCTCAGTCAGATCACCCGATGGCACGCCCCCTAAATTGTGTCACATGGAAGGCAGCGCAGCTGCACCACAGAAAGGTTGCGTGCGCCACAATCCCAGTGCCAACACTTCTTAAATACCTATGCAAGCAGTTTTAGCCCCGAAAATGGTGTACAGTCCGACAAAAGTGCACGCACGACCCTTAGTAAATGAGCCCCTATGTGTCTAACAATGTCTATTTAGGCTTTTATTGAAAAACAGTATAGTCTAACTAAAGCTAAGCAATATAGAGTGAAAAGCATAATTTTCATTACTTAACACCTTCACTTATGTAGCCATTTGTCATGACTTTGTAACCACACTCTACTGTATTTATCCATGGAAATATATACCATTTTAGCACAAGAAAAAGTCTGCTAGAATGGTCTGCTAGAGTAAGTACAGGCTGGCACCAGGATAGGAACTGGAATATAAAGTATGTTATAAAAAACTATTACATGGACTGTTTATATGATGCCAGATAAAACATCTGATACCCTCATTAGCTAACAATCAGACCAAATGAAACATTTATAAGAGGAACAATACATCAATTAGCTTCTTCAACAGAGAAAGATTTAAATGGTCAGCTAAAACCAAGGCATGGTTATGAATATGGAAAGACCATCTAACCATCTGTCAGGATGACAATATACCTATGTACAGTCTGAATGCTTTTCACAAATCACTTGGGAGTTTGCCATCTGGAGCCCGATGCCTACAAATAATGAAACGGTTACAAGTAAGATTAGGATTACCACAGCCAAATAAAGCCAATTTACCATACAGCTGAGGTCCCCCATTCAAAACAATTCACTGTAATCACCAATAAAGGTTGTACTCTCTCTGCCTATTGAGCAAGACGATTCACTGATAAGTTAAGGCAAAGAGCTCAAATATAACTTTTTATTAAGTTCCAATAAAACTAATTTATACAAACACCACAAATTGTGTTACACAAAAATAAGTTAAAAAGTCATTAATTACAACATCCCTTGTAACTGGATCACAGTCGTGAGGAATGTATTAGTGCTGAGATTAACAAACACTGCCTTACAGTACTCAAGCTTTGTACTCTGTGACAGGCCTAGCTCCTCTGCCCATGCTCATCAATGCTACACACACTACCCTGTCAACTCTCTGAATTTATGAATTAAATCATCATAAGAATTTTTTTTGTGAATCATTTTCACACACTATTTACATTGCGACATAGGGGTCCTGCTTTGATGCCAGCAGTGAACCCTAGTGTGGCCCACGCCAGGACTTTAAATACTAGGCCACCCCACCAGGTAGGGTTATGCTAGGAAAAACACAAATCAGAATCCTTATTTGGGCCTAGCCTCCAGATGGAGGCAGACTTGTAACATCTCAGAATGCCCTCAATCGACCCTAACATGGGTCCTTGGTTCCTCCCCTCCTATGATGTCCCTAACGCATTGGCACAATGTCAAAGACATCATGCAGAACAGCTGCGCCTGTGCGTTAGACCATCAAAACCCAAACATTGCCAACTTAGTGTCAGAGGGTGAGCTTGTCCTATCGGCAACCACGCTAAGCCAATAAAGGAGGTTTCAACCACCGCAGGAAATGGGAACACCGGATTTATGTCCTGGGCCCAGCCTTTTGGGTGACATAGCTGGGGTAGGAGGTGGAACAATGTGGATGTCCCCTAACCTCAAGATTAGTGACCAATTGAATTACCAACTTTTATTTGCTGGTTTTATCTAGTCCTCTTTGAACACCTCTTCTTGTTAAGCTATTAGGCCTGATGGTATTTTACTAATGTAGTCATTTGGTTTCAGGTTTACTGTTCTATGGTTCCTCTATTTGAGGAACAAATCTCACTATACCCATGACTATACAACTTTCTCGGAAAATTACACATATATGTGTTAGCTAAGTTGTTGTCTAGAGCAACAACTGTGACCCCCTCTTTTTTCCATATGGTTATGATATGTGACACCTTTCCTCCTATATTTTAGGGCCAATAAATGGTCTGTGACCATTCGTACCCCTAAGAGTCCTTGTGGGGCCTCTGTGTTGAAATATTTAACAGCTGTCATTTCTTCTACCCTGCTGCTCCTCCCTCCAACTTAGCTTTCCCTTTGGGTGGCAAGTGTAGCATTACTGAGCATGTACAGAGGAGCTAGTCACTAGCTCTTTGAGGTAAACCATTGGATCCTTTAACTGATAATAAATATTATGCATCATTAAAAAACTAAAACCTTAATGCATGCTTTAGGTTATAAATAAATCCCAATGGATTTGTAGTTTATTGATGAAATTGAATAAACAGATAACTACAAAAACCTATATAAAATGTCACATTAACTGTTTAAGGATGCGGCCAGCTTTGGTCAGCTAAAATCTCCCTTGTCATTACGCAATGATAGCTTTGGAACACTTTATTTACCCAAGTAATTCTGAAATAGTTTTAACTATATTCTAGCGCTAGCTTTTAGTTACTGTTTTTTTGTTTTATTAAAATATAACATTTTAAGCTGGCAAAATGCTTTAAATATCCTTCAATTTTCAAAAACCTGTATTCTTAGGGAACAACTTGCTTCTAAAGTGCCTGTGAGGGACCCTAGTTCAGCTCATGTCACTGGAGACAAACAACCCTCAAATGATCATGTTTGTTCTCTGGGGAATGGAAATATCACAATAAATAACCAACGTTTAGATTTTAGATCCACTTTTTGTGGAGTTTATGGCTGTATAGCTCCAAAATGTGATCATATTTTGGAAACTGAGCCCCTTTTTTCATCTAGTGACATAGTGAGCATTTCAACAGCATATTGTAAAAATGCTGATGCATAACATTTGGGATTTCAGATAAAATATTTTTTCTCCAATCGGCACTAATTGCTAGCTTCTTCACTAGCCCCATATTCAATCCTACACTACAATATTTATCTGCTGCAGATAAATACAGTTTATACAGAGTAAACAACATCAGTAAAAAAGACCTTGCATTTTTTTTACCTGCAGGAACCCTGTCATGTCAAGATTTATGCCAATGTTCCCCTAAATTCAGGAACATGATTATAGGCGGTCATTCATGTGAAAACTTAGGGACTTCTGTAGTAGAAGTCCTTGGACATCTTCACAGGGGACTTATCTTAGTCACTTGAGCACAATGGCAAAAAAAGCGATTGTCATCCTCACTATCAGACTCGCTACGGGGGTGACCATTTTGGACGCCTCCTCAACAGATACTATACTGTGGGCCATATCTTATTTGATATGAAAATGCACAAAATGTGTGAATCCCCACAAACTATAACCTGTGCAGAAGCACACTTAAAAGTACAGACTGTTGCCCTCTCTATCACATGCGTAGTAATAGACTATAGCACAAGATAACAAAAGAAGGATGGGGTGACCACAAAGCAAGATGAAGGTGACCACAAAGGCCTTATTTTTCACCATTAAACTGAGCTCCGATCTACAAAGATTCCAGATGCAGAATAGAACAGGAAACAGATGTCTATGGTTTGGCTGGTAAGTCATTTCAATGCTCCATAAATGGAGCTCTATGGCTTCCAACCTTCTAAAATCAACTTTTATAATTATTCCAATGAGCCATAAGGGATCTGGGGGAGAAGCTTTACAGGCTGCCACACTGTGCAGGAGCATTTTACCCTCACTTTGTGAGATTACAGAAAGTAGTGGGGAAATTCTGAGGGAGCAGGGAGGACAGTGTAACAGGCTTTGAATCTGCAGCACAGAGGAGCCATCCTTGGTAACACCCCCTAGAGCCATTCTAATGCACAAGCATGATTTTGAATGTCAATTTTAGATGGAAAGATGCCATGGATAACAAATATAAGAAGATTACAACAGTGTGCCAGGTTTATCGTGCTTGGTTTTGATGGTAAACTGAATTTCATGGATGCCTGGAAGACTCATTACATTAAGGGGCCATTTCTCCTTTTAAAATTCATGTTATGCTCATTTTCTTTGTACACGAGCACAGCATATTATTATCAAAAACAAGAAATATGACAGAAGCTGTAAGAGTTAAGTTAATGTATATAATCATTTTTTCATGTGTTGTACCTACAATGTATAATTTATGGTCCACTAATATCCTATATGAACCTGTAAGAGCTACGTCATTGTATAAAAAATGTGTGTATAAAATGCCACCTTATATATTGTATGGTTATCTCACCTTCATTATAGCCATTAATAATAATGTTACAATATAAACTACTTGGAGCTTGTTTGCTACTAGGAATCTCTGTGAATGAGCAAGGCCTTTAACTTGCTATTTATTAACATTCCATGATAGTGGCGCTATGTCATCAGTAAAGGAGTGTAAAATTAAATATTTTATACTATTGGCTCTTCAGCAATACAGTTTTATGTTCAAACTGTTTCTCGCTTATTCGCCACAAATTTAAGATCTTTGCTCTCCGACACCTAACAACTTAAAAATCTGCTCAGATTATATTTGCAACTCACCAAAGAAACATTTACTGGATTTGCAATAAAATGTGAGCATTGGGCCATGTAACACTTCAGTGCCATTTGCAGAGGTTTTTTTTCTAATAATTTAAGATTTGTAATGTAGCATTTTAAATTGAATCTTAAAAGACTTAAAGTAAGAAGCCTTGTAAATATACTACATAGAGAACATCATAGACACTATGCAATGTCTGTAAATTAAGAACATATTTCCAATTTATATTAGGTTAAGCTCCTTTTCATTTATGTTTTAATGGAAAGCAGTAACTTATTTCTATGCTGGGGCATAGTTTCCTCCTGAGTATCTTGAATGAGTCATTCATATAACAGTAATAATTGGACAAACATAGATTCACAAACTGATTATGAATTATCACATCTTTTTCCATTGGTTTCTTGCCTTCTCCTAACAGCTGTGTCACAACAAATAACTTTAACATCTGGTGGGCTATGTAGGTCCTTCGACCATGTATCTGTTACATATTGCTGGATTACTGAATCATATATACACTCACCGGCCACTTTATTAGGTACACCTGTCCAACTGCTCGTTAACAATTAATTTCTAATCAGCCAATCACATGGCGGCAACTCAGCGCATTTAGGCATGTAGACATGGTCAAGACAATCTCCTGCAGTTCAAACCGAGCATCAGTATGGGAAAGAAAGGTGATTTGAGTGCCTTTGAATGTGGCATGGTTGTTGGTGCCAGAAGGGCTGGTCTGAGTATTTCAGAAACTGCTGATCTACTGGGATTTTCATGCACAACCATCTCTAGGGTTTACAGAGAATGGTCCGAAAAAGAAAAAACATCCAGTGAGCGGCAGTTCTGTGGGCGGAAATGCCTTGTTGATGCCAGAGGTCACAGGATAATGGGCAGACTGGTTCGAGCTGATAGAAAGGCAACAGTGACTCAAATCACCACCCGTTACAACCAAGGTAGGCAGAAGAGCATCTCTGAACGCATAATACGTTGAACTTTGAGGCAGATAAGCTACAGCAGCATAAGACCACACCTGGTGCCACTCCTTTCAGCTAAGAACAGGAAACTGAGGCTACAATTTGCACAAGCTCATCGAAATTGGACAGTAGAAGATTGGAAAAACGTTGCCTGGTCTGATTTCTGCTGCGACATTCGGATGGTAGGGTCAGAATTTGGCATCAACAACATGAAAGCATGGATCCATCCTGCCAACGGTTCAGGCTGGTGGTGGTGGTGTCATGGTGTGGGGAATTGAGCATCGTTGCAAAGCCACAGCCTACCTGAGTATTGTTGCTGACCATGTCCACCCTTTTATGACCACAATGTACCCAACATCTGATGGCTACTTTCAGCAGGATAATGCGCCATGTCATAAAGCTGTAATCATCTCAGACTGGTTTCTTGAACATGACAATGAGTTCACTGTACTCAAATGGCCTCCACAGTCACCAGATCTCAATCCAATAGAGCATCTTTGGGATGTGGTGGAACGGGAGATTCGCATCATGGATGTGCAGCCGACAAATCTGCGGCAACTGTGTGATGCCATCAGGTCAATATGGACCAAAATCTCTGAGGAATGCTTCCAGCACCTTGTTGAATCTATGCCACGAAGAATTGAGGCAGTTCTGAAGGCAAAAGGGGGTCCAACCCGTTACTAGCATGGTGTACCTAATAAAGTGGCCGGTGAGTGTATATTAGCAACCAACTCAATGGTACGCTACATTTAGTTTACTAAAATCATGTTAAGCTGGTATAATAAAGATAACAGGGGAGATTTATCATAATTCTTTTAGAGCAGAACTGTTCTAGTTGCCCATGGCAACCAATCAGAGCTCAGCTTTCACTTTCCACAGCTGTTTATAAAATTAAAGCTAAACTCTGATTGGTTTCCATGGGCAACTATAACAGTTTTACCTCAGAAACTTCATGACAAATCTCCCCCAACATATGGTTCTGAATGCATTAAAAATGTTCATTTTGGTATCTCAAAATTGTGGTTTACATTATGTTTCCATCCTATAGAATATATGGTATCAGAAAATATTTATTGTATACTGATCTTCAGATCTCCTGGGTGTCAAGTCACGATGCTAATTAAAAAGTGTAATGCTTCTTTCAGGTTACAGTGTCCTCAAAAAGACCATTCGTTCTAATCATAGCTTAACTTACAGTACGTGAATTTATTATAAAATGAACTGCAGTCATGAGAATGTATTTTATTTCATGTCCAGTTTCTAGCAGAACGCCTCTAATCTCTGGGAGCCGATACTTTCCAATTTGTCAAAACTCATTATTTTTCAGCTTCAATCAAGCAACATTGAAGTAGAGAAGCTTTAAAAGTTCCCAGGCCTTGATAGAATGTAAGATACCTCACAATGTATTAAGATCTGCGGTATATCTCAGGTAAATCGATTCTACTATTTTATCAGTCATTTCAGGGTTGAGAGAAGATGACAAATGCATGTTTCAAAGGGTTACCGGACAGTAGTTGTGGAGTAAAAGAAAATATCTGTTCCTAAAACTTTCTTTTTAAAATAGAGAACATTTTTCCTTTTTATTATTATAACAGTAATATCAGACAGGGTCAGATTTGGCATTTCTGGGGCTCCCCAATTGCAGAACAGGTATTTATAAATATCACAGCTTTTAACTATATTGACATCCCATGGATGCCGAGGATGTGGGCAAGCATCTTCCTTCTCCCCGTTCGTTTAACCAGCTGTTTCTTTAACAACTGGTCATGGAAAATTAGCTCAAATTGGCACAATAGTAAACCCCTTTTAACATAGCCAAATACAGCAATAAAACACCTCATCACCAGACTGCTATGACCAGCAGCAGGCGCAGCAGTAGCCACATGACAGATAACACAGATATGTGCCAGACAATAGATCCAGTGCCTGTTGCAATGCTTGACTTCGGGAGACAGAACTATGACACTGGTGAGACCCAATGTGAATCTAGGTGATCAGTGTCCACAAGGCCAACAGCACACATACAACTATATACATTGTCGGGGATCCAAGGAAGCAGACTGCATCGTGACACCTTCAGCTACTCCCCCGCCTTTTAAAGTGCCTGTGAACCATAGACCAAATCAGTTGAGGCACCAATTGAGTCTAAGCAGGACAACACCGAGCAAAGCCTGCAAAAGGGGTCAGGATGGCTAGCTCCCTGTTCTCCCAGGTCCTGTTCAGGTCCTATATCCAGGTACCACACCGCCCTCCAGGTTTTGGAAGTAGTATCCTGGCGCCCACTACCTTTGCTTCAGGCAGCCTCCTTGAGGTTCTCACATGGGGAGTGCCCAGAATTACACTTCAGGAGGGCTGCACACCACACATGATACCATCGGCCATTCTGCCGATGCTCCAGGCAGTATCTCAGGGATCCACCAGCCATGTGATTTCAAACATTGGAGCCAACCAGCCACAAGGCATCCCCATTCATGCACCAAAATGGTGAGGTTCTGCACAATACTTGGAACTGCACCAAATAAAAACAATTGTTCCCCCTTTTCCCAGCATTGAGGCTCAGTGTAACAGACATGGAGAATGTACAGTACCTCAAATCACGTAAGCCTGCACATGGATAGCAATTACCAGGCCACAGCAGAGTGCCTGGTCAGGTACATTTGAGTGCTGTTAACACAGGCTCAGTGTGTACCAGCTCCAGAGCCATCAAACAACATCCCACCACTCTGGCACACCAACTATCCCACCTCGCTACATTAATGTATGTATGTCCCCTGCCACTTTTCCCTTTGCCTTCCCTCCAGTGGACCCCTCCCCCCAAAAAAAACGTTTGTATGTAACGTGTAACAAATTTGTAACCTACTGATCCTTTTAACTGTAATGTGTAAGATTGTAACTCAGGACTGAAGATTATGTACAAATTAATTTCCATAAATTACAATAAAGTTGTATCATATTGTACACAATTTGGAGTGGAATGAAATCACAGAGGAATCAAATGCCACTGAAGTCGGGATTTGTTACATGTCTCTGCCAGGAGGACCTTTTAATAAATGTTAATTAAGTAAGAAAAGACCCCCTGCACAGATCTTAGTATCAAAATGCTTGCAGAGACCCCTCTACCAAGCAACTATACAATGAAAAAAATTACATCCCTCACATTAGGTGCACAATACAAAACCATCTGAAATTAAGAGGGCTGGGGAAGGTCTCCAAAGAACAGGTAGATGGAGGAAGTGATGAATCTGATTCAAAATGGCTGGTGCATCATGTACCACTTGAAACTAGTCCCACAATCCATAAAAAAAAATCTAGAAAAAAAATGCAAAAACAAAAGCCTTTATTGCTACACCATGAAATCAGACAGCGTAAATTTCTGAACCTACAAACTTTACCTGCTTTAGGCTTCAGTAGTTCTTCAGATATCTAGGACACTAATAGCCCCACAAAAAATTAAAAAGCTTACAGTGAAAGGTATCTAGACCTTATTTTGGCACTGGGACTAGGTGGTGCAAAAATGTTAAAGCCACTTCAGCAAAAGAGTAATCTTAAACACAACCATGTGCCCAAACCAAGAAAGATGAAAGAATGGCCATCTAGCTAGATCCTGTTCCAGAGATTTGAGCAAGAGAGGGTAGTTTTTTCAATAGAAGGAGTCAAGGAAGGGAGAAAAGTGAATACCAAAATATGGAAGTTTATATTTATGCTATGAGAACTCAAAGTTCAGTGTCAAGACTAATGAAGGAATACAATTAGATTTATTACGCCATAGGCCAAAAACAAAAGAAAGTATCCACGTATTGTACAAGTTAAAGAAAGACAAAATGAGGGATATGATGAACATCTAAATGTCATCTGCAAAAGGTGAACATTTCTGCCTCCATTAACCCTCTTTATAATGCAGCTGTGTCTAAAGGCCAGAGATAAAGGTCCTATGGTCAATTGAAATAAAAGGGGATATGGGAATACCCTGCTGGGATTGGAGGAGATGGTGGATCTCTTTATAAAAAAAAGCAGCTGGCACATCATGTACTACTTTAAATAAGTCCTACAATCTATTTCATATAGGAAGGTTCCAAGCTCCTGTACAAGATTCTGTACAGGTTATGGAGAGACACCATGGGGGATATGATGGAGGTGCAGTGGAGGTAAGAGAATCCACATGGACCTGGCCAAAAAAGTCTTTACAGTCTTAACAGACTCAAGCAGAACTTCCCCAGGGGTAAATGCCTTATCAAGGATATCAGTGTGGGTTTATCATATTGTAATATGTATGGAATTCAGCTGGCACTACCTGTGCTAATTGAGAGAGAAGGCCATTTTCTAGGAACAGTTTGGGTAGTGCGAATAGTCAGTCCCTAGCTGTAAGCTTTGCAAACCAACAAGGTGGCAGGCTTGTTGTCATGACAAAAAACTTAAAAGTTTAAATCAAGCCACAATACCTGTATCTCTTTACTCCATCAGAGCCCCAGTACATGTATTTACATACTGCACTGCTGTCACCAATGACAACTGTCTACAAGAGCCCCGCTGCACAAGCTTGACAAGAACTGTTTTGAACACATATAATCACATATAGTGACACAAGGCAAATTAGAAAAATTAGGCTTGGTCCTTAAGGTGAAAATTAGCTTGGCACTTAAAGGGTTAATCAACCTCGAAGACAGTTTACAGAGGTCTATATCTTATTTAAGATGTATAAGTTTTCTCTATGAGAATGGTTTTCCATGTCCTCCAATTTGGTTTGCACTGGACTTCTCTATGACTTTGGAAAGGTATGGGTAATAATTTTGGGGCAAGCCTGAAAATGTGAATTGTGGTATCAACCAGCTAAAGTTCCTGTAGGTCTGATACTGTTTCACCTCCAGTTATGTTTTCTCCTGCTCCTGCTTGCAGCGCTGGAGTAAGAAAAGGCAAGAGTTTTTTTTTTATCCCGACTATTGTATAATTTCTCCTCAACAAATCTTGCTTTTGCAACATCCCCTACCCGGGCCTAGCCTTTTCTTGGGGCCTGGAGACAGCTAGGGCCAGGAATACCGGAGTGGCTGGCAGTTGCGGCCTAGGCACGCTAGTGTCACGGTGCTTGGTATGGGGACCGGAGGGCTGTCCTACAGCCTGGCAGGTCTGTCCTACAGCCTGGCAGGTCTCCAGCAGGTGGTGTTGGCAAGAAATTATGTAGAGGGAGAGGCTGTAGTACTGGTTCTCCCTGGAGCAACCCTTGGAGTCTGTAGTATGAGTCCCTGGTAGATAGATTGGGGAGCCCTTGGTGGTGATGCAGATGTAGCAGGGACCAGACGGAGGCAATGTTGTGCATAAAAGTAACTTACAGTTCTTTATTCAACCAATGGTAACAACACACCAAACGATTCTGTACAAATGCAGTACTAGAGTGATTTTGGAGAGGAACCTCAGGAGTTGTCTCACCAGTCTCGATGCAGGGGCAGGCTGGGATGTGTGTGGCTGTGTCCAATCCTGGAAGCTGTAACTTTGTCCTGTTAGTCCTGTGTCACTCTATGTGAAATAGTTATTGAGACGAGGCCTAGCAGGCCTGTGGTCAGAGCTTGTGCTCAGAGCTCCTCCTGTGTTGAGAGCTCGGCCTGAAAAAGAGCTAACTCCTCCCCTGACTAAGGATTTAGTTACTCCCTAGTCAGGTGGTCTCCTTCTCCAATCACACTCCAGTTACAATAGTGGAACATCATTGGAGAACATTTAACATGCTTTAATGTTGTGCTTTCCTTGCATAAATACTCTCCAGGATCTAACAGTGGATGTGTTCTGGCTATCGTTCTCACTATCACCTTGTTTCTTGATTTATCCTTGGTATGTCTGATAATGGCATAACATATAGCATAGTTAGGTGAGGACTTGAGTATTCTTTGATTTGTGGTTTTGCCTAGATGTACTATCCTGGTTTCACTAGGCTTCATGGTTTTTGGCAATAGCATTCACAGCCCCCCCCCCCCCTTGCCCAAAAGCACACATAAGATAAGTTACACAGAGAAAAAAAGTTCTATAAAATGCTAAATTGATGAGTAACAAGAAAATGTATGTATGGAAAGCTTATAAAGTGTCCAAAACATTGTTGGTTTAACTGGTGGGGCAATTTTTTGGAGATGTAGACTCCCTTTGGAAATCAGGGGGTAGGGACTTATAGGGTATGACAAGTGGTCCAGCCAGAGAGAACAGCATTTTGTGAAAGGTTTGGGGGATATTGAACCTATAGAAACTAGAATGACATGACCCAGCACTGAATCTGAAAGTATGGGGAGACAAAATATAATTTAGACAGCCTTCCCCACCAAATGCTTGGTACTATAGACATCTGGAGAGGAAAAAATTACAAGAGTTTCCTGCTAAAAATAGTCTAAGAAACAAAAATTCCCTCGCCCCCTCATTAAAACATCCTTGCTTTTCTTTATAAAACCCTTGATCTGTAGCCTTATCACAAGTTTTCTCCACATCTCAAGCATCTTTTTCTCCTCTTTTTATTCTTGCTCTATACCATCTAATGCCACTCTTCTGATTTATATTTTCATTACATGCTTATCTTTTTGGAGAGTACTAAGCTGCAGCCACTGCTGAAAAAAAACCAATTGTATTGTATAAGATTTTTGTCCCAGTAGGTCATTTTGTTTTATCTTTAAGAAATGGTTACATTAGTGAAATAGGAAAGAAATATAAAAATAACTCAATAATGTCTAGAAATCTTAGCACAAAAACAACAATTTAACTGCATCATATCTTGACAGGAAGGATACTTTATACTGACTACACTTGTAGTCAGCTAGCAGTGGCAGACAATAGATGCTAGACACATGAAATTATTCGGAATGACTTAATAAACTCAAAGATCCCTGGATATTAACTTTAAAACTTTTATCTGATAGGAAAGAACTGAAGATAAAGATTATTCAATTTCTATAATTTAATGTTAACGCTCCCCTGAAAAACAAACATATTCTCAGTGTGACAGATGCTCACGTCAGATATGTGCACTGAAAGGCTTCACACAGGAAATAATCTTTCAATTGTTTTTTCACACATAATTGCTTGCATATGGTTTCTGCAGGTTACGACTTCAGAACCTCTATCAAGTTAAGTGCTGTTGAATTTTCACAAACTTATTTCATCACTGTTAATGATGCAAGTATTAAATGACTGTAGTAGCAACAGCCAAAAACATGGCTTTCTCTCACACACACAAATGCTATAATGGATACAAATTTCAAATGGATACACCATAAATTAATATGGTCCATCCAATAAACTGTTTATGAATCTCAAAACTTCTGGAGACTGAGCACGTTGTTAAGACACATTATGGTCACAAAGGTCAGATCATTAAATGTATATTAGGTGAAACCCCCTAAATCAGCAGGACCCCTGAGATTGTGAATTGCGGGAAGTATTGGTGAACTACAAAAATTTGCACTTAATGGAAATGAGTCATCAAACAAAATAGTTATTTAATACTTTTTACACATTTAAGGAATTATTATAAATTATAGAAATAGGTTTGAATATTTCCTACAGTTGGCTACTACATGAAGCTACAGCTATGTCACATAAAACAAATCACATAGAACACTGATATAGAGGATAGGAACAGGAGCTGACCTCCTATACTGAAACTAGGATGAGGAGGAGCCAGAGTATTGCTCTGGTATATGTAGCATTATATATAGTGTCACCATATGTAACAGTACCATTTCAAAGAAAGCCACATTGCTAAATGTGTACCAGTGTCTTCCTCTGTTCGCAAAATGTGGTTCAGGATTCATTGAATTTTTTGCTTGACATTTCAGAATGTGAAATGTGGTTTATGTTGCTGGCTTTGTTTGGGCCAATTGCACCATGCCCAGATCCTCTGCAGCTCAACTCTGGCCCAGCAATAAACCTGCTGTGATTGATTAAGCTCTTGACAGAGGTTCTCAAACTATCTATATATGTTCCACAGTTAGTTAATTGCTAACTGTATTTCCTGGCTTGCTCTATATCGTGCTTCTGTGTTCTGTATTTCTGGTTATCCAATCTTTGCTTATGTTTTGTTTTGTACTCAGATTTTGTGCCATATTTGCTATTTTTGCTGTAAACTGACCTCATTTCCCACCTTGTTTTGTGCCCTTACTTTTGTGTAGGAAATAAATGACTCTTAGTTACGGGCCACTAGTTAGGTAGACCCAACAAGTAGGCAGGGACAGTTTTGGAGATTTACATTTAGGGCTCACTGTCCTGTCGTTCCTGAGTCCAGAGTTCCCATTACACATCAGTTGTTTTCCCTCATCCTAGTTAAAGTTGGTACAAATCCTTTAACGTGGCTTATATAGCAGAAAATGAGACTGGCAACACAAGAAGATAGCAGTTTTAATGCCTTTAACCAGATTTTTACCCAATAAACTACCAACATACCTAGGTTGGGTATTAAGTATCCTCTCTATATGTTTACCTGTAATGGTTGCTAGGTGCACAGGGAGGACAGTGAGGCCTAAACTGAGACTCACATACCTACTTGCCTCACATATATTAAAATGATATGAGACAACCTCGAAAACGGTTTCTTCCTAACCCACAGTGCAGACACAAAACAAGACTCACAAACAAATAACACACAATCTGAGGTCAGAGGTCTGGGTCATCATTAAGATAGCATATACAGTACAAAATGGATAGTCTAATGTAGAGCTTCAGAGATGCTGGGTGTGGTGCAATAGTGAAACAGCCAGGAACATATGGCACAGTTCATGCACGCAAAAACACAGGGAACCTTGATGCCTCTTAAGCCTCATTCCACAGGAGAGATGTGCTTTTTCAGAGGGTAATTGCCGAAAACATTATGTATGCGAAAAGAACAAATCAATTGCAGTCCTAAAGACAAAGTATTAATGAACTCACTGATAGAGTATGGCCCACCAAATCGAGGAGCACATTTCCTTGATTAAACTTTGAGATGCAGATCTCCGAAAAAGATACTCAGGAATGGGAGACCAGGTCTTGGGGTTTAGCCAGCTTCAAAAGGTCTTGGGCTTTAGTCAGGTTTGAAAAAGCCCAGGCCCATGCAGAGCTGAGCCGTTGGAAAGTTGTTTTTGCAAAAGGGTTAACTGACTCAATGGGGTATATTAAGATAGCATATACAGTACAAAATGGATAGTCTAATGTAGAGCTTCAGAGATGCTGGGTGTGGTGCAATAGTGAAACAGCCAGGAACATATGGCACAGTTCATGCACGCAAAAACACAGGGAACCTTGATGCCTCTTAAGCCTCATTCCACAAACAGAAGAAGACACTGCCACAGATGATACAGATCCCCCCCCCCCCCCCCCTTTTGTGAGGAGCCAGACCCTCACCCTTTGACTACACTCACCCTTTGAAGGATTTTGGCAGTGGTTTAGTTTGAGAAAATATGGAGCATGGAAATCTTTGCCAGAGACTCTCAGGACAATAACCCTTCAAAAGAACCAGGTATTTGGACCATTGGACAATCTACTACCTTCTGCCTCAAATTCCAAAATGCCTTAGACTACAACGGGAGCTAGTTGGTTAGTTAGCACAGGAGAGATGTGCTTTTTCAGAGGGTAATTGCCGAAAACATTATGTATACGAAAAGAACGAATCAATTGCAGTCTTAAAGACAAAGTATTAATGAACTCACTGATAGACTATGGCCCACCAAATCGAGGAGCACATTTCCTTGATTAAACTTTGAGATGCAGATTTTTAGTAGAAAACCACACTTGTTCCCCGAAAAAGATACTCAGGAATGGGAGACCAGGTCTTGGGGTTTAGTCAGCTTCAAAAGGTCTTGGGCTTTAGTCAGGTTTGAAAAAGCCCAGGCCCATGCAGAGCTGAGCCGTTGGAAAGTTGTTTTTGCAAAAGGGTTAACTGACTCAATGGGGTATATTCATCAGGACCCAGCCTGTTGCTAGCACTTTTGACTATTTAGCCCTCTCTGCCACCTTCACACCAGTGAAGGGGTGTGAGTAGAGGGGGGTGCGTGGGGCGTTACTGTTCCCACGCAGGAACACTCGCTGCTGCCGGCGACTTTTAAGTCACTGGCTGCATTTATTTCTTTGCCAGGCCCTGTCTGGGGTAGATTAAACGTGGTGCAGCATCCTGCCCCAATAGATCAAGAGGCTTCCGCATCTTAATGCATGCCGCTGCGACTATGCAGCGGCGGGGCAATCATGTGCTGGCGCACGAGCGCCAGTGTATGATAGATCTCCACAATATCCCGATAATTATCGAAAAAGGGCAACATTTTGGTGGGCTTGTTAATCTACTTTAATCTACTTGTTTAGGCCCAACTCAGAAGAAAGGGTTCCATTTCTCCTGAGAATCAGAGAGTATTTTTATAATGTTTGATTGAGTCTCTCTTTAGTGGACATTGGTCTCTGAATGAAATGCAGAAGAGAAAGACAGTGAGACCCAAATGAACTGTCAGGACTGGGATACTGTGGACCCTCTGGACCACCGCGGGAGATGGTACAAGCCGACACCTGGGACCGGAGTCTAAGTGGCACCCGGTCTTCACCAGAGCCGCAAAGCGGAATGAACTTACTGCGGCGGGATACCACCAGGTCATTCCACAAGTGCGACTAGCCCGCAGTGGCTTCCAAGGTAGTAATGCAGGAGACGAGCACAGGAAGGCACACTAGGACTCACGTCAGGAATCGCAGGAGCTGGCACACGGATCAGGAAAACAGGAATGGACTGGCACACAGGAACGCAGGATACACAGTAACGCAGGATACACAGGAACGCAGGATACACAGGGGAGCTTTCTGTTCAGGGGTGGCTTCCAAATGCGGCAAGGGTCACAGGAATGGCCAGGAATTTATATCCCAATTATCGGCGCGCTGCTCTTTAACAGCCCAAAGTCTGGTTCACCCTCTCCACTTGACCATTCGATTGAGGATGGTAGGCAGAAGGTTCCTGGGTTTTGCTCCCATGGCTGGATTGTGTCGCCGCTGCTTTTGTTTCCGTGTGACAGAAATCGGGGGGACAGGTCGTTGAACGATCCGACGGATTCGGACTGAGCGCGGGATTTAACTTTCAATTTGTGTCACAAGACAATGCACATACATGCACCAGGAAGAAGGAGAACTCCAGCGGACCTGAGTGGGGAAGCGACACATCCAGGATATCGAGCCCATGATCTTAGTGAATCGCAGCAGAGTGCATGATCGTCGGATAATGCACTTTGGATGAACTCCAGTGGCCGGGTAAGTAAATGTGCCCCATTAGTTTGTAGAGAAGAGACCCTAAACTAAGCACAAATTATTAATAAGGATTTATTTACAACACTAATCATACTGAGAATGTCTAACCACAACTATGAAAAAATTAAAAATGAACTGAAAAAATGAAAAAAATTCAATGATAAGAACTGACCATGCACTCCTTGCTCCATTCAAGGGGGGAAACCACTGCTAAATGGTTCAGGTTGCTTGGTCTGATTTTTTTCCTTGTTCTTGTTTTCGTGTACAAGATGGGCAGTGTTGGACTGGCCCACCAGAGTACTAGAGGATCCTGTAATGGATCCAGTCTGTTAGCCAATAGTGCAGGCCAGAGTCAAGCAATTTGGACACTACTGGGGCGGATTTCTGAGCACTTACCAAGGGTGGTCCACCAGAATATTTTTAATTAGTGAGCCAAAGGAATCACTCTCCAACACTAGACAGAGTACAACCTCCATTCTTGATATGATTGTGGGTTAGAGAGTAGGGACCCACATCTTATTGTATTCTATGAAAGCAGAATAACCTAAATACATCTTAACATAGTAGTACGTCACACGTCGGCTGTGGGTGAATGGAGAGGGTTCACGGGGCGGTACGCAAGATCAATTAATTATCCTTTTATAGACACTCCCAGAATGCACAGGTTCTAAGAGGCGCAGGGAGTGATTTAGAGTTGTTCACACAACCTTTGAATATGGCACAACAATAAATCACAACCCTTATTATCACACCAATAAGCTGCCACCAGTTCTCCTTTAATATAAGCCCGGTCTATAACAGGATTATATAGGGTGAGGAACCAACCTGATAGCATGTATTTAACCGAGATATGGATGTGGGGATTCGTGGATGGAGATAAAAGAGCAACATAGGCTAAATTTTATATTTAATTTCTCTTTAAGAGCATACTAGACAATACAGTACACACAATAGATAAATATACAGTTAGCACAGTACAAGGTAAGGACTACAAGCATCCACTATTCTGTTAGTTACCTTGTTTGGGCCTAATGAAAACTGATAGGCCACACTTTAATATCCTTCCTGTGCTTTGTGATGGTGAATTGTTTCCTCAGGCAAAGACCATCAGTGGTGTTTAGATTATATATAGGGTTTTGTGGACCCTCCTACTTGGTATTAAATCCAGAACCTTGGAGAAGTCCTGGCTTCTCCAGGGAAAGTCAAAGGATCAGGGTTCTGGTTCCATTGGATATGAGGAATCCCTGGATCGCATTGATACCAAACCTGGCCCATTTGCTATGGTCCCATCCTGAGATATTTATATCTCAGTGTCCAAGCATTCTAGAACCTAGGGAGTCAGGGCACTATGATCCCCTAGCTACCTCGATTGCAAAAATGTATTTGCCCTTCTGCTGAGATGGACCAAAACTCAATAACTGTCCCTAACCAAAATAATTGCCTGAGATTTTATAATCCTTTGTCTTCTGGTTTAAAAATTTGAAGGAAGTTTCCTGAAGCCTTTCAGAGTCACTGTGGCTGCAAAAGGTGTTAGTTAATAGCTGCCGCCTACAGACCCAGAGTCCCTCTGCAGCCTTTCTAGTAGAAAGTTTCCATGAACTTATTAATTCTACAAGATAAGGCTAGGGGGAAGTAAGGGATATTAATGACTTCATGCACAGGCCAAAACCTGGCATGTGAATCTCCCTTGTATATGTATGTTCATCACAATATCTGGCATGTGAATCCCAACACGCAGTATATGGTAGGATGAATCAGACAACCTAAGGTTAAAGTACCCTTGGGGGGTCTCAGCACCATTGCTCTACGTATGCAGAGACACTCTGCTGATGTCATTATAATAATAATCTTTATTTTTATATTCCACAGTACTTTACAAATCACTTTAATAGTGGTTCCAGTCTCTGGTTGCAGCCTTTGCAATGCTTCTACATACGGAGACCAGTGGTAAAGGGAGGTTCTGTAGTTAGGTAAGCATAGCTTCTTTCTTGTTTTCAAAGTCCCCCATGCCACTCTTAAAAAGAAAAAAAAGCCTGGACAACCCCTTTAAGATCCTTATGTCTTTTGAATTGTGATACATGTTCAGTTTTTCCTATCCTGGCAGGCGCAAATTTTGGCTTCTTTTTGAGACATTTTGTTGCAAATGTCTCATATCCACATGGATACAAGTCTTGTGAGGGGGTTTTATGCATTAGTGGACACTACCGTTAATTTTGAATTTAAGGCTGTGTCCTGCTTTTTCAAGCAGCCTAGGGTGATGACGACATATGAGGCTGTGGTCACGCGTGGTGTTAAGGGTGCAGTCACACGTTGCGTTTTGATTGCTTTTTGCATCACATTACAACAGCCGGGGAGAGGTGATTTGCCTAAGTACATTACTGTTAACATTTGCATTTACAAAATGCGTTTTGTAAATGTAAATGTTAACAGTAATGTAATTAGGCAAATCACCTCCCCTCAGCTGTTGTAATGTGTTTCAAAATGCAACTAAAATGCAATCAAAATGCAACGTGTGAACGCACCCTGTAATGTAAATGCAAAAATTTCTGAATTTTCAAAAAACAGGTTGCTGTACAAAATTTTAAACAATGTTCATGTTAAAATAGGACCATGAAAAAAATTCTTCCTTTGAGCCTGAAAAGTCTCAAAAATAAGCAAAAAAAAAAATGTGATACAGAAGTGAAAGGCGCATGGAACATCTGGAAAACAAAGATACATAAGTCACTGCACAAAGTGGAGACCAAGGCTTACTTGAAAAACAACAGCTGAAAAATCGCAAAAAAGTTGCAAAAATGAGACAATTTGACTAGCAGAAATAATGATACATGTCCCCCAATGTTTTTAAAGGTTGTAGCTATAATACATTGGTTATACATTTATTTTCATATCCTCAATATTGACCGTTAAGCATGTAGAATATATTCAGTCAATAGTTATTGTATACTGTAAATGAATGCTGAAAATATCTGCATGTAATTGTCTTTTAGTGTTTAATTATTATTTATTCAGGGGTCATTACTGGTGTTCATGTTTTTATTCATCAGCAGGAGCTCTCAGCATTCTTGCAGGATTCAATACGTTTGAATCAGAGAAATGCAATATAGGGCACTGTTTATTTAGCTATTGATCCAGGATTTGCCTATACCATCCTTTAGCAAAATGCTCACTGGATCAATAATTTCATTGCAGTCTGAACTCTGACTCAGACAAGAAATAATAAGAATACGGCAACTAAAAACAGAGAATCTCGTATTACTACTGTGAGACATTGTTCACTATAATTACTGCATGACTTTGCTTTTGTCATGTTCCATACGGAGTAATGCCGACAATACATTTATCTAGGTTTATTTGAACCTAATTACACATAAATGGTTTGATTACATAGAAAATGAATTTTACAATACATTCAACACCTCTGGATTGAATGTACTCCATTGTCTGCTTTAGAGCACATTTCTATAATGCAGGGACATGGTTGACAACCTGCCTACTACAATAAAAATAGTATGTAGCACGTCTTTCTGAAACATAGGGGGTTATTTATCATTGTTTTTCCTAGGACTTTTTGGCATAAAAAAGTCTCAAAGTAGTTGCATTGAGGTTTTTAAAGACTTTTCACTGCTAAAAAGTCTCACATGACTATATAGATCACTTCATAAATCTGGTGTAAACATGGAACTACTGCTAGTGTAACGCCGTGCAAAGCCAGATTTGTGACTTTTGCAAAAAGTCTCATAGTCACTTCAGTCCCCTGCTGATTCATGTGCTGAGACTTTTTATGCATTTTGAGACTTTTTTGGGACTTTTTAAAAAAATAATCCCAGACAGAAAATAGACCTTAAGAACATTTATTAAAGGATCAAGTCACCTTAATGGATGTGATGGGCACTGGAGCCTCAAAAATAGACATAGAAATGTTCCAAGGAGCTGGTCTAATGATAAATAACCCCCATAATCTTCAAGACCCAGATTAATCATTAGTGCACAACGAGCAGTTTGCCTCACTAATGTGCACAGTATGGCAGATTAATAAAGACCAATCTTCAATAATGTGGTGCAAGCCAAACATCCTTAAACTGAATGCTGTATTATTTTTCGATTGCCCTCAGTGGTGAGTCCTCTCTATACATGATGCATGTTTTATGCAAAGTACCCTAGGGAATCGGAAAATAAGTAAAAATAAAATCAGACAACCTTGGGTTAAAGTATCCTAGGGAATGTGAAAAATAGTAAAAAACTAAATTAAAAAAGTAAAAAAGAAATTAAATTAAAAAACCTAAAAATTCTAATTGCTCCCTTTTCCCTAGAACTGATAGGAACATAAATAAGCAGTAAAATCATATTAGATATCACCTTAGATGTCACAAAATGTCCAATTTATTAAAATATAATAACATTTTTCTGTTTAACCCCATAACGGAAAATAGCACCCAAAGATGAAAATGCCACTTTTTTGCCATTTTGAAAAATATAAAAAAATCAATAAAAAGTGATCAAAAGGCTGTTCGGTCCTCAAAATAGTATTTAAAACATCATCAAAAGTTGTGAAGAATGACCCCAAGCACAGCTCTGTACACTGAAGTATAAAAAAGTTATTAGTGCCAGAATATGCCAAAATGAAGAATTTTTTTGTACAGGTTTTAATTTTTTCAAATGTATGAAAACATTATAAAATCTGTATAAATTTGGTATTGCCGTGATCGCACCGACCCAAAGAATGAAGCAGACATGTCATTTGTTACAGTGAAAGCCGTAAAATCCAAGCCTACAAGAAAATGATGCAAATGCATTGATTTTCTTTTCACTTTTTAGATCCAAAGGACAACATTTAGGGCTTGCAAATAGTGGAAGAACTCCTTTGTTAGCTGCATAACAATCAGGAAAGAAAATCTGGGACTTCAGTCATGGGCCCTGTCCCTCTCTGATTACCGTACTTGTACAATGGTGACCTCCGACTGGGAAGAACCCAGGTCCCAGACCACATCTGACATCTTAGTTTTTTTACTAGAGCATGTGAACTTCCAACTCCCTACATTGCTGCTCTCCATCTGAAAAGCCAAACTCTGTAAGCCTGTGAGATGGATAATAATTCATAATAATAATTCTTTGTTAATATAGCGCCTGCAGATTACGCAGCACTGCACAAAGTATGCCAAAATGAGATGTGGCGCATGTAATGACCTGGTGCAGGCAGCTGCATCATCTAATGTCATCTGCATCATTTCAGAAGGGAGATGCATAAAGAGATGGAGGAGTTAGGGGAGTATTTATTTTTTATTGTTGACTACTGTGGGGGGAGCTGTCACTTGATTACTGTGAGGGGCACTGAACTTTGGCTACTATGGAGCAATTTGACTATTAGCTACTGTGGGGAAATGTGAAATAATACATCCCTGTCACACCTATTCCCAAAATAGCACTAAAGATCCAATTTAGCTTTATTTGTTTTACTCCTCAACTTCCAAAAGTCCTAACTTTTTCTTATTTTTCCGTTTGAGGGTTCGTAATTCGTGTACATCCGAAAGGCACCATTTAATATTACATGCAATGTACTGGAATGATGGAAAAATGTCAAATGCGGTCCAATCATCAAAAAAACAGTTGTGCTAACTTCATCTGAGCTTCATTTTTATGCCTTTTGGGGTCCAAATGACATATCCCCTTTATTCCTTATTCTATAGCCTGGGCCGGTTCTAGACAAAGTGGGGCCCTGGGCAAAACTAAAAGTGGGGCCCCAAAATAAAACTATTTTATGACCAGTCACAGTCAGCAGGAGGCTCCCTTTAGTATGGTAAAATTAACTGTAATATGGGAGAATTTTATAGGAGATAGATAGATGATAGGGAAATTGATGGGCAGCACGGTGCCTCAGTGGTTAGCACTACAGCCTTGCAATGCTTGTCAACATCTGCAAAGAGTTTTTATGTTCTCTCTGTGTTTGCGTGGGTTTCTTCCGGGTCCTCCGGCTTCCTCCCACACTCTAAAAAATGACTGGTAGGTTGAATAGATTGTGGGCCCCATGGGGACAGGGACAGATTTGGCAGCTCTGTGCAGTGCTGCGTAATCTGTGTGCGCTATATAAATAAAGAATTATTCATTAGAATTATTATGATAGAATATAAATATGAAAGAGAGAGATTTCTAGATGCAGAACTATAAAGTAGATTATATATATAGTAGATGTTTTGACGTTTTAAAAATAAAATCTAAATTACAGCAAAAAGAATTAAAGTAAACCCAACAAACCATATATTTTCTGAAAGCAGACACTTGTCCCATTTTCAAAATTGCATTAAAGAGTTTATAGACATAGGCGCCTTCATGCAATTTTGATTCAAACTGAAACATTATATAAAAAATACTTGAAATTTGACTTTGATGGCAAAAAATGTGATAAACAGAAAATTCTCCTAAATGGATGAACATGCGCAGAGTTGACAAATGCCTCATATTGATATGTTCACATAAATTTATCCACATAATATCACTAAAACTGTAATATCTGCTTTTCAGCTACAAATTTTAAGACAGTCACAACCTGTAAAATATAGCAATAAAACAGAATAAAAAGTAAAGGCGCCATAAAACCTATATAATTTTGAAAGCAGACAACCAGGTGATGCATTTGGCAATTAACGTATATACTTGTGTATAAGCCGAGTTTTTCAGCACAAAAAATGTGCTGAAAAACGTCACCTCGACTTCTATCTTCTACCACGAGTCTATTAAAAAAGCTTATATACTCACCCTCCGGCGTCCCGATGCTCCACGGGGCTCCCCGATGTCCCCGCTGTTGGCCATGTTATCTTCCGGATGGACGGCGCATACTATGACATCAGTAGCGGCCACGTCATAGTATGCGTCTGCTGGAAGAAAACATGGCCGTGTCCATGCCGGCAGTTAAAGAAGACAGAAGAAAGAAGAGGAGCCGCGCGGAAGAAAGAAGACGAGCCGAGCCAACATCGGGGAGCCGCGCCAAGCATTGGAGGGTGAGTATATAAGTTTATTTTTTTTAAGTGCTGGGGGCATGCTGTATACTACATGGGGTTGAATGTATACTACATGGAGGCTGGCAGGCTGTATACTACATGGGGGCAGGCTGGCTGTATACTACATGGTGGCTGGCTGGCTGTATACTACTGGGGGCAGGCAGGCTGTATACTAATGGGGGCTGGCTGTATACTACTTGGGGGCAGGCTGGCTGTATACTACATGGGGCTGGCTGGCTGTATACTACTAGGGGCTGGCTGTACACTACTGGGGGCTGGCTGTATACTACTAGGGGCTGGCTTTATACTAGTAAGGGCAGGCTGGCTGGCTCTATACTACTGTGGGCTTTCTGTCTATATGGTGGAGGGGGGGGCTGTGACTAATGCATTTTTCACCCTCGGCTTATACTCGAGTCAATAGTTTTTCCCAGTTTTTGGTGGTAAAATTAGGGGTCTCGGCTTATACTCGGGTCGGCTTATACTCAAGTATATATACGGTAACTTTCAAAATTTCCTCTAAAATATGTGCAAATCGAGAATACTTATATAAAGAAAATATACTTTCCTAAAACAGCAAGCTGTGAGGAGTTCATACGTACCCCACATGTGTATATTCATCAAAATATGCAACAAAGGGAACGTTATATCCCCAAGGGACACCAAACTATTTTTCCTGAAAATTGCACTGAGCGTCACACAGATCTATCATTAGATTCTCCCTTACACAATGGTAACCCAAATAAATAACTATATATCTATAAACCCCTCAAATGAGATAATATTGTATTAGCCACACCATAAGAATGAGAGTTATAACATCATAACATAGGTGTAAATAATGGAGGATGGTGTGAAATAAAAACTTTATTCCAGAACATGTGTGTGTTTTTGGTGTTACATATAACTTTATGGACATGTTCTGGGTTGCGGTATCACATTAGGCGAAGAGGATCGAATGTACATCATATCAGTCAAAAAAAAACTATCACAAAATAAAAGGCAATAAGAGCGGAAGTGTGTTCTTAGATAGTTCTGCATAGAGAAGGGTTAAAAACATGAATATAAGTTGATATTATCCCTTCTGAAAATGTAGTAACATATAAAGTGGATATTTCCATTATCTGTACACTTCAGGGGGCTGTATCTCTGGCTCTGTGACACAGAATCTCATTTCTTGTTTCCTATGAAAGAAGAAAGTCTCCTCTTTTAAATGAATGTAAATTTGTGTTTCTAGGTGTCAGGAAAACGTAGATATTAACTGTTAATCTGCCGTCAGGAGTGATTTTTAGATATAAAAATGTCACCTGAAATTCTCACTTTAAACCTGAATATCTCTGGATCCTGGGCACCAGAAACACAATTTAAGATTCATTTGCCCACTTTGCCTACCCATACTGCCGGCCCTGTCTATAGCTCATTATGATTAGAGGTATAATTAATTTATAAAGTTGTTATCATGTTTTTATACAATTTAGAAAAAAAAATATATTTGGAAGAAAAATGGATGTGTTGCCATATTCTTGTAGGTATTTTTAAAAATATTCTCTTGCACAGAGAACTGCAAGGTATCTTTTTACCAGGAACAGCTAACCCTTGGATCCCTTTAAAGCATTTTGATCCACCTTTATGCAATTTTGTATGTGGGGCTTTGGTCAAAATACATCAAAATGCAGCATTTATTTCTGTGATGGTGTTTACATATATATGTTCTAAGGAAAGGGATGATTAAAATGTTGAGATTTTTATAATTTTGGTTTTAACCCTAGCGGCGCTTTTACAATGTAATACAATACTACTGCAGTGCTGCCATTTTTCCTGGTCACATCTACACACCTACGAACGGTGCCAGCTGCCAGCTGTGCCAGCTAGGAGTTAACCTTTAGGCCAACAGCACAGGATCATGCTCAGTCATGATTACATTTTAGTGTAACCCGAGTAACTTCTGAAGGTAACTAGCATAAAAATGAAATAATGTTTTAAAACAGGGAACATTTTAGAAAATAATAAAAACTATAGGTTGATTAGGGATATTTGGGGAACCTGCTGATATATTATGGTAGATTTTCTTTAACAAGTAGGGGGCAGGTTTGGGAACAGGCTGAATTTGTTGTTTGAATTTGAGTTTGTGTGAAATTAATGTTGACTATTTCTTGAACAAGGTACCTCTGATGTCAGTAGAACTTTGTGACTGGAATTTCCCATAAGACCTGGTACACACAGTGTCATCACGGGCAGCTAGCTTGCAACAACTAAATGCAGACATCAGTCACTGACAACACTGATCAGACACAGGCAAAAGTGGTATCTATCAACATACTGCTGACTTCATCACATCCAGAACTGTGTGGCAAATTATTATATGTACCTTGGAAACTTTTTTTTATGTAAGTACCCCTATGAATAAATGGTATATAATTTCTATCCTCGTCGACCTGGGCTGTAGCCATACGTGATTGATATCCATTTTGCTAGATTTCTAGATCCATACTTGAATATTACCCCCTCAATGTGGACCTGTTGCTGACCCTGTACCAGTAGTTATGGTCCACACTACTACTGGACCCAGTAGTTAGGGTAAGGCTGCATTCACACAACATATGAAAATGGCCGTACCGTACCGTTTTTTATAGACTACATACGGCCACATTAATTTCAATTGACAATACATCTAACCATTTACATTTCCGTTGTTTACACCGTACTGTATACGAGCCATTTACAAATATAGAGCATATTCTATTTTCTCCCATATTATAGTTCCGCCTGCCCTTAGAAGTCTATGGGGACGCATAAATATGGGTTAAATACGTGCTGCACACTTTGTCCTGAACACCCTGAACACCCTGGTGGGGGGGGGGGGGTGCTTGTTGACAGTGTTTCTATTAAGTTGTTTTGTGTTGATTATGAATTACTGGATTACCTTCAAGCTGCTGCATTATATTTTTCTAGGTACATATGTGCCTATGCTAGTGTTATAATATCACTAATTCTACTGGATACCTGCTCTCTATATTGTTTCTTTCTCTAGGTGCACTTTATTCCTACCATATGGTCCTATGAGGCCTAAGTTATTGTGTGCTATAGCACCTGTTTCTGAATCAACTTGTTTGTTGAGTTAAAAAAAAATATATAGCTAAGTCTTTAGGACCCTTGTAATGAAGCTGGGCGCCCTTTATCAATACGTCATCTGAGCTGCTGAAAGATGTTGGGCATGAGGAATGGTTGCATGGGGACCCAAGATGGATGTTTGAATGGGGATTGTGAGTCTTTAGTTATGCTCCTGGTACTGCACAATATCGTATTGTAGTGTAAAGATATAAAAGCACCGTTAGGAAACTTTTAAAAATGCTATTAATAAATACCTTACTAGTGCAAGTCAATCCAAAGGAAACAAAAGAAACAAACAATGCAAAGATCTGTAGGTAGAAGATGGAAATAGCTAACAATTTGCCTTGTACCTGCCTTAGTCCTATGTGGTGTGAATAAAGACGGCTGCCAATCTCTTCTTACAGTAATAGGATTCCTTCTGTATTGTAATATTAAATACAAAGAAAGCAACTTCTGTTTTAGCCATGGTTTCCTTTGAAATAAGGCTCTAGAGCAGTATCACATTGTTTTCTGCCTTTTGCTGATAAATGCATTACGATTTAGCGGTGCCATTGGCAGCTTCAGGTTGAAGTCTTTTTGTTCATGCAAACAATAAAAAATGGAAGCCCAAATTATCACAATACACATCCTATTACAATCCTGTTTGTCAAATGCTTTCAGTAGAGCCATAGCCTTGTCATTGGTTCTTTAATATAATGATAGGCTGCATATAAGCCCAAAAAAAAACATACTGTTAGTTGCTCTATCCAAAAATAATTTCCATCCGGTATATTTTGTGCAGCCTTATATATAAAGTTTATTATTGTGTGAACAGGAAAAGAAAAAATTGTGTTATGTTCATTTACAGGTTCTTAAACCAAAGGCACCTTTTTGCAGCTAATTCATGTTATCAACAGTTTTTTGAGCTTAGAACCAATTTCTGTGTACTCTACAGCATAATACCCACTGTGAGATGGAAGCATAATGGCCTATGATTCCTAGACCTGGTATAAGTATTCAGGTGACTTTACAAGAATGCATAGTTCTTCAAGAAGTCAGTTAGTGAATTGACAAGATCTTGTCTGCATAATTTAGCACATCATCACTCTCTGTTATCCTCTGCAGCAGGAGAAGTGACATTGGGGCAGATTTACTTACCCATTTGCGATCCAGAATCACATATAATAATTTGGTAGAATCGCTATAACTTTACAGTTACACTTTAAATACAGGAAAAGACATTGATTTGTACAAAAATTTTGTATATTTAAGGGAACCTGTTATTAAGATTCCTACAGGGAACATTTTCTGTATAATTTAGAATCTAGTTATTGAAATATCTGCTCATGATATGCAATGGAATTCAGTAGGGAAACCTACTTAGTATTTGACAGTATTCCCTATATGAGTGTTTACATGATATTCGTCATCCATGAAGTGTGACTTCTAAACCCAGAAAATTTGAGATTTCAATGAAAATGTACAAGTTTTACTGACACACATCTTTATCATTCTGCTCTATAACATGCTGCCTGCATAAAAGACACTATAAATAATCTGTTCAGCTCCTCTTGCTCCATAACATATTATTAGAGACAGAACACTTTGTATAATATGCTCATCTCCTCCTGCTCTAATACATGCTGCCTGCAGATAGGACACAATGTAAAATCTTCTCATCTCCTCCTGCTCTATAACATGCTGCCTGCAGATAGTACACTATGTGCAATCTGCTCAGCTCATCCTGCTCTATAACATGCAGTTTGTAGATAGTACACTATGTACAATCTGCTCAGCTCATCCTGCTCCACAACATGCTGCCTACAGATAGGAAACTATGTACAATCTGCTCAGCTACTCCTGCTCTATAACATGCTGAAAATTCAATCTGACCTGAGCTCATAGATGATTCATCAACCTTCTGCCTAGCAATGTACAGTTCCTCTTTATTCGCACACGACTCCAACCAGAGATCACTCTTGGAAATAAGACACCAATCTCTCCAGGGCAGCAGAGTAGAGTAGAGTAGAGTGTGAGTAGAATTGGAAATAAAAAGATTTAATTTTTGAAACCTTCTACACTATGGATATGTCTCTTATATATAGCTAATGGAGGAGATTGGGACAAAGGAGAAAACGCAGGGGTTGCGTGTGAGAATGGTGACTTATTTCCAAGGGTGATCTCTGGTTGGAGTAGCGTGTGAATAAAGAGGAACTGAACATTGCTAGACAGAAGGTTGCTAAATCATCTATGAGCTCAGGTCAGATAGAATTTTCTGGATTACCATATGTCGGATGATTGCTGGATCCATCTGGGACCGTCTTTGTAGCTCAGGTGTAAGAAGGTGCAACATCGTATTTTACTTCGTTTTACAGCTCTATAACATGCTGCCTGAAGATGGGACACTGTGCAATCTGCTCAGCTCCTCCTGTTTTATAGCATGCTGGTTGCAGATAGGACACTATGTACAATCTGCTCAGCTCCGCCTGCTCAATAACATGCTGCCTGCAGACAAGACATTATTTACAATCTGACCAGCTCCTCCTGCTCTAATAAATCGTGCCTGGAGGTAGAAGATTATGTACAATCTTCCCAGCTCCACCTGCTCTATAATATGCTGCTTACAGATATGACACTATGTACAATCTGTATTGCCTCTCCTGCTCAATAACATGCTGCTGGAAGATCAGACGTTATGTTCCATGTGACAGGCTCCATTTAACTTCCTTTCAGTAAAAACGCAAATGATGTATTTAGTACTGCAGATTGTTTCAAAGTCTACAATATCATTCATAACAAATCATATTGGGGCAGATTTACTTACCCGGTCCATTCGCGATCCAGCGGCGCGTTCTCTGCGGAGGATTGGGGTCCGGCCGGGATTCACTAAGGTAGTTCCTCCGACGTCCACCGGGTGGCGCTGCTGCGCCGAAGTTCCCCGGAATGCACTGATCTTCACCAAGCCGGACCAAGTGAAGGTAAGCGCGAGTCCCGCAACACTTTTTTTTAATGCGGCGGATTTTCAGAATCTGCCGGGTTTTCGTTCGGCCACGCCCCCGATTTCCGTCGCGTGCATGCCAAAATCCCGGGGCAATTCATGGAAAATCGGAGCAAATCGGAAATATTCAGGTAACACGTCGGGAAAATGCGAATCGGGCCCTTAGTAAATGACCCCCATTATTTTACTCAACATCAGTGACAGTTACTGGGAGAGGAGGGATGTTTCAGTTTTCAGTTATGATTTACCTCAGTTTTCTTGGATAAATTCTAAGAATTTTAATAATTTATACTATTCTATTGCTGCTCATGAATACTGATACCGTATGTAATATGACTGATCATGTCCTATTCTACATTTAGATGACAGTATCACTGACTAGTAAGGAGCTGTCTGCTTATGCAAAAGCTGGATCTGTAGCCGAGGAGGTCCTTTCATCAGTACGGACTGTGGTGGCCTTTGGAGGACAGGAGAAAGAAATACAAAGGTACAGTTGTTATAAATGACCAGGACACATATATTGGTAATAACTTTTTGGACAAAAATAATGTGTTATTTAAATATTGTCTTCTCATATTTTCAGATACACAAATAATTTGGGAGAGGCAAAAAATATTGGAATAAAAAAGGCGATTACGTCTCAGTTGTCAGTGGGTTTTATGTACTTTATTATTTATGCTTCTTATGCACTTGGATTTTGGTATGGATCCATATTAATATTGGGAGGAAATGGATATACCATCGGAGATGTTCTTGTGGTGAGTTGTCAACCAAGTCAATAACAAAGTCATTCCACTCGACCGAGCATCAAGCTCGGACGAGCATGTTCGCTCATCTCTAATGTTACATCATCACTGGAAGCTGAGCATAAGAAGCAGGAGCAGTTACTGAGAACTAAAGGATCATGGAACTAGTAGTATCCAGTGGCGGTCATCTTGGTGATAACTCTGCATACTTTAGAGAGGCCATAAAATTTTGAGAATCATAAAATCTAACTATTTAAGCTCTATTATGTGACTAATGACATTGGGGCACATGACACTGGGGACTTACCGGTCCCGCGGAGATCACGAAAGGGCATTGCCCGACGATAATGCACTGTGCGGTGATTCACTAAGATTCTGCGCCCGATTCTGAGTCCTTGCATCCTAAGCAAGTCATAACAATAAACTAGGAAACAGTTGGGTGCATACACTGGAATAGAAAAACAATCTGCCATGCAGTGCAAGACCCATAATGGTGGGGCAAGATTTCCAATAATATGAGTATAAGCGAGACTAATAAGAGTGTAAACTGCTGAATCAATACTATCTGCCCTATTGATACAATACCAAACAAGGCAAATGTAGTACATTTGAATGCAAAACACCATTAACAATGGTCAGAGAGCAAGGGTGGTGGTGGACCCCACGTGTATCGTCAGCTTGGGGTAACTTCCTCAGGGGTAAGTGAAGGACTTCCCTATATATTGATGGGACCATACCGTTTGGTCAGCCATAACCACATTGATCTCATATTCTCATATTCTCATACTCCTAATGTAAATAGTGTGGACAATCTGCACATTCAAAAAGCTTTTTGGAGTTTGATCTGTCTCCACATCTTCTTGAGAGTAATATTTGTTCCAATACCTTGAATTAGAGTTGGGCTATAGTATGATGGGCTCGATTGAAGTGATATGGTAGAGGTAGTAGAAGTTTTTGTAACAGATGTCTGACTTTTGTTTGGAAATGCAGTCTTTCACGTGTTGTATAGTCTCCCTCACGTCAATGAGCTGTGTGGGCATTTGATTGAAAAACCTACAAAGGTGGAATCGCGATTAGCCTGTAATTGGGATAGTTTTACCTGTTTGTGGATGGAAGATTTTGTTGCCTTTCTTTTTGCATTGAGAAGGATTGAGGCAAGAAATGGCACCATATTTGGGGGGGGGGGGAAGCATTGTGTGGTGGATCTGGTGGGTCCTTCATCGGCTTTAACTAGCTTGATTCCTACCCAAAATGGACCAGTGGCTGTGTATTATTTAATGTAAACGGTATATGGTGAAATTATATTCATGGACAAATGTGATGCACTTATTGTCTCTCTGTCGTGGTGCAGGAGCATTGGGTCTGGGGTTGATCTTTGAAAGTAAGTTGGGAGGATAACATCTATGCCGAAATATATGTAACTTTCTTAGTCTGTTAGTATTTATCTGAAACTATGTGATTAACCCGGTAAAGTTGGGAAATGGGAAGTGATTTTTGCAGGACATGGGATGACAGCTGTTGTAAGCGAGTAGTCCATTTCTGTCTTTAGGTTTGGTATAGACGTCTGAGGAAAGATTATCTGTTGAATCTTTGATAATGGTAACATCTAAGAAGTCAATGTAGTGTGTATCGTATTTGGTAGACAACTAAAGTTTGTGCTATATTTGGTTGATGTATTAATGAAAATAAAGTAGGGTGTCCAATGGGCCCTCCCATATACAACAATATTGTCTATATATCTTTTCCATAGGAGTGAGTGTTGTTGAAATATTTCATTGGGGTAAATGAATTGTTCCTCAAATTGTGCCACATAGCAGTTTGCATATGGGGGGGGCACATTGGACCCCATTGCTGTGCCTTGTATCTGTAGGTAGAAGATGTCCTGGAATAAAAAAAAAAATGCCCTGTAGAATAAATGTTAATAAGTGAATGCGTAGTTGGACAAAAGGTATAGAATATTGTGACCTGTAAGTATTGTGTGGACAGCCTCAATACCTTTCTGGTGTTGAATACTGGTGTACAAGTTGGCTACATCCTCCTATATTGACGTGTGTGTTAAGGGTTTCCCTAATCCTTCTAGCCAGGGAAAAAGTAGGATCACCTGGTAGTTCTTGCATAACCTTAGTGTCATTAAGATGAGATTTCATTTCATTAACATAATCCCTTCTATCCATAACAGAATGGTCCATCCTTATCTTCAATAGTAGCGTTAAGGGCTTGTCAATCAAGATTTGAAAATGAAATCTTCCACAACATGGTTGTCTGTCGGGGGCATGAATGTACTTTTGGATCTAAGTCCTAGATCCTGGGCTATGAAAAGTACCCCACTAGAGTGAGGTAAGTAGGAATTCTGGAGTGGATGAGCGGGGGGAGGGACATACAGTAACGCCAGGATGCGTTCAGTGTCTCATAGAAAACAAAGCAAAAAGACAAATCTACCAATATTAGAGTAAAATAATTATAGTAATAAGATTTATATTCCCAGGCTGCCCAACATTTCTTAATCCTATACCCTAACTCCAATGTCAAATGTGTCTCTAGTAGCACTATAATAGCAGGTAGATGTTTATTAACAATGTCAACGATGTTTATTAACAACGATGTTTATTAACAATTGGTATACAGCGTTTCCTTTTATCACTACAACACCTGATGTTCCAGCATCATGTTCCTATAAAGCGCATCCCTTCCATCTACTGTTGCCCCCACTGCTGTCTGTTTGCTGCATAATAACAGAAAGAAGAAACAATATTGCCCTGACTTAGCCCTCTCAACTATATATACGTTGACCAGTTCAGATTCCTTGTCTTTCCAGCTACTCTGAAGCTCCTTCTGGGGTGTCCAAAAACCAAGTTTTATTATTATATGTCACCCTCAACTTGGAGGGAAATAAAAGGAAGAATTGCGTTTTAGCATCAAAGAATATTTTTTTAACCACCACGTAACTTACCATTTATCATTTTCTCAGATTCTTTCGCTCTTGAGTTCCTAATTTTATAATCTCTGTCCTGTGAATTTAGGCATTCCGAGGGGGGGGGGGGGGGCAGCTGGAATTGGTTTCTGAGAGGGGACTGTATGGGCCCTTTCCACCACAAAGTTGGCAGAAAGGCCTTCCAGCCCATAGATAAACCTCAGCCATTTCGGAATAGATTCTGCGGAGACCCTTTTCCCGCTCTCTTCCGGATACCCAACTATTCTCAAATTAGCTCTCCTAGACCGGTTCTCAAGACCGATAAACTTTTTATTCTTTTATTCTCACACTTTCTTCCCTTAACCTTTTAACATCCTCCTGTTTTACCTCTTCCACTGCTTTTTTAACATTTTTCTCTACCGTTTTAAATTTTTCCTTCAAAGAGTTGAGGTCGTCCTTATAATAGTGGTGCCTGCTCTAACATTAACCAACTCTTTTTTAAGTTATGCTATGGATTCTTCGGTTTCCTGGGGAGTAGCTAGAATTTGAGCTAATATTCTCTCCATATTGGTATCACTTTCTCCCACTGTCTCAATATTAGACATTGTGGGTTGGGCCTCTTCTTTACTATTTTGTCTAGTTTTTATGGCAAGGCTTTCCACATTTTGTCTAAACCTGTCGATTTTCTCTCTGGTGATAGCCATCCTTATTTAAAATCCCTTTAAACTTGCACAAATCCCCCACTTTAACACCACTCAAGCTTTCTGATGTCACCTCTTCACTGTAGAGGTTGACACTGGCGTTTAGCGGGAACTATTTACTGAATCAGCCATTTGAGGACCTGTGATACATCGGTTTGTTTGTTTGTGCTCTATTCTGAAGGGAGTAGTAATACATGCTGTGGAGTTTCACATGAAAGGTCAGTTTTATAGCTTCCTTAATCAGCTGTGCTAAAATACTTTAACAAGGTTTTTCAAGGGTTTTTTAAACAGCCATCAGGCGGACATTGGCGCAGGAACAGCAGTTTGATAACGGGAAGGAGAAAGCGGCGTCTCCTGTTCAAGTTGTTGGTGTGGCTGGGTGGGAAGCACTTTCACCCATTGAGCCGTAAAAGACATGTATTGGCCCTAAGCGTAGTTACAGCTCCACATGTCCGCGCTGCTGTACACCTTGGAAGAAACTCATAAGCTCAAGGACTGGCCCACCTTCTGTTCTACATATTTGTCAAGGGCTAGTATTGCCTTTTTGCAAAAGAAATTTTGGCTTGGAACTCTCCACCTCGGTTTGGCACAAGCCACCAGTTCTCTGAAGGGTGCAGAGCACATGACTTGGAAAGGGAGGGACTGCAGTACCAACAACTTGGACAGGAGTATGGTCAGCTTCTGCACCTTAAGATGGCTGGACGCATACAGGTGTCTCTTTGTAATCCCTTCGTTCAACAATTGCTGGCACCATGCAGGGAGCAGGAGCATCTGGACTGGGATGATGTTAAAGACAAACAGCTCTCTTTGGCAGAGGTGCTGGAGCCTCGACTGGCTGAAATGGCATGTGTGCTACTAGGTGCTGCTGATGTTGCTGTGGCAGCAGGATGGACCCCCACATCTGAGACACGTTTCTCCCAGGCCATTGGATGGTGATGCTGCATGTGTTGACGCAGAGCCGTGGAGCCAACGTTAGCTCCGTGGCAACGCTTCACATTCTGCCTGCAGATTCTACATATACACACGCTCGGCTCCTCTGGTGTCTTAACAAAAAACTTCCACACTGCTGAGTTGGTGATTTTACCGCCAACACACTGCACTGCGTGACTACTAATGTTGCTGCCTAGCTGAGCCCATACTTACTTGGACCTGCGAAGTGGGGTTTCTGACACCCTCTTCTCCCGATGACATTGATGAAGTCCTTGCTTCACCCCACCCAAGTGCGATCAGATACATCATCATCGATTTGTGTTTCCTGGTCACTGCTATTCTCCTCAACAGTCTCAGTATGCACAGCCTGACTACTCGCAAGAGCAACATAACCTCCCACACCACTCTCCACATCTCTACTTTCCCGCCTACTGCACAAAGCTTCGGATGCCTGCCCCACCTCTTCACTGCCAAGCAGCTGCCGACTGTCCTTAAAGAGTTAGTCCTCGCTGTAAGTGGCACTGAGCCCAGACTACCTAGTAGATCTCTGGCTGAGGGAAATGAACAGGACAGATGCTAGTTGAGGACCGGTGAGGGCCGCTGTTCTGGTCCTGGGCTTGTACCTGACGAACCCACAGACTCTTGGCTGGGGTTGTCAGATGTCATTTGGGAGGAAGTGGATGACCTAGTCAACCAATCGAGAACCTTTGGGTTGTTGATCAGCACACTACCGTTAGATGACACCAGCAGTTCTGGCCTCACAGAGTAACCCCTGCTGTGACGTCCCCTTACTGTGCTGCGACCTGTGCCTGCTCCACGTGCCACCTCTCTGTTCGACGCATTGGTTGACACTATTTTGATTTGACATGGATTTCTTGATATCACCTTTAGTAACAAAAAAGAATTGAAATTTGGGGAATACAGAACCCCAAAAAACTGACATTCTGGACTCCAGCAACTATGTGGATTTGACACACATTTCTTGATATCTACTTTAGCAACAAAAAAATAATTGAAATTTGGGGTATACAGATACTCAAACCGGACACCCTGGACTTTCAGTAAAAATCACTCCATCAGCTACTGAGGACAAGCAGCTAGTCGCTAGAGACTACACATGCAGTGTGAAATTAAGGGATTGCAAATAGTCGTCTGTTTTTATAGGGCTGTGACATCACATAAGCCTGCCAGTTGCTGATTGGCTTACATGTCTAAAAAATGTGATCGAGGGTGTTCCTTTCTTCTTCCTAGAGTTCTCTTCCCCATGTAACACGTTGTGCTAAAAATTTGTTCCCAAGAATGTTTATGTTCCCATAAACTTTGAATTTGTGCAGAACCAAAGTTTTTCTGAAATTCAAAACGAATTCTACTTCATTAGAATCGATTCGCCCATCTCTAGTCACGACATATGCCACAAAGGTGTATAAAGGTGTTCAGAGGAATGGTGTGTGGATGGTGACAGAGCCAACTTAGATGTCTTCTTGTGTATAGTGGGAGATTGAAATGAATCTTGCTATTACAGTCTACAAACAATTTTGCAGAAAAGAGTAATTTGAAATCAACTGTAGTGCTAGCCCAGAAAAAAAACGCTTACTGAATTAAAAACTGCAACATTCTTAAAATTCTCATTTAGCTCCTTTAGAAATAATAATTGACCATTTATTTTAATATTGAATTTCTACATTTACAGACTGTTTCTGCCAGAAACAGACCACATTCCCAGGGCTTTGCTTAGATAATTATTAAACTGAAAATAGCACAAGATAACCTAATAAATTATATTATAAATTTAATATCCAATATTTAATGAATGATAATGAAGAAATACTGTATATACTCGAGTATAAGTCGAATCCCCTAATTTTAACAAAAAAAAACTGGGAAAACCTATTGACACGGGTATAAGTCGAGGGTGGGAAATGGATAGGTCACAGCCCCCCCAATATTTAGCCTGCCAGCCCCTGTAGTATATAGCCTGCCAGCCCCTGTAGTATATAGCCTGCCAGCCCCTGTAGTATATAGCCTGCCAGTCCCTCTAGTATATAGCCTACCTTCCCCTCTTGTATATAGACCGCCAGCCCTTCTAGTATATAGCTTGCCATCTCTCTAGTATATAGCCTTCAGCCAGTCCCTCTAGTATATCGCCTTGCAGCCCCTGTATTATATAGCCTGCCAGCCCCTGTAGTATCTAGCCTGCCAGCCCCTGCCCCCAGTATATAGTCTAAAGCCCTTTCCCCTCCAGTATATGGGCTGCCAGCCCCTATAATATATAATCTGCCAACCCCTGTAGTATACTTTTTATACACCTTGGAGTCCACCTTTTCATTGTAGCCATAGGGGCAGCGCGCACTTACCAACCTGTGCTTTAGATTTCTCTGTCTTCCTCCTACTTCCTTAATGGACCGCAGGCTCCCCTCCGTGCCACAGGGTACGCTGCAGCCCTTCCCATTCCTCTTCCCACAACCCACTGCATCCAATTGTAGACCTCCCTACCTACAACACCATCACCTCTTCCACTTTAAGGTGTGACTCCTCTCCTAATACAATAAAGTGTACAGGCAGCTTTAGCCATTGAAGCCTGAAGACCCTTTTGCTGTAAATTATAACAATGTGGTGTTATTTTTTTCTTTAGGCCTTTACAGAATTTCCTTACTATTTCTATCTATCTCTCAAATGTTGAATCAGGTCAAATACCATTTTACAAAGGAACTAATGTTGCATCTTCTCTCAGTGACACTAGCTCATGTGTAATAAGAAAGAATACATGTTGTGAATTAAGCTTGAATTAGATCACAAGTTATGAAGTATGAGTCAAATACTCCAGGATGTGAAAATATCACTATATTTATGTAGAGAAGCAATGCCCCTGCAAAACAATGTGAAAGAGTGTTTGATGTGAGTCTACCGCAATATTCTGGATACAAGCCACTGGTCTATAAACAAACGAAAACATGATGCACTTATTTTAGTACAGGATGAAATGGGGCATTGTGTCATAGTCTAATGAGACCCAGACAAGAAGGAGGAAGCCATTTGCCCCACATGCCCTATGTGCTCTAATACTGAAACCTTCATCCAGAGCAGATGTTTCTTTTATGGTCTTAAATCTGGTGGCATTTGACACAGTTACACAGTCAAGCCATGTTAATTATCTCTGTGACTGTGATTACTTTTCTCATTCATCCTGGGCACATTCTCTGTGTGCTTGAAGCAATTTTCCATTTTAGAAGGTAAAAATTATGCTTGCTGCGGATATTTTATATCCACCTCACATTAAATGGCTTTTTAAAAAACCACAGTAACACAAGCATTTATGTGTGTAGTAGAGTGCGGACAAATACATTTTTAGCCTAAGTGATTTTGTAAATCCATGTAATTTATCAAAGTCAGACATCCTAAAATATTATATGTAGGGCAATAAAGATGGAAAATACGTACAATAAAGTAACATTCGCGTGGCAGCAGTTTTCTTACCATTTTTCTCATTTTTGTAGTGTGCAGCATTAGTTTTTCATGCTTGTTGAACTTTGTTGATTAAAGATTTTATGAATTCGAGCATCACATCTCCACTCTAGATTGATTAACCCCTAGGGATACCTCTTATAGTTCAAAGCAAGTGATTGTAATCAGCCTGGCTAAGAACTAAATGCAAGTACTGAAACACAAATGGAGAATAACCCCACATTGCCTTTGCAATCACACCAGATTCCACTGCATCTAGGTGCTTTATTTATAATCCTTTTCACAAGTAGAAATGCAGATTTTTACAGTATAACTTTTACTGAGATTCATATTTCACATGTGTGAGTAGTTTTCACCATACAATACTATAGACATGTTCAATGGAACTGGAGATCAGTTTCAAGATCAATTTCGTTGTGTGTGTTGTTAATAATAACAGAACTGTGAAAATTAATTTTTATTCCATTGTTGTTGCATCTGTGGGTGTTTCCTCACACTGCTGTACCCTTAGCTCTTTGCATTGAACTCCCCCACAATCCATCCATACTTATGGAGATCTGTAGTATAAAGTAGAAGTCTACTACAGCTTCATTTTTTGATTACTATTATTTACCTGTACATCATCACTTCTAAAAGCATAATCTTTTCTGTGAGGGAGCATTTTTCTAATATTCTTTATCAAGATGTGCTGTTTGTAAATAAATTAGCTCCAGAGCTCCCTTTTGTAGAGATCTTAAAGGGGTTGTCCAATTGTTTATAAAATTCTGGAGGTGGGCCGGGGAGGGAAATAATGCTTATAGCTTACTACAGCCAGGGAGAGAGCAGAAAAGGTTAACACTCACTGCTCACAGCTGTGTGAAAAAACAGGAGGAAAAATCCCATCTTCAACCTGGTAGAGGGATTAGTCTTGACAAGGGAAAAGTAAGGCCTTTACTAAGAGACACTTTGCAGCCTGGTCCTCTACAAACTAAGAACTAATGAAGTATACTAGGAAAATGCTGTTTACTGCTATGTTGCATAGACATATACCCATACATGCCATACCTATGATTTTATTACAGCTGCTCCTTTTGTGCTAAAACTTCATTGTAGAAATATGCAAATAATGCAGAAGTGCTTTTGGGGCTCAGCAATAACAATACCCCTGCTAAACTGAAGGTGAAAATATGATAGAAGTTTATGGGGGTGACAAGGTAGCAAGGGGTATTGTTATGCTGTGTAGCCCTGAGGTGTTCTGCAATACCTCCAAAGCACTTCTGCTTTGTTTGTATATTTATAAAGTTTTAGCATAGAAGAAACATCTGGAAAATATGGGTGGCATATGTGGGCATAGCCCTATGTAGCATAGTGTATATCTCAGGTAGATGAGTGACATAGTAAGACAGATACCCTTTAGAAGTACAAGTGACTTTTCAGCTCCTGGTCATTGTTTTTTTCACTGTTTGAACCCCTTGAACATAAAAGCTAGTTTTTAACTTCAAGACCACTCCCCATTTTATAAATCTGACTGTGAGTCAAATTAGCAATGTAATTATTATTATTAATTTTTTTTCACTTTTTGGGGAGCAGAGGGCTGAGAATGTACACTGCAGAAGAAGCAATTTTATGGCTACCTTCTTTTAGTTCATCTCAGTGTCACGGGTGCTCCCGCGATCCCTGTCCCGGATCGCGGGTGCACCCGTGCCTCCCCGGGGTCCGGTGGCCAGCATCACGCACCTTCCCCGGCTCCCGCGGCATCCTCTGCTGCTATGTCATATCATGGTGGGCCCAGATATGATAATCTGCATCCAAATAGCATATGTAACCAAAAAAGAAGAAAGGCGGATGCATATATACGAAATTAGACAATTTGCGTTTTTATTCTTCAATGTATAGACAAACATACAATTTAAAACACCATTAAAAAGTCCCAACTTGGACATACATGAATAACAAAGACAGGCAGAGGTATGGGGCATATGAATGGGGGTAACAATGATAGAGCAACAGACGTGTGCGTTATGTGTATACGATTACAAAATTAGTCTATATGTATGTGGAGACCAAAGCAGAGTATATAAAGTAGAATTTTCCAAAGTTAAAAATTGTGAAGGGTACATGAAGCATGGACACAAAAAACCAAAAAACACGAGACAAAGAACATTACAGCGGTGAAGCGTTTCGGCCTATTACATTGTTGTAGCCCTTAATCATACCTGGCTTGCTGCTAGCTGCTACTGGCGTTAAATAATGATAGACATAGTGTCGTGTAGCAGGTTTCCGGCGTGTGATAGACACGCCCATTGAAAGGTGTGTTTCCAAACCTCTGACGTGAATGTAACAGGTGTGAAACAATAATGTGACAGGAAGAAAGATAGATTTTAGTAGAAATACAGCAAATCTTGTTTAAAGTTTAAGCCCTTAGGAAATCTAAACACAAAGCATGTATTATTATGGCCCAAAATCATGGACTTTTTTGCCTCTGGTTCACTCAATATTCAAAATTTATCAGCATGGCTGTGAACTAAAACTTATATTTTTATTAGATATACCTTAAAATATACAAAGGCCACAGGTTGTGAATTCTAAAAACAACAACAACAATCTGTACTATAGACGCCGACCTCAAAAAGTTGGCGAACAAACACATCAGTAAGAGATACAATGTGTCCGAGGGAGAAATGCAAGCCCTACAAGGACTTGAGAGGGACAAGAATTTAATCATTAAACCCTCAGACAAAGGGGGTAACATCGTCTAACTCGATGCCCCCGATATAAAGAGATGTGTTTGAACCTATTTGAGGATAAACAGTGCTACAATCCACTAGATAGGGACCCCACGGAACGCTTCTCAACAGAACTGAAACAGATTCTGTTAGAGGCAAAAAGAGACAAACTCATTACTGATGTTGAATTTGAATTCATGTTCCCCCGGACTCCAACATGCAGCACCTTCTATGCCCTACCGAAGGTGCATAAGGGCCTTGATCCACTGAAAGGCCGCCCCATAGTGTCGGGGGTGGGATCGTTATGCCAAAACATCGGCATTTACGTAGACAAAGTCCTCAGACCATTTGTACTGGCACTCCCTACCTATATAAGGGACACAACTGACCTACTTAAACACGTAGGAGGCATCAATATAGGGAGCAACTACCTCTTAGCCAGTATAGACGTAGAGGCTCTCTATTCGTCTATCCCACACGACAAAGGATTAGAGGCAGTGGCATTTTTTCTTTCAAGTCGAGGCACCCAGTTCACTAAACACAACCGGTTTATTTTACGCTTGCTTGAATTTTCACTTAAACATAATTTTTTTCTGTTTAACGGCAAGATCTACCACCAGCTCAGGGGCACGGCAATGGGGAGCCCGAGTGCCCCCACGTACGCCAATCTGCTCCTGGGCTGGTGGGAGAACACGGTTTTATTCGGTGACACCCCATATCCAGGGATTGATGGAGCGGAGATATTTCTCCACTTTATCGACAATATATTTATACTATGGAAAGGGGATAAGGAAAGCTTCAAAAATTTTGCAGAAAGCCTTAACAGGAACTCTATAGGGCTGCGGTTCACCTATGAGACAAATCCTGACAGACTCCCGTTCTTAGACGTACTTTTAACAAGAACTAAGGAAAACACGCTTGCAACAACCATCTATCGCAAGCCAACTGCGACAAATTCCCTCCTGCGGTGGGATAGCCATCATCCTCTCCCACTTCGCAAAGGGATACCCAAAGGCCAATATCTCCGCATGCGGAGAAACTGTAGTGACAACAGGGAATACAGTAAGCAAGCGGGTGACCTTAGGAAACGGTTCAGGGAAAGAGGATACGCGGACAGGGTACTCCGCTCCGCTTACCAACACTCCTTTAATCAAACAGAACTATTTGTGAGCACCACCAAAAACAATGAGGGGTCTGCAACAGTGTCCCGACTAGTTACCACCTTCGACAATGGAGCAAACAAGGCGAGAGCCATACTTGAACATCACTGGCCCCAGGGGAATGGTTGGCCCCAGACCGTTAATCACCTTCAGGAGAGGACGATCCATAAAAGACAGGATTGTCCATAGCCATTTCTCTCCTGCGAAACCAGAGGGGTCATGGCTTAATCGTTGTCCTAAAGGTTGTTTTAAGTGTGGGAGAAACTGTGTTGCTTGCCCCTACATCAAAACCACCAAAACTTTTTACAGTAATGTAATTGGTAGAACCTTTTATATACGTGGCTTCATCAATTGCCGATCGAAGGGTGTGATTTACAAGGCAACGTGTAACTGCGGACTTGAGTACGTTGGAAAAACTTATAGGGAGTTCAGGAGAAGAGTTGGTGACCATCTAGGGGACATAAGGCATGACAGAGACACACCAATAGCCAGACATATGCATCAGATTCATGGGGGGGACCCTAAACAAATACAGTTTGTGTGTATTGACATAATACCATACCCTGAGAGAGGAGGACTGGAACAAGAGGATTCTGCAAGTAGAGGCCAAGTGGATCTACAGACTGGGGACAGTGACACCAAGGGGACTAAATGAACAACTACAATTTACATGTTTCCTCTAAAAATATTTCCCCACAAGATCCAACTACAGATACAACTTTGCATCTCCCCACCTCCGGGTAAGTTAAAGACTGGGTATTGCCTGCTCTGTAGTTTGTTACCATACATATGGAGATTTAACCATGAACCTGATCGTGTTTTAACCTAAGGGGGAGGTGTCAGGTGATATATCCTCACCTCTGGACTGGGCCCCCTCAACAGCGCCGAGATTAACCACCAGCCCAATAATCCTAGTAAAAATACCTTATATCTAATTTGTATTTAACCCTGAGTAAACAAAGGAATAAATCTCCATTTTTTTTTTCACTTATTCAGACACTTGTTGCTCAGCCGATCTGGTCGCTAAGTTTTACTAGCCATTTTAAACTGTGTAAGGATCATCAGTAGAGAGCTGATGCTCTCACAGATGACAGCGTCATGCACTCATGACAACCACATTAGACACACCCCCGAGCTGTCATGTGACTGGTGATCACGTGACGGTATCACGTGACCGGAAGTTCCGCCGGCATGTGAGGGCAGCTCGTGCGGTAATTACAGAATGCAGCTGGCACCACGGACGGACATGGGTGTGATAGAATCCCCGATTGGTGAGTGATCCACAGGGGGATGTACTAAGGAGAGTATATATTATCCGTCAGTTGATGGGGACAGTTATCCCTACACCATCAGATAGGGATCAACGCCTGGGGCTCCACACCGGGGACCCAGTAGATGACCCTACACTTGGGTTTATCAGACTATTTACTACACCCCAAGGGATGCTCCTCAAATTGGAGACCCCATGTTTTATTGATTCCACCGCAATCCCTCTGAAGAACCTACAGCAGGAAGAAACGCGTCAGGGAAGGGGAATGCAGGGTGTTTTTTTCTAAACTAGGGCAAGTTATTGGGACTGCCCTTGTCAGGGCGGGAGCTAATCTCACCTGGGGACAGGGACAGTTGTATCCTTGTTACAGTTTGTGACGTTTTTGGTTCCAACATATACAGGTATGTCCTTTACCATCTTAATGCTCCCGTCAATACACGTACTTTGGAAACAGCACAGCTGACCACTGGAGACAACTACAGACCATTACCAGTTGTGGTAAGAACCCTCTTTTATTTCCTCTATGCAAGGTATTTATTGGATGGTATGGTGCATGGCACCGTGATTTACAGGTAAGTGGTATCCCCATTGTGGGATCAGTATAGTCGCCTAGGTCAGCGTCTATAGTACGGATTGTTGTTGTTGTTTTTAGAATTCACAACCTGTGACCTTTGTATATTTTAAGGAATATCTAATAAAAATATAAGTTTTAGTTCACAGCCATGCTGATAAACCTTAGGAAATCTAGTATCCAGACTAAGGATCCAAAAGGCTTCCCTAGATAACAGTAACTTTTTCCAATCTCCGCGTCACAGCTGTAATGTTTTTTGTCTCGTGTTTTGTGTTTTTTGGTGTCCATGCTTCATGTACCCTTCACAATTTTTAACTTTGGAAAATTAAATTTTTGAAAATGTCTTAACAGCCTTTTTCTACTATATTTATCTTTGGATGCTGGATTCCCTGTTTTTGCTACAACTCCTGTTTTCTTAGCACCCAGGTTTCATTCCTCTCACTGTTATAAAAGATGCAATGGAAAAATCTGACCATTCCTCTCCACTCATAACGAAACAGGACAATTGCCCTGCAAAAATAGGTTTTGCAGTTTAGGTATTTCTAAATAGTTTTAGTAAAAAATAAGTTTTGTGTTTTCCAAAAAGTTTATATTATATTATATAAACATTTTTTTCAAAAGTCCTGTTGATTTAGGAAGTTACTCTAGTGGTTGAAGAGGAATTTTCCCCTACTTTGGGTGATGTATGTTCTTCTTCCCAGACAGATGCGTTTCAGCAATGCCTGCTAAATTTCCCCATGGCAGTTCTGAAACTTGTGGTGACAGTTTATTCTGAGTGGATGAGGAAGCAGGAGAAGAGGAAGCAGTGGTGAAAGCATATGTGCCACAATGATTTCTGCCTCTGGCCCAGCCGCCACTACATTAACCCAGTGGGCAGTTAAAGAGATGCAACATCCCAGTAGTGTCAGCTGGGAATGACATATTATTAGACAGCCATCACCATAAGCGGTCCAGAATGTTTGCTGTAACAAAGGCAAACGACTTGGCAACTATCTGTAGTCCCATCCTTTTAAAAATAGACCACAGAAAAGGGGACTTTATAAGGAGTGGACTACAAAAAATTATGATAACTCATTTTCTCTAGCCCCATTACTTATAATGGCCCTCTTTCTGTAGCCCCAGATGTATGTCCCCACCATTAAAAATAAAGAAACAAATACTAACTTTTCCCTGCCAACAGCTTTTTAAGTTTTATTCTCCTCTGTGTATCCAGTGTACACAAGGCTGAAGCCAGCAGATGCGTTGATGCCATCATTTTGCATCTTCTGGCTATAGAGCAGCATATAGCAACCACAAATAGGAGAAGAGAATATGACTTCTGCTGCTTCAGGGAAGTTGGGAAATGTGAGTATCGGCCTTGACTAGCTTAGCACAGAGTCAGAGAATCTGTCCTCTGGCCTTGTGTGTGACACTGGTACCCTATAGGATTCCTTGATTATTTTTAATTATCACTATTAAAAGTTATGTGTAAGTAGACATCAATGGTAGATACCTTGCATTTCTGTTCGTGAATAATAGGGTACCACAAGTTATTGGTAAATTTCACTTATTTTGTTTCAATTTGAAAAATGTCTGGTATCTAGAATTTAAAATGTATAGAAATATAAAATTAGTTTAAAAATGTAAAATATTTTTTCCCAATAAGCTTTGTTATAGCCCCAAATGTTTCATTTTCACACAAGATTAAAGGAGAAAATAGACCCCACAGTTTGTTTGTTTGTTTGGCAACATCCTATACACAGTTGGTAACTGGTGGGACTGATGAATTGTGCGGATTTGGTACTATTTTCCTGGAATTACTTTTTAAACACCAAGGCCCATGGACAGTAGAGACCACTAAATAGTAACTTCATTTTGGAATAATACACCACCAAAGGAATTATCAAAGAGTACAGTGGACATCTTAGTTGAGACATTACAGTGTATTACTTGAAGCTTACATATACACTAATAGATCCTGTTTCAAGCAGGATCTATCCGGAAGACATCAATAACAGACCTGAGGTTCTTGAGCAAGCTACCAGGATGGCATGGAGACAAATTGGCAATGAGGGTGGTGCAGGGTGGCAGACCAGGGGCACCGTGGGCAGTCCGTTAAAGTTTACATCTGCTGAACCTATGCCATGTCTGAGCAGTAACAGTACAATACCTTGCAAGAAAAGTCCTCACTGTCTGCACCATACTATAAAAGAATGTGAAAGCAGTACTACTTTGCTACATGAGGGAGGCGAACAACTGAAAAATACTGATAGACCTTCAGTCATTAAATTATCATTTGCTACTTGGTATTACAACTGCACTTTATTCAATTGCTTTTATGAAGTGCCAATTACATCGTAATGTCTGCAGCACATACATTGAGATGTGTCTCTGAAATAGCATTTAAAGCATCAGCTCAGATTAAAGCTTCAGCTTAGTTTTGTGATATGCCATCAACTCTCAGTAGCTTCTCATTGTCTATTTTGTAACAAAATTATAGTAAAAAGTGAGTTTGCAGTTTATGGTCAAGGAGACTGATTATATGGTCACTTACTTTACAATAAACTTTACATAAATCAGTATTACAAGCCCCATTTTGTTACACAGAGCTTTAAATACCGTACTCTTTTGCAGACAGTTAGGTTTGTAAAATAATCTTCGACTACACAAGGGAGCTTATTGGAGGTAGATTTATACAAAATTTCAACATTGAATAAACTATTTAAACACTGAAAATGTTAAAAGGGGTATATTTTTATGTCAAGGAGATCTATATATAAATATATATTTAGCTGGAGGGGCTTAAAGGAAACCTACCACTTGAAGTGGCAGGTATAAGGGGGAACTACCGAGCACCAGCTGAGGGTGAGCTGGTGCCGGAGCTTAGTTTTGTTAGTGTTTTAAACCACTCAGTCGCGCTAGACACCTTATATATACACATGCAAGCAGTTTCCTGTGAATTATAAAATGACCCCTCCCCCCATTCTGCATTGTAATACTGTGAATTATAAAATGACCCCTCCCCCCATTGTGCATTGTAATCCTGTGAATTGACTCAGCTGCGTGTTCCTGTGCTGACCTGAGTCAGGCTGCAGCACCCCCTCCTCATCTGTCATCTAGTAAACACAACCCTGCACACACCTCCTGATAAGCTGCAGCAATGAAAAGGTTGTGAATAATATTGCAGGGGATGTGTTTACCAGGGGAAAGAAGAGGAGGGGGTTGTTGCAGTCTGACTTAGCTCATTTTAGGAACACACAGCAGACTCAATCCCCAGGATTACAATGAAGGAAGTGGGGGGTTGATTTTATGAGCCTCTGACTCATTTCTATATCATCATGCAGAGCAACTCATTACAGAAAAGGAAGTAGAACCTTTGCTTTGGAGGGATTCAAGTGCTTGACAGGTTCTCTTTAAAATGCAAAAAGTGGCGTATGTACAGTCAGAGACTGTGAAGAGACACACTCAGGAAGGGTATTGTCTGTCATTTAGTCCTCTTTCCTAGGCTCAGTAGAGAGGCCTAAGATGTAACATCAGAATCTCAAAAATTCTCAAGCTAACCTTCCTGTCTATTGGCGATATTACCAGTACAGAGCACATCTTAACAGAACTATGAAATATATATAGGTTATAATTAGAGATGAGCGAGCACTAAAATGCTCGGGTACTCGTTATTCGAGACGAACTTTTCCCGATGCTCGAGTGCTCGTCTCGAATAACGAGCCCCATTGAAGTCAATGGGAGACTCGAGCATTTTTCAAGGGGACCAAGGCTCTGCACAGGGAAGCTTGGCCAAACACCTGGGAACCTCAGAAAAGGATGGAAACACCACAGAAATGGACAGGAAACAGCAGGGGCAGCATGCATGGATGCCTCTGAGGCTGCTTAATCGCACCATTATGCCAAAACTATGGGCAACAGCATGGCCATGACAGAGTGACATGGACCAAAATCTCTGGGGAATGCTTCTAGCACCTTGTTGAATCTATGCCACGAAGAATTGAGGCAGTTCTGAAGGCAAGAGGGGGTCCAACCCGTTACTAGCATGGTGTACCTAATAAAGTGGTCGGTGAGTGTATATCCCCCTATTGCATCAATATAGAGTTATAGAAATTATGCTTTTCGGTCTGGGGTGCTCCAGCTATGTTACTAGAGCTCCTCGTCTTATAATTTATTCACTCCCCTGTTCCGCTAGCACTGCCTTCTGGTCTTGCACATTAGCTGCTCTATGCACTTTGCACTATAAAGGGAAGCCTAAGTAAAAAAAAGGTGGTACTGAGTGGCTGCTACCTAAAATTATGATTATTTTTCATAAATATTCGGCTTGATATTGGAATTAGAGACCAGTATGCCGTGATTTCTCTTGTGATGTGGTGCTCTATTCCCATACGGATGCAGAAAAAACTTTAAATGATGAAGAGAGAAAAGTGGAATGCCCCTCACCAATGGCTTGTACAAGGCGGTGGTGACATTGTTTACACCTCTATGCACTTTGGACGGGCGGAACTGCTAGCAGATCAGGGGAGTGAATAAATAATAAGACGCAGTGCTCTGAGGCTCACCGGGGACGTAGCTGAAGCACACCAGACCAATTAGCATAATTTTTAGAACTCTATATTGCTGCAATCATGGCATTTAGAGTTTTTATAAAAGAAGTCCTGAGGAGCATAGTTCCTGGGAAACTTCTTAGCAGGACACGTCCAACGAGAACCTTTCACCAATTCTACAACACATTAACAACAATCCTGAAATCGCCCTTAAATTATGGTAATTAAAATAAGTTCTCCTGGCCTGGCACCACATATATGACAGAAGGGAGCTGAGTATATTGACACTACTTGCTTGGGAACAGTGGGGCTAGAAGAAGAAAAATCCAACTATCACTGGAGCAGCATCTATTAAAATATGCAAAGATGTGGGGTTGGTGAAGGTAGTAAAAAACTCCTCTTTAAAGTATTTTTTTTCAGTCATTGGAAAAGCCAAATGAGTAAGCAGGAAGATGTCAGTGGTCATGGTGGCCTCAGTGGTCACTTAAGGGAGAACATTTTTACTGAGGGGCAGCAGAGAGCATGATGCAGGTCACTCTGCTTTAGATGTGAACAGGATGGTGCAGGCAGAAAAAGGAGGGGTTGAGGTGTTGACAATTGGCCTCCAGGAGACGCACAACTCCACCCACAATCCCTGAACCACCATTATGCTAATTAGGATACATAAATGCTCTTTAATAACCTTGGCACACAAATAAAATATATAAGCAGAGTATGCTATATTTGAGTGCTATGTACTGTGCAAGAATCTGGCCTACTGTTAATCCTGAACTATAAGTACCTGTTTTATATCAAAGAGCACACTTAACCCTCTTCCAGAAGAACTGATTCGTGAATATGCATTAGAGGGATTATGATTAAAAGTGTAGCAGTTTCCATATTCTGTAAAAACATGTTCAAAGTCCTTTAGGAAAAAAATAAAAAGAAATGATTTAAATATCCCATACAAATGCTAACATTTACCAAGCATTTCAACAAACCTTGCAGAATTCAACATAGTCTATTGAGACACAAGATTACCTGCTTTCCTATAAACCTCATAGAATGTTCTTTATTACCCCACAAATAGTAATTGTATATGGTGATATATACATAGTTCTCTTTATATATATCCCCATATTTCATTATATTCTGCCTGAAATAAAAAAGATTTTTACATTGTCATGTTTTTAACGTGTCCAGTGATTTGATGTTTTTTAATGTGTTCATTTAGTATAATTATGAAGTATTAAAATCTATTTTTGATATAATTTTTGATATAATAATATAATATATTTCTTTCTTTGAGTATAATTGATCCTATGCAAAGTATGCAATTTTGGGGTTTTTGGATTTTTAAGTTGGTTCCAATCTGGTTGCAAATCCCATTTGATATCTCAGGATCAGTATGTGAATGCTGACAAAAGAATGCCTCCTGTCAACAAACAAGATGATCCTGCTAAATGTAAAAAATTGTCATTCCATTATACAGACGACACCCGATTTACTGACGACTCCTAAATACAGACAAAGCCCATTGTGACCTCTGGTGAAGCTCTTTATATTCTCTACTTTAGCCCAGTATAGTGGTAAGGTGTCTGTAATGAAGTTTTATTGATAATCCTTGTTCCCATTACAGCGGAAATACAGAATACGGCGCTGTGAACCATGTTTATCTACGGAGAGGGGCGGGTTTGAGCGGCGGTCATCCCCTCCTCCTCTCCCCAGCGCCGAAGTGTACAGCGGGCATGCGCTAGTGTGAATATAGCCTTACAATTATGATATATGCCAGTTACAACTTACACACAAATTTAACTTAAAGGGGTTTGCCCATGAAAGAAAGTTCTCAAATTTTAATCCCCTAGTGGTGTTTACACCAGAAAGATAATATTTACCCCCTGACTTTACAATATTACTCATTTTTATTGCTGTTTTAGCTCTTGTCAGTCAGTGATGGTCAGTGTAAAATTCCAGAGTGGAGGTGGAAACTCTCTGAGCAGACACTTCATGATTCCTGTGTGCTATGAGATGCTGTGTGCTGACAATGTGCTTAGATTATCAGGGTTTATCTATACTATTTTTTAGCCTCCTAACATTCTGCCAGTATCTAGCACAGAGATGATGAGATCCATGAGATGGATATAAAACACAATGACACTCTCAGCTCTGCTAACTCGCCTATAACACAGCCAGATTTTTTTCATGTCACTGCCTATAAGAGCTGCAAATTTTGCAAAAGGTTCTTGATTTGTGATTATTTTTGTAATCTACAATGCTCGGTTATTTTTGCTAAATAAAAACTTCCACATAATTGGTTTCGTATATTTCTTTCTTTGCTTCTTTACAAATTAATAATAGAAAATGTAAAATATTACCTCTGGGTAGCATGGATTGCCAAAAAAATCACACTTTAATAATGTGCTGTTATTAATGTAAAATCCATAGTTTCTGGTGAACTCTTTAATGCTAAAATTTTGGTTTAGTTGCAAAAAATCAATGACTTCTTGTAAATCATCAGAATTTGAATTTGAAAAATGAAGAACTGTAGATACAATGTTCCACATGAAAAAAGCAACACTCAGATTGTTAACAGCATGTGTTTGGTACCTAAAAAATCAAAGAGAGATATGTGTAAATAAAGTATTGCTGATACGCTGATGTGATGTGCTGATAAGGAATTGTCCAAATTGAACAAAAAGTAATTTTCTGTAATAAGGCAAGATTTTTTTGCTGAAACAGCCCATAATGGTCAAAAAATAAAATTATAAGGAATATGTTTAAAATTGACACATGGGGGGATATTTATCATACGTATGATAGCCCCGCCGCTGTATTTTCGCAGCGCGTTACATCAAGAGGCTGAAGCATACCAGTATCAAGAGGCTGAAGCCTCTTGACGTATCGGCCAGGGTTCTGCACAGCGTCTATTCTACGCCATGCCCTGCCCTTCACAGCGGAGAGAGGGCAAAATAATCACAAGTGCAGCACTAAGCTAGCATTTTCGATTATTACAGGGCTTCTACGCCACCGACGTGGTGCAGAGGCCCTTATAAATATGCCCCATGTGGTGAATACACATGAAATATAACATAACATGCAACATGCTACAATGTTCTTCTCCTGAAATCTATATGGAGCTAGAGACACAAGGAGGTAAATATGAACAAAAAAATATGTTTACCTGTTTAAATTACAAAATGTCACAGAAGGGAATTCAATCTTATCCGCATATTGGACAATTACAGAAGTGGTTGTCGGCCAGCTGAAATAATTGACAACTCGCATACAGACCTGTGAAAAGGCTGCAATGACAAAAACTGAGACCACAACACCCCATAACACTCGACGGATTTGGCAGCTTCTTCCAATAGTATCGCTTTTCACAAGGTTATGTAATCCATGGAAGGAGGTAGAAACAGCAAACTCGTGATTATATTTCCGACGTTCTTCTATGGATGGAGCTGTATGTTTTCTGACATAGGATTGTATTTTACACCAGAAGGCTACAAGAAAAAGGATAATCATCATTACTCTGAGCATTTGTCAGTTAATATGGATGTACTCAGGATTTATGCACATAGGTGGCTCTGCATAGCATTGCACTAGGACTGTTTTGGGGCTCATTGGAGGAAAATACTCTGGCCACTAACTCTCCACGTAATATTCAAATTTTTATTGTGACTTGAAAATGCTAAAGCATGGGACCATTAATAGGTTACTGCTGATGATGCCCTTTATATTCCATCTGATTTAAATGCCTTTGAGGATAGGTGGTGTTTCACTCAATAACTGGTATTTTTAAAATGTCAGAGGTCAGAGTAGTAGCTTGAGAAGGTCCAAGGGTGGACCTCAGATCATTACCCCTTTATTAACCAATTTAAAGAGAACAGTACTAAGATTATACATTAATTCTGGGGGCCTAGTACTAATTCAGCATCGAGCCCGGCAGCTTACGCTCTGCCTTTGGATCAGGTGCAGGGTTTTAGTGTTTGGACTTTATATGGGCTGCAGTCATACATGGAAAAACCCAGAGCCCAATAGAAACATATGGTATGTTCAAGAATGGTGTTTAAGGTTACAAGAAACTAGGATCATAATCTTTGTTGTTATATCTGTACATACAGATTAAATTACTTTTAATGCCAAATCTTAGAAATCCAAGTACTTCACAGTCAACGCCGTAAATATTTTGGCTCATTATTGTGTCAGAGCTTGAGTCTTCTCAAGTACATTGTTAAGCCAGTCCAGACCTGTGCAGGAGTGATCTGTGTAGCTCCAAGAAAATCAAGTAAACATTTCCCAAGCCTTCTGTATTATTGTAGCATTTGTCTTGAAAAGTATAGTACCATACAAGGACATCAGAGCATGGCACACTGTGACTCTAAGTGCTGAACCTCAGAGGACCCTGGGAGCTTTCTGAACATGAGTAAGTTGGAGGTATTATCATATATTGTGGTAAAGATATACAAATCATAGGCAGTACTTGCTTATATTGTTTTTAGTATTTGAAATGAATATAATACATACATCACCCTCAGATACACAATGGGTGTATTAGTGATATTGGACTTTAAGTGTTTCTGTAGTGACCTGGAGAATTGGGGCACAGAGTAACACAAAGTAAGAGCAAACATTTGTGCTATAGTAAAATAATAGAAAATCTCTACACATTTTTTGTAGAACACTATATTCTTCTCATCAAAAAAAAATACACAATCTTATTATAACAATACATGTAAACAAGCTGGGAATAGGAATTGTGCAGGATAAATAGTACAACTAAAAACTATTTAAAAAAATCCCTTAAAACCAATTGATGTATACTTCAAATGCCAGATGCAAATACTAGTAGACCTGATTATTATAGTGCATATCAGCTGTGGGAAAATGTAAAATCTAGAAAGAATCTACAGCTGCTATCTTCTAGATTAGCCATACAAGGCATAATCACTGCATAAATATAATGTAAAAAAAATGTCTACATTAAAATTGTGTACATACCGCTTTTAGACACATCCGATTTGTTTGGTTGATCCATTTTGCTAAACGAAAATGATGAATCCATGCAATGTGTAAGTATAGAGCAGGTATACAGTAGGTTTTATGGAAAGTTCAGTGTGGGTGGAGAAATTATTGCCTCTGCATAACCCAGTCGCTAACCTGCCTGTGTTGCTAACCTGAAGTCCACATATTAAAATTACAGGCCTAATAACACTTATGTAAGGTCAATAAAATATTCTCTTATGAGCAAGTGTAAGCAACAAAACAGCAGCATAACTAGTAGAGGAAGGCCCCATAGCAGACTTCTGAATGGGGGCCCCCTACCGCCTCAGAAAATATACATATTTGTATACTCTTACACACATACACACATTTATACACCCAAGCACACACATTTAAGCACTGATGTAAACATTTTAATTATGATCACATGGGGGAAGTACACAGCAGGTATTAGAGATGAGTGATCCCTAATCCTGTCTTCTGCTGTCCCCTTCCCTCCTCTGACATTTCTTATCAGAGCTGCAGATTCATGCTGTGTACTGTGGAAGATGTGCCCTGTTATTTTTATACAAAAAGGACTGGTCAGTCCCAAATTAACCAAATCCAAGTACTAAAATGTAACTTCTAATATATAAAGCTGAGTGTATGTGTGAGTGTATGTATTTGTGTATGTCCGCTAAAGGAAACGGCACCATTGCATTAACAAACACCATATTTTGGACAGCAGCTCTCTGTGACTCAGGGAACGTCATAGACTTGGTTTGAGACAAATTTTTCACCCCGCCCTTTCCTAAATACACTTATTAACCACCATGAACAGGAGCCATTGTCTGCTGCTGCTGCTGTGGCAGTTGGAAGCTGACACGTGATTGGTTGCTATTCTGCCACAGGTCATTAATATGAGTTCTGAGTTTTTAATGGTTACTATAGACAATGTATATACGATACTTATGTGTGAGGTAAGATGGATAGAGATACAGGGATAGGGGGAGATTTATCAGAAATGTTTGAGGTCAAACTGTTCCAGTTGCCCATGGCAACCAATCAGATATAATTTTATAAACAGCTGTGGGAAAATGAAACTTGAGCTCTCATTGGTTGCCAAGTAGAGCAGTTCTGCTCTCAGACACTTCAGATAAATCTCCCCAGACAAAGCGACAGTGAGAGACAGTCACTGAAAGAGACAGTGAGAGACAGTCACTCAAAGAGGCAGTGAGAGACAGTCACTGAAAGAGACGGCCAGAGACAGTCAGTGAAATAGACAGTCATAGCCACTCCCTCAAAGAGACAATCAGAGACAGTCACTGAAAGAGACAGTCAGAGACCGACACTCAGAGAGACGGTCAGGGGTAGTCACTCAAAGAGACGGTCAGAGGCAGAAAAGGTCAGAGACAGAAATGCTCAGTGATAAAGACGGACAGTGACAGAGATGGTCAGTCACAATCAGAGAGACACAGAGAGAGTCAGAGAGAGAGACAGTCAGAGAGAGATAGATACATATAAAATATTTTTGTCAACCCATTCTATTTTGTTATAGCTAAGAGCAGTTATTTCCTATCGGGATCTACAGCTTTTTATCAGTGAAGTCCACACATATTTAAAACACATTACCCTCATCTGTTGTGCAGTGACATCAATCACAATGAGTTGGTATCCTCTGGTATGCCAGAGGAAATCTCCCCCTAATTATATACAGGCAGTCCCCGGGTTACATACAAGATAGGGTCTGTAGGTTTGTTCTTAAGATGAATTTGTATGTAAGTCGGAACTGTATATTTTATCATTGTAATCCCAGCCAGAACTTTTTTGGTCTCTGTGACAATTGGATTTTAAAAATGTTGGGTTGTCATAAGAATCAATATTAACAATAAAGCTTCATTACAGACACCTGTGATAACTGTTACAGCTGATCATTTTAGCCTAGGACTAAAGTACAATAAATTACCAATATTCAGAGGTCCGTTTGTAACTGGGGGTCGTATGTAAGTTGAGTGTTCTTAAGTAGGGGACCGCCTGTATTTAAGAGACATATTGTAGTCAGTCAGGATATGCGGCAATATATTCGGGCCACAGTAAAATGTATATTTTTTTATTTAAAACCTTGTATAAATATTATTGTTGGTATTCTACTGGCTCAGTGTGACAACATATATACGTATGGTAAGTGAGGAGTGCATCTATAGTCACATAGAGATTTTATTACACCTAATGTCCCATTATAGTAGTGAGTTATTCTGTTATCATTCAAGAGCTCCAGATGTATAACGGTCAAAGATCCTCCATTTATTTATAATAGAGGGTCCAATGTAAGGACAGTGCCCCGCGTGTTCACCTAGGTCACAGGCCATCTGGCCACTGTATGAACCTGTTAGAGGCATTCACACACGCTATGACTTCCAAGTTCCGGGGACAAGGTGGTTCCCCAGTATTTGGTACTTCTGACCCAGCTGGAAGTTCAGGGGACATGGGACCCTCTTCACCAGTTATTGACTTCTGCATTGCCCAGAGACTTGTGGCATATGAGACATGACGACCCCCCCCCCCCCTTTTCTTTTGAAGCATTTTCTTTCTGGTTACCTAACATTCCTGGAAAAAATCATTAATGTTAGTAAGGTTTTATTAAAGTCATGAACGTGCACACAAAGGGACATATTCTGGACTGGAATTAAAAGTACATGGAAACATTTTTAAAATGTCTCCATACCTTGGCATAGGCACATAACAGGGTGTGAAGCAAACACCCATGTATATAAATAAGCAGTGCATAAAGCACACATCATTTATGTGGTTAGGATATTATATATGCTTTTATACAGGTATCAGATTATTGGAGAGGATTTTATCTTTCAGATTGGTAAGCTACAGAACTGTTGATGCAGGTAGTTAAAAGTGAGAAATTGAACTTTATCTGCCTATTTCTTCAGTTCTGTAGCTCACAGAACCAAAACCAATCTGATACCAGAACAATGGTGCTAAACAACCCAAGACTTGTGTGTGTATGAGCAAGAGCACATGAGAAAGATTCCTAATTCCTGTTTTCTAATCATTTCTTTTAAACATTATTTAATAATAGATACAGGCCGCTGTGTGGCCTCATTTATAGGAAATAGGAATAGTGGGTGGGCTCCATATCAGTAGAATTTTGCCCCAAAATCATGTATCAGTAAATAATTACAAACAGATCCTGAACAGCTATTGTTTCTTAGTAAAAAAAAAAAAACCTATATACAAAGACCAATATTAGAAATAATATCACTGAATCACTCATGGCAGCGGGGTTACATAGATGGGAGAACTAAACAGGGATGCTTAGCGAGAGTTAAAGTTACATGGCGTTGGACAAGTTACACATGAGTTTGAGGTTCTGGAAAATTGATAATGTATGCAATGCTGAAAATGATCACAAGACGGAGCTCTACCACTTGTTGCAATACGACACACATCTGCTTTTCTTGGGACACAAAACAAAACCGCATTCTGCATTTGGGTTGCTTATGTCTTCAGTACCATCTCCATCTGTTAGTTATATGACACTGGTTTTTGCAGATCCACCATAAAAATCCTAAGGCTGGCAAATCATGTCACTCCCTATGTCAACCACTTGAGAACCACATGATTATGTAACCCAGCAATTGACGGGCAAATATGGATGGTACCCATGCGTCAACTGTGTGGCGCACAGACTTACATATAACAGCACGTGTGACAATTTCTCTTCCCGGTGGCACTATTTAATATTCCATGAAATGTAGTAGAATGCTGAAAAAAGTTACAAATGACGGAACTGCTAAAAAAAAACGTTTTCGAATTGTCTTTGATTTTATGGCTTTAATTTTGCCTTCCATATCACACATCCACTTTATTTTGTGGATCTTTCACAGATTTTCAAAGTTTATAAAGGTAAACGTGGCGTAAACATGGTGTAAAAAAGTTGCATTGAGGTTTTTAAGCGGTAGACAGGCACCATGTAATCAGGGGAATACCCTGAACTGCCCATATATGGTGTTTTTACACTATGCACAGTTTCTGAGTGTTCAGAGTGTGGCAGAATAATCAAAGCCCCCAGATGTTTACATTGCAATGTTAACGTCCCATGTGATCGCACCATTAACATTGAATTCAGATAATAATTTTTTCTTTACTTGAAAGTATTGTATCGGTATTGCGTATCGTTATTAGAGATGAGCGAGCACTAAAATGCTCGGGTACTCGTTATTCGAGACGAACTTTTCCCGATGCTCGAGTGCTCGTCTCGAATAACGAGCCCCATTGAAGTCAATGGGAGACTCGAGCATTTTTCAAGGGGACCAAGGCTCTGCACAGGGAAGCTTGGCCAAACACCTGGGAACCTCAGAAAAGGATGGAAACACCACGGAAATGGACAGGAAACAGCAGGGGCAGCATGCATGGATGCCTCTGAGGCTGCATAATCGCACCATTATGCCAAAATTATGGGCAACAGCATGGCCATGACAGAGTGACAGAATGAAGCTAGATAGCATCTAAAACATCCAATAATTGACCCTGACACTATAGGGGACGGCATGCAGAGGCAGCGGCAGCAGGCTAGAGAGTGTCATGGCGACATACCCTAAATGGACTCAGGCTTCAAACCAATGGGTGGCAGAGAGGAACCAAAGGAGGTGAGCAAGAAGCGCTCAAATAATATCGGTACATGATAAAAGTTTGCCAGTATATTTTGTGGATTACACAGCAGGGTGGCGACAAAGTTAACATGGAAGCCATGAAAACAACCCAAAATTCTGCCTGACACAGCTCGTTTGATAAGGGGACCATGTATGGAGGCAGTGAACTAGTAGTAGATTAAAGGTGCTGCAGTTAAAACTATGTTAGTTGGATCTTGGCATGGAGCTGGCGCTCCGCTGCCAGGCGAGCTTTCGCCAATCCAAGCCCGTGTCTCTAGGCTACTCCCCAAACAGCACTTCTAAGAACCTTTTGTATAAGATCAAGTGCAGTAGCGTTCTTATAAGTTTAGGATATGGCGGGTGAGGGGAATGTAAACAGAAGCGCAAGAAGCGCTGAAATAATATTGGTAAATGATAAAAGTTTGCCAGTATATTTTGTGGCGACAAAGTTAACAACTTTGATGTGGAATCCATGAAAACAACCCAAATTTCTGCCTGACACACCTCGTTTGATAAAGGGACGATGTATGGAGGCAGCTATATGGACGACTTTTGGAGGTAGCAATGGAGACAACGTGTGGAGGCTGCTATGGAGACAATTTAATTTGGATAGTGCCTGTATGTGGCAGTCCCAAACATTTTTCAAACCAGAGGACTCGATGAGAGGAATATATCTCCATTTCGGTTTCTCTGAGCCGTTTCTGTTGGGGAGCTGACAAATTGTGTTTTATGTGGTGGTGCTCATACCCATATGAATAATAGAAAAACAGTGTATGATCCGTATGAGGTATAGAGGAAAGAAAGGTAGGCACTCACCACGTTTTCTTAAAAATCCTTCTTTTATTCGAACATCCTTAAAAATTGGCACACACAGGGAAGGGAGGATATCATGCTATGGAGTGTTCCAGGGACGAGTCGTTTCGCGTTACTGTCAACGCTTCATCTTGCCTGAAACCCTTGGCGTTCGCGCCTGATTTTTAAATCGGGCCGCCCAGGGTGTTTCGGACACACCTTCACCTTAATAGACATGTGATTGGTTAAAAACAGAGTGGGGCGGGGTGACGACGTATCAACTCCGCCCTCTTGGTTTAGCAAGCCGCGTCGTCGGACCTGAATGGAAACTACTGTGCTACTAACAGCCAATCAGGCTGAAATGTTTCTATGGATTAGGAGGAGTTTCGCTGGATAACGAAGACGGACCTGAAGGGAAACAGTACTTGCTGACGTTGCAAGATATGGGCGTATCTATGTGAGTTAGGGGAAGGGCCGAAGGGGAGTTGGATCGAGTCTCAATACATTATAGTAAAACATTTTCGAATACTTTTATCATCTTAGAGAGAAAACTGTGGTTACATAGACATTTGTTATAGGAGAGGCTAATTTTCGTTATATCAATTTTAAGTTACTATTCTATAACATAGTATTTAGCAGTCTTATTACAAGACATAACATGGCAGTCTATTGTAATAATTAGTAGTCCTGTTATAGGACGAGGCTTAGTCATCTTGCACATTTCTTGGGCCTTGTTCAGACACTCTCAGGATATTGCGTTATATGGCATTGTTCTAATAGCGGCGTATTCCTGCTTGAAGCGTGTGTAATAGGCATAATGATAAGATCACAGCAAAATGGCAATCAATTTTAGCATTCGTTATGCTCCTATAGGAATACTCCCATGTTGTTTCTGTCGTTCAAGCCTAAAGGGCCTAGCGCCTCTGTTTTCATGATCCATTGGGCTTCTTTTCTCAACAGCAGCTTGTGTCGATCTCCTCCGTATGTCGGTACGGGAACCTGTTCTAGACCTGCAAATGTAAGTACATTAACGTTCCCTTTATGCACTGATTGTACATGTTCTATCAGGCGTGGTACCCCTTTGCCGCTTGTAATTGAATGTTTATGTTCTCTGAATCTTGTGAACATGGCTCTGGTAGTTTGGCCTATGTAGAATCGCTTACATGGGCATAGAATAACGTAGATAACATGGCATGTTCTGCAGGTTATGAATTGTTTGACTCGGTGTTCGATACCTCCTATTTTAAGCAGGTTTCCTGTTAATATTTGTGCACAATGATTACAGCTACCACACTTATGATTTCCGATTGGGGTATTTATGTTTAACCAGTTATCTTCTCTTGACGGTTTCGGAAGTCTACTACGGACTAGGTGGTCCTTAATTGTGTTGCTTCTACGGAAAGTGACTAGTGGTCCGTTCTCCGCTATATTTTTGAGTATAGGATCAGACTTTATCATATACCAGTTCTTCTTAATGGCATTCTTTATTTTTGGAGCTAAGACGTTATATTCAAATGAAAATATAAAATTTTCAGATTTTCTTGATTCTTTCTTCTTGCTTAGTAGTTGTTCTGAGGTCATTTTTGATGCTTTTTTGAATGCTTGCTCTAGGAGATGTCGTGGATATCCTCGTTTTGACAAACGGTCCGTTAATTCTTTTGCCTGTATTTGGAACTGGTTGTCATTACTGTTGATACGTCTGAGACGAATATATTGACCGTATGGGATCGCTTTTTTTACGTAATTCGGGTGGTAGCTGGAGTAATGTAAATAGGAATTAGTAGATGTTGGTTTCCTGTACATCGTTGTCATGATATTGTTATCTTCTATGTGCACTTCGACGTCGAGAAATTCGATTTTCTGGGAATCTATTTTGTAAGTGAATGCCATGTTCATTGAATTCTGATTCAGATAAGATATAAAGTCTGTAAATTCGTTAATCTTGCCCGACCAAACGATGAAGATATCATCGACATAGCGATGGTATGCTAGAATATATTTGAGAAAGGGATTGCTAAGCGTATAGATATATTTGTCTTCAAGGTAGCCCAAGAAAATATTAGCATATGTGCATGCCGCTGGTGTCCCCATGGCAGTACCTATAAGCTGTTTAAACCATGTATCCGCAAATTGGAATGTGTTGTTGGCCAGTATGAAGTATGTAGCCTCGCAGATAAAAGCGATTAAATCGCTATCTTTCTTTGCGTTAGTAAGTATATTTCTAATGGCTTCTATACCTATTGAGTGTGGAATTCTGCTGTATAGGCTCTCTATGTCTATTGTTACTAAATATGCCTCGTCTTGCCATGTACTGCTTCTGATTGCTTTTAAAAAATCGTTAGTGTCTTTTAAGTAAGATGGAATTTTTTGTAATAATGGTCGCAGCATCCAGTCTATGTACTTGGATAGTGGTTCTGTAATTGAGCCGATGCCGGCTACGATGGGGCGACCCGGTGGATTAATTCTGGATTTATGAATTTTTGGTAGGAAGTACCATCCTGGTTTACTGGGATAGGGGGGGATAAGTTTCTCTGCTGTAGTTCGGGAAATTACACCTTTAATGACATAAGTCCTAATACTCCCCAAACAGCACTTCTAAGAACCTTTTGTATAAGATCAAGTGCAGTAGCGTTCTTATAAGTTTGGGATATGGCGGGTGAGGGGAATGTAAACAGATGCGCAAGAAGCGCATGATGCGCATGGAGCTGGCGCTCCGCTGCCAGGTGCTATGGAGACAATTTAATTTGGATAGTGCCTGTATGTGGCAGTCCAAAAAAGTTTTCAAACCAGAGGAGCAGGTAGGTGGCCCTCCAGTAAAATGGAATAGATTGAGTGCCTGTATGTGGCAGTCCAAAAAAGTTTTCAAACCAGAGGAGCAGGTAGGTGGCCCTCCAGAAAAATTGAATAGATTGAGTGCCTGTATGTGGCACTCCCAAAAATTGTTTAAAACAGAGGACCGGGTAGGTGGCCCTCCAGAAAAATTAAATGCATAAAGTACTATAGCTAGAGCCAGTGGGCCCTGTCAAAAAATAGCCAGTTTCCTCTGCTTTAGTGTACAAAGAGGAGGATTGCCATATGCGCCAGAGTACCAACGCGTAAGAATTCACTCCCCTCACTGGCCTGACTGTCCATTTCCTCCTCCTCCAACTCCTCCAACTCCTCTTCTTCTGCCCATACACGCTGAACAGTGAAGGACTCAACAATGGTCCCCTCTTGTGTCTCGCCAACATTCTCCTCCTCTTCCTCCTCATCCTCCTCCACCTCTGAACAGTGAAGGACTGAACAATGGTCCCCTCTTGTGTCTCGCCAATATTCTCCTCCTCTTCCTCCTCATCCTCCTCCACCTCCTTCGATATGCGCTGAAAAACAGTCCTGCGGGTGCTTTGGCTATCAACAAGGGAATCTTCTTCCCCCGTCTCTTGTGACGAGCGCAAAGCTTCCGACTTCATGCTAACCAGAGAGTTTTTCAACAGGCCAAGCAGCGGGATGGTGAGGCTGATGTTGGCGGCATCGCCACTGACCATCTGTGTTGACTCCTCAAAGTTACTCAGCACCTGACAGATATCAGACATCCACGTCCACTCCTCATTGTAGACTTGAGACAGCTGACTGACCTGACTACCAGTTCTGGTGGAAGTTGACATCTGGCAGCAGATCGCGTCCATGTGATCTGCCGGCTACAGAAGAGAGAAGAGGACCCGCCGCCGCCTGGTACCGCGCCGAGGATCGGGAGCCTCGCGCTGAAGATCGGGACCCGCGCTGAAGATCGGGACACCGGAGGGTGAGTATTACGTTTTTTATTTTTTTCTTGACTCGTCTATAAGCTGAAGTGAAGTTTTTCAGCACATTTTTTGTGCTGAAAAACTCGGCTTATACACGAGTATATACGGTAGTTAACCAAGTATGTTAAACTACTCTAACACAAGTATGGGCGTCTTCTGTTGCCGCGCTTGTCAGGAAGCGTCCACAATACCACAGAATCCAGCTGGGCCCTGGATTGCCATGCCCATAGATTGCCATAACATATCCTTTATATCAAACACGATTAATTTCTTTTAAAAAGGTAAATCAGGATGACTCTTGGTGATACAAGACACTTATAGCTGAAACCATATAATTTCACTATGTGAAAGTTCATATTATTATATCCCCATTTCGAAATTGATGCTGCAAACAGAAAATTAATAATATACAAAAAGTTGTAAGAATATGAAAAAAGTGCTTTGAGCCTAAACTTATATATTAATTCCCCCCTCCCTTTTTTCTTCTTTTTCTCACCCCCCCCCCTCTCTTTTTCTTTCCATTATGTATAAAATTATAGTTAAAGGGATATTGGTCCAACTGTAGTGTAAGTGACAAATTCTATTATGGTTTACTCCTCTCATAGAGGAAGCAAAAAATAAAGTGCTACAAAGGTGAAACAAGACACACATCAAAACAAACACAGAAATACAACAACCGGGATGCACGCAAAGGAGACATAAGGGGAAGCTGGGGCACACAGCCCCACGCGTATCGCCACCCAACTGGCTTCCTCAGGGGTGCCGTGGTGTTGGCTGGTGTACCGTTTATATGCCGGCGTCTCTCATTCAGCAGTGGATGCCGCAGCTGATGACTTCTGGTCCGGACCAGAAGTCTGATACATAGCTGTCAATTGTATTTTCGTGCGGCCTCAGAAATCTGAGTAATCGCGCATGCGCCAGAATCTGGCACCCGCTTCTACTAAAGTCCTCTGGTGTGAGTGATTGCGCATGCGCCAGAAACTGGCACACACTCCTACTAGTGTCCTCTAGTGTTCCCCAGATGTACTACATGAATGTAACATGTGGGTATGTGTATGAACTGGTGTTGTGCTGAATGTAAGGTAAGAAGAGCGGGTGGCAAACCCCCCCCCCCCTTTTTTCCTAAGCCTATAAATAGATAATAATGTGCAGAATAATGATGCACCATGTATACACACTTAAATATATAGAAGAAGAACCCGAAGTCAAGAAATAAAATATATATATATATATAAAAAAAGGCTGAATTATTGACAAAAAATATATAAAAATGGGAGAGTAAATAAATAAATAAAATAAACATTAAGGGCTTGGGCGTGCGGGTGGGTTGCACTATATTTGCGTTTCCGCTCCAGCGTCTGGGGTATGGAGAGCTGAACGCTGGTGGATGCTGTGGAGGATCGTGGAGGCGACGATGGGGTTTTTGTGGCAGGGTCCTGGGCAGGGGGCTGACTAGCAGCTGACACAGGGGAAGGAGCAGTGGTGTGCACGGCCGGAGGTGAACGGGCTTGTTGCCACTGAGTGGGGTGCTTAGCATTCATATGCCTGCGCATACTGGTGGTAGTTAAGCTAGTAGTGGTGGAACCCCTGCTGAGCCTGGTTTGGCAAATGTTGCACACCACAGTCCGTCGGTCATCCGGTGTTTCCTTAAAGAACCTCCACACTTCTGAAGATCTAGCCCTCGCCGCAAGAGCCCTCACCACGGGAGCTTCACTAGTTGACAGTGGCGCTGATGCACCAGCTCTGGCCCTGCCTCTCCGTCTGGCCCCACCACTGCCTCTTCCAACCTGTTCAGGTCGAGGACTCTCCTCCGTCTCAGAAGCACTGTGTTCACCCGGCCTCTCAACCCAGCTTGGGTCTGTCACCTCATCATCCTCCGATCCCTCAGTCTGCTCCCCCCTCGGACTTCCTGCCCTGACAACAACTTCCCCACTGTCTGACAACCGTGTCTCCTCATCGTCGGACACCTCTTTACACACTTCCACTACGTCAAGAAGGTCATCATCACCCACAGACTGTGACTGGTGGAAAACCTGGGCATCGGAAAATTGCTCAGCAGCAACCGGACAAGTGGTTTGTGACTGTGGGAAGGGTCCAGAAAACAGTTCCTCAGAGTATGCCGGTTCAAATGGCAAATTTTCCTGGGAGGGGGCAGACTGGGGGGGAGGAGGCTGAGGTGCAGGAGCTGGAGGAGTGCCGATTTCGGTGACATGGGTGGACTGCGTGGAAGACTGACTGGTGGACAAATTGCTCGAAGCATTGTCGGCAATCCACGACATCACCTGTTCGCACTGTTCTGGCCTCAACAGTGCTCTACCACGAGTCCCAGTAACTTCAGACATGAACCTAGGGAGTGTAGCTCTGCGGCATAGAGTATTCTTGTGTCTTTTAATAAAAAGTTGCTTACAGGTACAGAATACAGAAGTGCATGAAATTGCCAGGTTCTAAAATATGACTGATGTAATACAGAAGTGCATGAAATTGCCAGGTTCTAAAATATGACTGATGTTATTTTTGTATTGATCTTCAAACAGAAGTTCATATGATAAAACCATTCTAAGAAAATGCAGTTTAGTTTTTCCCTATGTAAAAAAAAAGGACATCATAATTGGTTTTAGCTAGGGTAGTTTCACATTGGTATTGGTGCTCCACTTTTGTTGCGTATCCATTGTGTTTTGTGTCCATAGGGTCTCAGCTTTTCTTCTGTTTTGTCTCTGTGTTCAGAAAAAATAAACGAAAGGTTTTAACATAGTTTTGAAAACATCACACCTGGTTTTTACACCAGTGAAAAGGTAAGCCAATGTGAAAACACCCATTGAAAACAGTGGCTTTGTGAGGGATCCGTGGAAATCACTGAACCACAGATGTGAAAGACAATGCCAATGTGAAAGAGTCATTAGGCTGCCAGGCTTGTGAAGCCAAAATTGTATTGACAATCTTATTGGCTGCATGATTGTGGAAATGACTTATAATTTTTACCCTCAAAACACATCGCTGGTAGATTCACTTTAAGGGCTCTTTCATAATGGCTTTGTTTTTCACATCGTCCATGGAAAAAAATTACAGCCATGTCCTATTTTCTTCACAGATGCGAAACCACGCAAGGCAATAGAAGTGTCTGGGTCTTCAAGAAAAAACTGATTAAACATTGTTTTCATTCACCTAGGAGGCTGAAAAACCAGGTGTGATTTTTTTTCAACGCAATGTTAAGCCTTAAGTCTTTTTTGTGAACACAAAAACAAAACTGATTCATCACAGAGAAGAAAAATGGTGACACAAAAGAGACAAAATGCAACAGAGGCGCAACTGAAGCTGACCATAAACGCCAATATGAAAGAGCCCTAACTTAAGTGTTGTCACTCACTTGACCCGGCTCCTGATTCCCGTCCTCGCTCTGCGCACGTGTCCCTGTGTCCTAGGGCTTGCGTGGGCCAGTTTCAGGAAATTTAAAGGGCCAGCGCACCATTAATTGGCGCTGGTCATTTTCTCAGAAGGATATCTAAACCTGCCCTCTCCCATCACACCCTGCTGGATCTTTGTGCCTCACAACCTGAGAAGAAGCTCCCTAGCGATATTCCTGCGTTCCTGTGTCTCCTGCATTCCTGTGTCTCCTGTGTTTCTGTGTGTTCCCATGTATCCTGCGTTCCTGCTCCCGTGTGTTCCTGCTCCTGAGGTCTCCTGCTAAGGTACCTCGACCTTGGCTGCCACCTCGGGCTAGTTGCATATGTGGAAACACTAGTGGTACCCTGCCGCAGCAGGACCATCCTACTTTGCGGCGGGCTCTGGTGAAGAACAGCTGCCACTTAGACACTGGTCCCAGTTGTCAGCTAGTACCATCTCCCGCGGTGGCCCACTGGATCCACGCATCCTGAATCCTGACAGGTGTGCTATTTTTGAGAATAGTGTTATTATATTGCCTTGACAGAAATATATATCTGATGGACAGTTTTTAAAAAATAACCTATATTTTCTATTTCTATATTCTATATTTAGTATAGTTGCTTATAATTGTGTATTAGATACTATGACAAGGTACAAGGTATTGTGGTTGAGGGCCAATACGTGTCACCGAAGTGCCTGTCTTCGGTGAAGTAAGCTGCTAATCTTTGTCAGTAACCTTAGGTTGCTGACCCTTATTTAAAAGTGGTATAGATGACCTGAGTGAAGTTGGCTCCCCCACCTTGTTCAAATCAAACAAAATTGGTGTCAAACGTTTGTGCTACGTTTGTGCTGGTTTGTGCTGCAGAAATGTTCGCTTGTGCCGCTATCGTTTTTTAGATTTTAATGAAAGTTTCCAGAGGTCATCAAAGGTCAACCAGCCCCTCCACATTGCCCAAATCAAGCAAAACTGGGACCAAACAATTCTGCTACGTATGTGCTGGTTTGTGCTGCTCAAATTTTTGCTTGTGCTGCTATTGTTTTGAATATATGAACAAAAACAAAACAAAACTGGTGTCAAACGTTAGTGCTACGTTTGTGCTGGTTTGTGCAGCAAAAATTTTCGTTTGAGCCGCTATCATTTTTAATATATTCATACTTTTTTGCAGAGGTCATCAGAGTTCATTTCTTCCAAAGTACAATGTGTTTGCTAGCTTCCCCTGGTGATCAAACCAGGGAAGTGTCACTAGGTTTGTTTTTTACCAGTTCATCCTAAACACCTCAAACAACTGAACATACCTTAAAAATTATAGCGGCACAAACAAAAATTTTGGCTGCACAAACCAGCACAAACGTAGCACTAACGTTTGACACCAGTTCTGTTTGATTCAGTTAATGTGGGGGGGCTGCTTGAACTTTTGAACTTTAATTTTTTGTTCATATATTCAAAACAAAAGCAGCACAAACAAAAATTTGCAAAGCACAAACCAGTACAAACATAGCAGAATTGTTCGGCACCAGTTTTGTTTGATTTGGGCAATGTGGGGGGGGGGTTTACCTCTGATGACCTCTGGAAACTTTCATTAAAATCTTGAAAATGATGGCGGCACAAACAAAAATTTCTGCTGCACAAACAAGCACAAACGTAGCACAAACGTTTGACACCAATTTTGTTTGATTTGACTCGTGTACTGTGCCCAACCCATGCCACTTTAGACAAACACCCCAAGTAGTGAACCCATTTTGGAAAGGGCACCCCTCAAAGAATGTATGTAGGCTTGTATGAGCATTTTAACCCCCAACACGCTGGCCAAAATGGGTTCACTACTTGGGGGTTTCTATTGTACTGGTACCTCGGGGGTACCCCCCACACAGATGGCACACACAAAAAATAATGCGCACCAAACTACACGGACAAGCCGCACAGATAGCACACAAAAAAAAAAGATAATGCACACCAAACCACACGGACAAGCCGCACAGATGGCACACACAAAAAATAGCTAAGTGCACCCAACTACGGGTACACCTACGGCGCTCTGGAAAAAAATATTACCAGGCACCGAAAAAAAACCTATGTGCACCGCGCCAAAAGGCGCTACAAATGCACCTAGCTTGCCCTAAGACAAACTACCGCTAAAGATACTGTGCAGCGCTATTCACATGGCGCACTGAAAAGTGTGTCCAGTGCAGAACTACGCTAACACAGCGCACTGAAAAGTGCGTTTGGGTTCAGAAGGGACA
>CM033642.1:103847660-104090890 GCA_019512145.1 Engystomops pustulosus
CTACCTCCAAACAGTGGGAACACTACCGCCATACAGTGAGGGACACTACCACAATATAGTGAGGAACACACACAATCATACAGTAAGGAAACATACCCCAAACATTGAGTAATACTACTGCCACATAGTGAGGAACGCTACCTCATATTGTGAGGAACACCACCCCACAATACTGTGAGGGACACTAACCCCATATAGTGAGGAGCACTCCCGCCATACAGTGAGGAACACTACCGCCACACAGTGAGGGACACTGCCCCACACTGTGAGGAACCACTACCCCCATACACGTGGAGGAACACTACCGCCATACAGTGAGGAAACTACCCCCATACAGTGAGCAAACACAACCCACATACAGTCAGGAACACTACCGCCATACAGTGAGGAATACTACCGCCATACAGTGAGGGAACACTATTGCCATATTGTGAAGATTTGCAGCCACACAAGTGGAGGAGCACTACTGCCATACACTGAGGAACACATACTGCCACATAGCGAGGAAAAACACCTGCGCCACACGTGAGGAACACTACCCCCTACAGTGTGGAACACTAGAGCCATACAGTGAGGAACACTACCCCCATACATTGAGGAACACTACACATTCACATACAGTCAGGAAACAATTACCGCCATACAGTGAGGAACACTACAGCCATACAGTAGGAAACACTATTGCCATATGGTGAAGATGCATCCAACAGTGAGGAGCATACTGCCATACAGTGAGGAACACTACTGCCATATAGTGAGGAGAAACTACCGCATGCAGTGAGGACACTATTGCCATATGGTGATGATTGCAGCCATACAGGAGGAGCACTACTGCCATACAGTGAGGAACATACTGGCACATAGTGATGCAACATACCGCCATACAGTGAGGACATAACCCCATGCAGTGAGGAACACTACCATTATACAGTGAGGAACACTATGCCATGGTGAAGATTGCAGCTATCCAGTGAGGAGCACTACTGCCATACAGTGAGGAACACTACTGCCATACAGTGAGGAATAATTCCGCCATACAGTGAGGAACACTACCTCCATACAGTGAGGAACACTACCTCCATACAAGTGATAAATACTACCGCCCATTACAGTGAGGAACCACTACCTCCATACAGTGAGAAATAGTACCGCCTACAGTGGGCACACTACCGCCCTACAGTAGGAGGAATACTGCCCTATACCAGTGAGGAACACTACCACCACACAGTGAGGGACACTACAGCCACATAGTGAGAAACACTACCCCCATACAGTGAGGAACACTACCCCCATTTGGTGAGGGACACTACCGCCATGCAGTGAGGAACACTATTGCCATATGGTGAAGATTGCAGCCATACAGTGAGGAGCACTACTGCCATACAGTGAGGAACAATATATGCCACAATAGAGAGGAACACTACCGCCATGCAGTGAGGCAAACACACCCATCTTACAGTAAGGAACACTACCGCCATACAGTGAGGAACACTATTGACCATAAGGTGAGAAGATGCAGCTATCCAGTGAGGAGCACTACTGCCATACAGTGATGGAACCACTACTGCCACTATAAGTGAGGGAAAAGTACCCTGTACAGTGAGGAACACTACCGCTATACAGTGAGGAATACTGCCCCCAAACAAGGAGGAACACTACCCCCATACACTGAGAAACACTACCTCCATACAGTGAGAAATACTACCACCATACAGTGAGGAACACTACCACCATACAGTGAGGAATACTGCCCTTATACAGTGAGGAACACTACCACCACACAGTGAGGGACACTACAGCCACATAGTGAGGAACACTACCCCCATACAGTGAGGGACACTACCCCCATTTGGTGAGGAACACTACCACCATACAGTGAGGAAAACTACTGCCATACAGTGAGGAAAACTACCGCCATACAGCGAGGAACACTACCGCCATACAGTGAGGAACACTACCGCCATACAGTGAGGAATACTACCCCTATTCAGTGAGGAACACTACCGCCATATGGTGAAGATTGCAGCCATACAGTGAGGGACAGTACCCCCATACAGCAAGGAACACTACCCCCATACAGTGAGGGACACTACCTCCATACAGTGAGGAACACTGCCACCATGCAGTGAGGAACACTACCCCCATACAGTGAGAAACACTACCACCATACATTGATTAACACTACCGCCATACACTGAGAAAACATAACCCCATGATAGTGAGGGACACAACCACCTACAGTGAGGAACACTACTTCCATACGTGAGGAACACTACCGCACCATACAGTTGAGGAACACTACCACCTTACAGTGAGGGAACACATACCGCATACAGTGAGAAACACTACCGCCATACAATGAGGGACAACACAACCATACAGTGAGGAACACTACCGCCATACAGTGAGGAAATACCCATTCAGTGGGAAACACTACCGCCATATGGTGTGAAGATTACAGCCAGTAGGTGAGGGACAGGCCTACATACAGAAAGGAACATACCCCAATACAGGAGGGACAACACTACTCATACAGTGAGGGAACACTCTCGCCAAGCAGTGAGAGAACATACCCCATACAGCGAGAAAACTCCGCCATACAGTGTTAAACACTACCGCCATATAGTGAGGAACACTACCCCCAACCCTGAGAAAACACTACCCCTCAGGATTACGTAGAGGAACACTACCCCATACAGTAAATATAAACTACCACCCTGACATTGAGGAAAACACTTACTTCCACTACAGTGAGGAAAACATACCCTTACAGTGAGTGCCACATAACACCTTACAGTGAGGAACCACCTACTTCCTACAGTGAGGGAACACTACCCCCATATAGTAAGGAACCACTACCGCCATACAGTGAGGAACACATACATTAGCAGTGAAACACACGCCATACAGTGAGGACACATACCGCCATACATGAGGAACACTACCAACTCAGTGCACTGAACACAGTTGACCCCACCTTAAGGAGGAGGAACACTACTTCCATACAGTGAGGGACACAACCCACATACAGTCAGGAACACTACCGCCATACAGTGAGGAATACTACCGACATACAGTGAGGAACACTATTGCCATATGGTGAAGATTGCAGCCACACAGTGAGGAGCACTACTGCCATACAGTGAGGAACACTACTGCCACATGGTGAGGAACACTGCTGCCACACTGTGAGGAACACTACCCCCATACAGTGAGGAACACTACCGCCATACAGTGAGGAACACTACCCCCATACATTGAGGAACACTACCGCCATACAGGAGGACACTACCGACATACAATGAGGAACACTACCCCCATACATTGAGGAACACTACCGCCATACAGTGAGGAACACTACCGACATACAATGAGGAACACTACCGGTTGAAAAACATTGCTGCTTTCTTATAAAAACATTGCCACATCTGTCTAGGGTTTCTGGGCAGATATTGCAGCTCAGCTGTATAGAAATAAATGGAACATAGTTGCAATACCACACACTACCCATGGTCAGCTGTGCAGCTGTTTTTGGTAGAAAACAGCCAGGGTTTTTCAACCTCCGGAGAACTCCTTTAACTAATACGTAATACATATTTAATATATGCGATAACCAGTATGGGCATGCATTTATGACCATATGGACATTCCCACACTTCCATTGCAGTTATAGCCATATAGCCAGAGGTATAATTTTACATGGCCAATACTCCAATGCTGCAGGTACTGATTGTAGAGGTGGGACCCAGATATGTGTGGAACAATCGTAACTATTTCAATTGTATAATCGTTATGTTCTAAATATGTTACTTGTGATACATAAATGCATACATTCTCTCCTAGACTTTGGGTTGCTATTAGAGATGAGCGAACACTAAAATGCTCGGGTACTCGTTATTCGAGACGAACTTTTCCCGATGCTCGAGGTGCTCGTCTTCGAAAACGAACCCCATTGAAGTCAAGGGGAGACTCGAGCATTTTTCAAGGGGACCAAGGCTCTGCACAGGGAAGCTGTGGCCAAACACCTGGGAACCTCAGGAAAGGATGAACACCACGGAAAAGTGGACAGAGAAACAGCAGGGGCAGCATGCATGGATGCTCTGAGGTGCCTAATCGCACCATTATGCCAAAATTATGGGCACAGCATGGCATGACAGAGTGGACAGAATGAAGCTAGATAGCATCTAAAACATCCAATAATTGACCCGACACTATAGGGGACGGCCATGCAGAGGCAGCGGCAGCAGGCTTAGAGAGTGTCAGGCGACATACCCTAAATGGACTCAGGCTTCAAACCAATGGGTGGGAGAGAGGAACCAAAGGAGGATGAGGCAGGAAAGCGCTCAAATAATATCGGTAACATGATAAAAGTTGCCCAGTATGATTTTGTGGAATTACACAGCAGGTGGCGACAAAGTTAACAGGGAAGCATGAAAACAACCAAATTCTGCCTGACAAGTCGTTTGATAAGGGGACCATGTATGGAGGCAGTGAATAGTAGTAGATTAAAGGTGCTGCAGTTAAAACTAGATTGTTGGATCTTGGTGGAGCTGCGCTCCGCTGCCAGGCGAGGCTTTCGCCAATCCAAGCCCCTGTCTATAGGCTACTCCCCAAACAGCACTTCTTAAGAACCTTTGTATAAGATCAAGTGTAGTAGCGTCTCTATAAGGTTTGGGATATGGGGGGAGGGGTATGTAAACAGATGCGCAAGAAGCGCAGATGCGCATGGAGCTGGCGCTCCGCTGCCAGGCGAGCTTCGCCAATCCAAGCCCCGTCTCTAGGCTACTCCCCAAACAGCACTTCTAAGAAACTTTGTATAAGATCAAGTGTAGTAGCGTTCTTAAGGTTAGGATATTTCAGGGTGAGGGGAATGTAAACAGAATGCGCAAGAAGCGCTAACATAATATCCATCCTAATGGTAAAAAGTTTGCCAGTATATTTGTGTGATAACACAGCAGGGCAGGTGGGCGACCAAAGTTAACAACTTTGATATGGAATCCATGAAAAACAACCCAAATTTCTGCCTGACACACCGTTTGATAAAGGGACGATGTATGGAGGCAGCTATATGGACGACATTTGGAAGGTAGCAATGGAGAACAACGTGTGGAGGCTGCTATGGAGACAATTTAATTGGATAGTGCCTGTATGTGGCGTCCCAAACATTTTTCAAACCAGAGGAGCAGGTAGGTGGGCCTCCAGTTAAAATGGAATAGATTGAGTGCCTGTATGTGGCAGTCCCAAAAATGTTTCAAACCAGAGGAGCAGGTAGGTGGCCTGCAGTAAATATGGGAATAGATTGAGTGCCTTGTATGTGGCAGTCCCAAAAATTTTGTCAAACCAGAGGAGCAGGTAGGTGGCCCTCCAGTAAAATGGAAAGATTGAGTGCCTGTATGGGCAGTCCCAAAACATTTTTCAACCAGAGGGAGCAGGTAGGTGGCCCTCCAGTAAAAAGGAATAGATTGAGTGCCGTATGTGGCAGTCCCAAAAATGTTTCAAACCAGAGGAGCAGGTAGGGGTGGAGCTGGCAAGTAAAATGGGAATAGATTTAGTGACTGTATGTGGCAGTCCTGACAAACGCATTTTTCAAACCAGAGGAGCGGTAGGTTCGCCTCCAGTAAATGGAATAGATTGAGTGCCTGTATGTGGCAGTCCCAAAAAAATGTTTCAAACCAGAGGGAGAGGGTAGGTGCGCCTGCACAGTAAAATGGAAGATTGAGTGCCTGTATGTGGCAGTCCCAACAAATTTTCAAACCAGAGGAGCAGGTAGGTGGCCCTCCAGTAAAATGGAATAGATTGAGTGCCTGTAGTGGCAGTTCCAAAATGTTTCAAACCAGAGGAGCAGGAGGTGGCCCTTGCAGTAAAATGGAATAGATTGAGTGCCTGTATGTGGCAGTCCCAAACATTTTTCAAACCAGAGGAGCAGGTAGGTGGCCCTCCAGTAAAATGGAATAGATTGAGTGCCTGTATGTGGCAGTCCCAAAAATGTTTCAAACCAGAGGAGCAGGTAGGTGGCCCTGCAGTTAAAATGGAATAGATTGAGTGCCTGTGATGGGCAGTCCCAAAAATTTTTCAAACCAGGGAGCAGGTAGGTGAGCCTGTCAGTAAAATGGAATAGGATTGACGTGCCTGTATGGGGCAGTCCCCCACACTTTTCACAACCAGAGGAGCAGGAGGTGGCCCTCCAGTAAATGGAAAAGATTGAGAGTGCCTGTATGTGGCAGTACAAATGTTTCAACCCAGAGAGAGGTGAGTGGCCCTGCAGGTAAAATGAATAGATTGAGTGCCTGTAGTGGCAGTCCCAACAACATTTTTCCAACCAGAGGAGCAGGTAGGTGGCCCTCCAGGTAAAATGAATAGATTGAGTGCCTGTATGTGGCAGTCCCAAAAAATGTTTCAAAACCAGAGGAGCAGGTAGGTGGCCTGCAGTAAAATGGAATAGATTGAGTGCCTGTATGTGGCAGTCCCAAAATATTTTTCAAACCAGAGGAGTCGGTAGGGATGCCTGCAGTAAAATGGAATAGATTGAGTGCTGTATGTGGCAGTCCCAAACATTTTTCAAACCAGAGGAGCAGGTAGGTGGCCCTCCAGTAAAATGGAAAGATGTTAGTGCCTGTAGTGTGAGCTGCAGTCCCAAACATTTTCACAAACCAGAGGAGCAGGAGGGGCCCTCCAGTAAAATGGAATAGATGAGTGCCGGTATGTGCAGTCCCAAAAATGTTCACAACCAGGGAGGAGCAGGTAGGTGGCCCTGCAGTAAAAATGGAATAGATTGAGTGCCTGTATGTGGCAGTTCCCAAACATTTTTCAAACCAGAGGAGCAGGTAGGTGGCCCTCAGTAAAATGGAATAGATTGAGTGCCTGTATGTGGCAGTCCCAAACATTTTTTTAAAACAGAGGACCGGGTAGGTGGCCCTCCAGAAAAATAAGGAATAGATTGAGTGCCTGTATGTGGCACTACAAAAATTGTTTCAACAGAGGACCGGGTAGGTGGCCCTCCAGAAAAATTAAATGCATGAAGTACTATAGAAGAGCCAGTGGGCCCTGTCCAAAAAATAGCCATTTTCCTATGCTTTATGTACAAAGAGGAGGAGGAGAAGGAGGAAATGAGGAGGAGGAGGAGTGGATCAATTAAGGTTGAGCTTCCTAATCACCTGGTGGAGATTGGAAATTCTGAGAAATCCAGCCTTATTCATTTTAATAAGCGTCAGCCTGTCAGCGCTGTCATCACGACAGGCGTGTACGCTATCGGTGATGATGCCACCAGCTGCACTAGAAAACCCGCCTCGGACAAGACGCTAGCGGCAGGGCAGGCAAGAACCTCCAAGGCGTACAGCGCCAGTTTCGTGCCACATGTCCAGCTTTGAAACCCAGTAGTGTAGGGAGCTGTGTGATCATTTAGGACGATGGTATGGTCAGCTACGTACTCCCTCACCATCTTTCTGTAAAGATCAGCAGCCTACTCTGCCGAGATGGGGACAGGGACAGTGTCTTGCTGGGGTGACATAAAGCTGGCAAAAGCCTTGTAAAGCGTACACCTTGCAGTGCTGGACAAGCTGCCTGCTCGTCCTACTCTCCCTCGCTACTGTCCCGCAGACAACTACGCACTCTGCCGCTAGCGGCTGTCAGAAGGGAAATACTGTTTCAGCTTGTGCACCAGGGCCTGCTGGTATTCATGCATTCTAAACTCCTTTCCTCTGCAGGGATGAGAGTGGAAAGATTTGCTTGTTACCGTGGGTCCAGGAGAGTGAACACCCAGTAATCGGTGCTGGAATAAATTCTTTGAACGCGAGGGTCACGGGATAGGCAGCCTAGCATGAAATCTGCCATATGCGCCAGAGTACCCAACGCGTAAGAATTCACTCCCCTCACTGGCCTGACTGTCCATTTCCTCCTCCTCCAACTCCTCCAACTCCTCTTCTTCTGCCATACTACACGCTCTGAACAGTGAAGAAGGACTCCACTGGTCCACCTCTTGTGTTCGCCCAAATCTCTCCTTTCCTCCCATCCTCCTCCACACTCCACCTCATCCGATATGCGCTGAGAAACAACACCGAGGGTGTGCTTTGGCTAACAACAAGGGAATATTCTTCCCCTGTCTTGTTGACGAGCGCAAAGATTCCGACTTCATGCTGACCAGAGAGTTTTTCAACCAGGCCAAGCCGCGGGATGGTGAGGCTGATGATGGCGGCATCGCCACTGACATCTGGTTGACTCCTCAAAGTTACTCAGCACCTGAACAGATATAGACATCCACGTCACCCTCATTGTAGGACTTGAGGGAAGCTGATGACCTGACTACCAGTTCTGGTGGAAGTTGACATCTGGCAGTCTACAATCGCATCGGCTGCTGGTAAAACTCGGATAACATGGTCAGTGTTTGAATTCCACCTGTGGGCACGTCGCAGCACAAACAGCGGTGAGCGGGCAGTTGGAGGGCGGCGCTGCGTGCCCTGAGAGTGGCAGATCATGGGCCTGGACTTCCTGAAAATGCGCACAGATGCGGCGCACTTCGTGAGCAAATCAGACAGATTGGGGTGTGTCTTGAGGAAACACTGAACTATCAGATTTAACACATGGGGCAGGCATTGCAACATGGTTCAGTCTGCGAGAGTTGCAGAGCCGCCCACCAGGTTACGGCCGTTTGTCACACAAACCATTCCGGCTTGAGGTCAGCGTGCCAGCAAAGATCAGCTGCGCCGTGATGCTGTAATAGCTTGGGCGTGGTGTGCCTTTTGTCGCCTAGGCTCAGCAGTTTGAGCACCGCCTGACTGTCGCTTAGCAAGGCACTGCTGCTGTGCCTAGAGTACCGACTGATGGCGCCGTGCCCACCGGATGGTTATTCGGAGGAGGAGGTGGAGGAGGGGGTGGAGAGGAGGGAGGCATAGTAGGCCTGAAACACTGGAACGAGGTAGGCCCCGCAATCCTCGGCGTCGGACGTATATGAGCAGGCCCCAGGGTCAGACTCGGTCCCAGCCTCCACCAAGTTAACCCAATGTGCCGTCAGCGATATATAGTGGCCTGCCCGGCAGCACTCGTCCACGGGTCGTGGTCAGGTGGACCTTGTCAGAACGGCGTTGGTCAGGGCACGGATGATGTTGTCTGACACGTGCTGGTGCAGGGCTGGGATGGCACATCGGGGAAAAGTAGTGGCGGGATGGGACCGAATACCGAGGGGCGGCCGCCGCCATGAGGTTGCGAAGGCCTCGGTTCTTACTAGCCTATAGGGCAGCATCTCCAGGCTAAGCAATCTGGAGATGTGCACATAAGGGCTTGGGCGTGCGGGGGGTTTGCCACTATATTGCGTTTCCGCTCCAGCGCGTCTGGGGTATGGAGAGCTGAACGCTGGTGGATGCTGTGGAGGATCGTGGAGGCGGACGATTGGTTTTTGTGGCAGGGTCCTGGGCAGGGGGCTGAATAGCAGCTGACACAGGGGAGGAGCAGTGGTGTGCACGGCCGAGGTGAACGGGCGATTCTTGTGCCAACTGAGTGGGGTGTTAGCATTCATATGCCTGCGCATACTGGTGGTAGTTAAGCTAGTAGTGTGGAACCCCTGCTGAGCCGTGTTGGTTGGCAAATGTTGCACACCACAGTCCGTCGGTCATCCGGTGTTTCCTAAAGAACCTCCAGACTTCTGAAGATCTAGCCCTCGCCGCAGAGCCCTCGCCACGGGAGCTTCAACTAGTTGACACATTTGGCGGCTGATGCACCCAGCTCTGGCCCTGCCTCTCCGTCTGGCCCCACCAGCTCCTTCCAACCGTTCTGGTCGAGGACTCTCCCTCCGTCTAAAGCACTGTGTTCACCCGGGCCTCTCAACCCAGCTTGGGTCCTGTCACCTCATCATCCTCCGAGCCCTCAGTCTGCTCCCCCTCGGACTTCCTGTCCCTGACAACAAACTTCCCACTGTCTGACAACGTGTCTCCTCATCGTCGGACACCTCTTTACACACTTCCACTACGTCAAGAAGGTCTCATCATCACCCACAGACTGTGGACTGGTGGAAAACCTGGGCATCGGAAATATGCTCAGCAGCAACCGGACAAGTGGTTTGGACTGTGGGAAGGGTCAGAAAACAGTTCCTCAGGTATGCCGGTTCTCAATGCCCAATTTTCCTGGGAGGGGGGCGGCAGACTGGGGGGGAGGAGGCTGAGGTGAGGAGCTGGAGGAAGTGGCGATTTCGGTGACATGGGTGGATGCGGGGAAGACTGATGGTGGTGTGGACAAATGTCGCTCGAAGCGCATTGTCAGCAATCCACGACATCACCTGTTCGCATGTGTTCTGGCCTCAACAGTGCTTCTACCACGAGTCCCAGTAACTTCAGACATGAAACCTAGGAGTGTAGCCTGCGGCGTTCCCCTGCTCCTCATCAGCAGGGGTGTGTTCACCCCCCGCCCAGCAGCCCACAGCCGCCCAGGACCACGGCCTCCCTCTGACCCCCCTGCAGTAGTTGAGCCCACGTCCCGCCTCTCCTTACCCTACGCATCGGGTAAACATTTTTTTTAAAATGAGAGTTATAACTTTATTTTTTTTAACTTTTTTTGCTTTTTTGTTGTTTTTTTTTTTTGTGTTTTTTGTTTTTTTTTGTTGTTTTGTTTTTTTGAGTTTTTTAAAATCAAACAATGCTATCCTATTGCTATGGCTATTTCTAGCCAAGTATCAAAGCACACTACTATGCCAGAGTGAGATGACACTGAGTTAGTGCCGAATTTGAAATCCAAAACTCTACAAATTTTCCCACTTCGGTCTTTGCTATGGATATGTGCGTCACTAAGCGCAGAACACAGGTCGCAAGTCTCACTACAAATTGCTCAGAATTGGCTAGTACAGTGCAATGCAGAAGTACAGCCACCAGCAGATCAACCGAAAAATCAATATATAGAACGCTACTGTAGGCGTAAGTAAGCTCTTGGTATTCCCTATGGCTATTTTCTAGCCAAGTATCAAAGCACACTACTATGCCGATGAGATGACACTGAAGTTAGGGCCTAATTGAAATCAACCCCTTACTAAATTTTCCCACTTCGGTCTTGCTATGGATATGTGCGTCACTAAGGCAGCAAACACAGCGGTCGCAAGTCTCACTACAAATTGCATCAGAATTGCCTAGTACAGCACTGCAGAAAGTACAGCCACCAGCAGATCACCAGAAATCAAATATATAGAACGCTACTGTAGGCGTAAGTAAGCTCTTGTTATTCTCCTATGGCTATTTTAGCCAAGTATCAAAGCACACATATATGCCAGATGAGATGGAATGAGTTAGTGCCTAATTGAAATCCAAACCTACTAAATTTTCCCATTCGGTCTTGCTAGGATATGTGCGTCACTAAAGCCAGACACAGCGGTCGCAAGTCTCACTACAAATGCTCAGAATTGGTAGTACATGCACTGCAGAAAGTACAGCCACCAGCAGATCAACCAGAAATCAAATATATAGAACGCTACTGTAGGCGTAAGTAAGCCTTTGTATTCTCCTATGGCTATTTTCTAGCCAAGTATCAAAGCACACTACTATGCCAGATGAGATGACAAGAGTTAGTGCCTAATTGAAATCCAACCCCTACTAAATTTTCCCACTTCGGTCTTGCTATGGATATGTGCGTACTAAGCGCAGAACAACAGCGGTCGCAAGTCTCACTACAAATTGCTCAGAATTGCCTAGTACATGCACTGCAGAAAGTACAAGCCACCAGCAGATCAACCAGAAATCAAATATATAGAACGCTACTGTAGGCGTAAGTAAGCTCTTTGTATTCTCCTATGGCTATTTCTAGCCAAGTATCAAAGCACACTACTATGCAGATGAGATGACACTGAGTTAGTGCCTAATTGAAATCCAACCCCCTACTAAATTTCCCATTCGGTCTTTGCTATGGATATGTGTGCCACCTAAGAGCAACACAACGGTAGCAAGTCCCCTGCTAATTCCTCACAAATGGTACTAGATGCAAATAAAATAAAAAAAGTAGAACGTTATTGTAGCCTAAGAAGGGCTGTTGGGTTCTTTGAGAATCACTCCTGCCTAACAGTAAGCTAATAGAAACACCCTAACGCTTCCCTGACCAGCAGCAGCTCTCTCCCTAGCGGCATCCAGACACAGAATGATCCGAGCAGCGCGGGCAGCGGCTAGTCTATCCCAGGGTCCACCTCATCTGGCCAGCCAACCACTGCATCGACGTGTAGGGTACCAAGTCATGCTGGTGGAGTGCAGAGTCTCCTGGCTGTGTATTGGCTCCTGTTTCTGGCCGCCAAAAAGCAAAAGGCGGAAGCTGCCATTTTCTCGAGCGGGCAGAAGTATTCGTCCGAGCAACGAGCAGTTTCGAGTACCCTCAATGCTCGACGACCGAGCATCAAGCTCGGACGAGCATGTTCGCTCATCTCTAGTTGCTATCCTACCATATGTATTACTATTAATTACTTCCAAATTAGTTGTTTTTTTCTTTAAAACATAGAACTTATTTAAGGGTGGTAAAAGTTTAAATTTTCCAGATTCTTTTTTTTTCTAACATTGTAAGGTTTCTGACAATCTGTTTTCTCCTTAGTTATTCTTCTCAACAATACAACAACAGATGTTTGCAATCAAGTTCACTTTGCATTGCTAAAAATAGAACTATAAGAAAAAGCGCTGTTTTATACTCAAAATAATTCAATGTTATCTATTCATTTGTGTAACAACTCAAAAATGCTTTGTCTGACTGCACTATTTGTGGTATTTTCTCTCCGAATCCTCTGATTTTATAATTATGTTTATAGATGAGGTTTGGTTTTACATAGATCATAGACAGATATGGCAAGTTCTTTGCAGTGCTGCCTAATCTGTGTGCACTATATAAATAAAGGAATTATTATTAATGATTTAATAACTATCATTATACATTTTATATCATACTAATGACAGATACAGGTGTGTCACATTAACATGTCACCAACTGATGCAGTGAACATGTAAGCAAATGTTCCAAATTAACCTAATGATAAATGGTATTAAACAGGTACAGTATATCTTCTTTTACTTTTAAACATTATATAAAATCAGAATGTCAATATGTTTAAAAAGTTGCTGCGACTCAAAATTTACCCCCACATATATTGACTACAATATGCAATATTTTTAGTATTCGGCCATTAGATTCAGTGCAAGGAAATGAATTTATTAATTTCTTTATTTTTTTATATAGCACACACAGATTACGCAACGCTACACGGTTTGCCAAATCAGTCGGTCATCATGGCATGGATGTAAAATACTTATTCAATGTATAAATGGTAACTGGTAGATTGATGGGGAAGGGATGCGGGCACTACATGTTCTTTTTATTTCACTGCTCTCTGGATTGAGAAAATTTATCATAACTTATGTCATCATTTTAGAGGCAGATTAGTGACCGGAAACAGTGGCGTAACTTAAAGCTGATGGGCCCCAGAGCAAAGTTTGTGCCAGGACCCCGACTATAATGTATGGTTTATAGTACTAATCTTCTCATATGGGAAAGTGAGACCTTATGGGCCGCCAAAGCCTCTTGGGCCCGGTTGCGATCGCACCCTCTGGAACCCCTCAAGTTATGCCCCTGATCGGAAACTAAACTATGGTTCAAAGAAAAGAAAACCCTCTCAGCTGTTTAGAATAGTGAACCTTTACTCCCCTACTTTTTCAATGCAGACCATAGACCACTATATCTTTTTCATCCCTTATAATAGCAGCATTACCACAATTGAATATGGAACTGATATTTAGATAATCTTGCCAATGATGGTTAGCTGCAAGATTGAAATGCTTACCAATGACCTGAATTAAAAACCACTTGAAGTAGAGTTATCCACTATGGCGAACACTTACTTAAAATAATCCTTACTGATAATAAGTGACCTTTTCCCCTGTGGTGCCACCACTAGAGAAAATACAGTATGCATTAAAGGGAACCTGTCACATAATAAATGCCCAATAAACTTCAAATAATTGACTACTTTCCAAATGTACTTAAGGTGTTTTTATATGCACAAGTCATTTTAAAACAATGCTGGATCTCATACATGTTATAAAAACACCTAAAACAAACTTGGAATGTAGTCAGTAATATAGTTTTTGGGGTTTATGGGGGATTCTCATGTGACAGGTTTCTTTAAACTCAAATCAATTAACTATTTTAAGTAGGACATGGCAGATCATCCGAACAAAGAGATTATCCAGTCTTCTCTCTAGCCATGTGGTGCGGACCTTCTCTGTAGACAAATAATATTTAGACTTGAGCATGAATTAACAGTGCCCACTATGGTATACAGTATGCAGCATGTTCAGATCCCTGTTAAATTGCTTGCAAAAAGAACACCTAGAAGGGAGAATCCTGTGATAAGTTTACTAGGAAATAAAAACCAAGCATCTGCATACTTTTATACTCTTGCTATTTTATGAACAGACTCTAGCACAGTCATTTCTTTTAGATGAACTCAGCAGAAGGGCAACACTTTCAGTGAGCATTCTGCTAGAATACAAAACAAGATTGTAATAACCAGTGCACTTAAACTGATATTTTATATTTTACTGTGTCTTTATGGAATGCAGAGGAGACATATACATCTGAAAGAAGGTTTAGAACGGAAACTTGATAAATATGATAACCCAGGAATAAACTAAATGTGTTGAGCGTCAAAGAAGAAAGAGGTAAATGAGCCTCTATCAAATTCCATTTAGCCATATTTGCATTTAAATGAAACAATACAAGCTAATAAAATGTAAACATGTCTGAGGATAAAACTATAGGAATTGAGCTGAGAGGGAAAGTAAGGCCATGTAGCTATTGAGGAGTAATGGAAATGTTAATGTAAGACTGCAGGTGTCAGATTCAGCTGAATCCTTTGCAAGAAGTGAAAGCCAGAATTAATACTTGCCCAGGTAGAGAGACAGCACATAATATGGGGTAAATAATTGATGTTTCACCTGCCAAGGTCATCCTTGCCATCTTGTCAAGGTAATTGCTATGATGATGACTAATACTAGTAAACTACCCAGGAAAAAAATTAATCATATAATGCCATTTCACACTAGTTAATGTGACTGGACTAAATAAACAAGAGCAGATAATGGAAAACCCTGGAAATAAAGCATTTTAAATTTTCGTTTCTTGAATTAATCAATATAGTTTATCCACAGAAAACAAGAGAATATGCGCCTGGAAAATGCAAATGATCTGGACTAGATGAAAAGTTAATTAAACTCACTCAAACTCAATTTGATTTTTATAATTTATACGCAGTTTTATTTGCTTTATAGCCATGCGGCTGAAAAGCATTAATTTATCCCTAATTGTGGGTCTCCATACTTTAGGTGAAATTGTTTTGACCTAAGCTTAAATTGTATGTAATCAAAATTCTGTGTGTTAGATGTCATTTGATTGTTTGATATTTTTTTCTGATCTGCCTGTAGAAATTTGCATTAATGAAATATTCTCTTCAGCCCGGTTCACATTACTGCTATTATTTCTGTCCATGCTTTACAGTCAATCTTCTATTAAGGTACCTGTCACTGCGAGGGCGCCGCCGCCTCGTCACGTGACGAGGGGTGCAACTGTACGGGTTCATTTAGCCTACTGAAACTTGCGCTCACCTTTCACTCAAGACTGAGCATAAATCACACCTCATACAGCTCCAGCACCAGACCCGCTGCCACCACTTATTGCATTTATACTGGGATCAATAAGTATCCCACTCTACATCAACTCTTGCTTCTCAAGCAGTCACCTTGTCACACCACTAGACATGCACACTCAGCACTGTAGCAGTAACACAGCTAACCACACTTCACAAGGCTATGAGTTCGCAGAGCATCACTTACAACTTAAAGTAAATCCTGATTCCCTGGAGGTGGGAGAAATAAGGAACACACTCAGCTTGTCAAGCAGCCCCCAAAATGTGAACACCAATTCTTGGATTTCATATTGTTTTATTTCTTCTCAGTTTGGTTCAGGTTTCAGAACCTTCCATTCATTAATTAGTCCACAGAGTCATTCAGGATTGGGCAAAGTTTTAATGAGGGCGGAGAGTCCAGGAATATTTAAACAGTTCTTTGTTTCCAAATCCCTGGATGCAGGGGTGGGGGTAGGTGCAGAGGAGAAGTGACCAAATGGCTTTTGAGGTCACCACAGAACATTCTGCAGGTCAGAGTTTATCAGGTTGTAAGGATCTCCAGGATGTTGTAAACGCTGGACGCTTCAATAGATGCCACATATTTCAACAAAGTAGGTAATTGCCCTGTAGTTAAACAAATCTTGTACATCTTATACATAATATCTATTTGACAGTACCTATAAAGTTATATGTATGGTAGGCTCAATTTTAGAACATCTCCATTAATTATCACAAGAAAAAATGATGCAGGCTGCTCTTGCCAGAAAATTTTGATGGAAGCTCAATAGTAGAAGTGTGAATTTAGCCTCATATCCTCAACCCTTAAAAAAACAGAAACAAGATGAGAAGATGATATATAGCATGATATAGCTGATATCTACTAAATATGTGGATGATGTCCATTGGACTAGTATGAATTCTTTGCATTACAAACTCACGTAGAATGATATCTAATTAATTATTCGTTTTACCACAATCCATAAAAAAAATTCTCTGTGTCTTCACATAAATTTGTGTAAACTTAGAGGATCAGTAGGAACAGAAACACAGCAAAGTAATCAATATGTCCTCGATAAAGAAACCTCCAATAATCAATTAATGCAGCGTATATAGGAGGATTAAAGTGCTAAAATCTAACTTTTATTTAGGAAAACCATAAAAATCTAACACTCTGTTGCAAAAAGTCAATAAATATGTACACAAAAAGAGAACCAAAAAGACTGTGAATTGGTTACTTAGTGGATTTGTATGACTACGGTAACAAAAAGAGCATAGACGCCAATCAGAATTGGATATCAAAATGAATGGTCATCACCTACCATGATTCAGGCATCTCCAGCTCAATAGGGTGGGTTTTAGGGGCACCTGGTGCTATCCTGTCCCTCAGAAAACCCCTTTGACTCCCGCCCTAACAAGGGCAGTCCACATCTGTCCTTATCACAAGAACTGTCGCATGCTCCCTGTCAGCGTCACCTTTCCTGACACGTTTCGTCACCTGACTCTTCAGAGGGATAAATGCTGACAGCCGCTGTCCTTTGACCTGGATTGGCGTTCAAAGGGCATAAAATGGCATGCAGTGGTTGTGAAGCATGTTGTGTACAATGCTTCCGAGGTAACTGCACATCTCCTGTCCTGGTGGTGGACTCGGAGATACAGGTGTGCAGGCTAGCAAGTGTTAGCCCCAAGCAACAGGCACTTCCACCTTAAAAGATCACTGACCCCGCCTCCGTTGTCCCGTGATTGGGCGCACCTCCAAGAGCTCGGAGTTCGCACTGAGTGCGGCGAACCGCGGTGTAACCACCTGTTGGGGTGGACCTGAAGTAAAGCGGTCGGGCAGGAACTGAGTGGAGGCACGCATGCGCGGATAAAGCGGGGGTCATCACGTGGATGCGTCTCCATGGAGGCGCATGTTGCGTCCAGCCCCTAGTGGACACAATGTACCATTGTGTAATATAGCAGTGTCAGAGCGGCAGGTAACGAGCTAGGCAAACAGACACATTACCGTTTAAGGGGAGTGGGTAAATATGTGTCAAAACTTGGGAAAAGGAACAAAAATCTGATACTTAGGGTGTGTAGGTATACCAGCCATGGTCAGAAGGACTAAAGTCCGCTAGACAACGTGGTAGAAAGCATTAAGATAAATAAATGAATGACATGGCCAGCGTCAGCGCACTATCATTGTGTGGCATATGTGTGATACCACTACAAAATGATATACCTAAGAAAATCTAAGTATCAGTTGCATCATAGGCCCACAAATGGTATTGATAAGTGTTATGCACGACCATAATGGAACCTAATTAACGGTAGTTATTAGAAGTGTCAGGTAGATTTAACAGAGAGTGCCACAAATAATGGATTGAGACATCGCCTGTTTGAGAGTATTATATAAAGGGGGTGAAGGACAGCTGATCATTCAGGCCTTTGGGCAAGATGGTATCTAGTCTATAGATTCATCTTGCCTCCCTCTGGAGGATCAGTTTGTCTCAGTTGCCACCCCATTCAGGGTATGGGACACTGTCAATCCCCATAAAGGAAAACTGACGCATCTCCCTTGTGATGCATCCATGCGTGGTTCGATATGGCTTTATCCATTTAACATCACCCAGGTGCTCACCGACTCTTCTGCGTAGCTCCCTAAAGGTCTTCCCCACATATTTGAGGCCACATCTGCAGGTAATTTTATAGCTAACACCAGTACTCTTGCAGTTTATGTATTCTCTGATGTTGAATTGAGCTCCTGTCGTATTGCTCTTGAATATTTTCCCTGTCTGAATATACGGGCATGCAATGCAGCCTCCACATCGATAACTGCCAGTTATCTTTCTCTCCAACCAGGTGCCTTGGGGTTTTGGGGCTACATAGTGGCTATTAACAAGCCGGTCTCGGATAGAGCGTGTTTTTCGAAAGGTTATTGACGGGGTCAAGCCCACCAGACTCTTCACATCCTCGTCTATAGTTAGGATAGGCCAGCATTTCTCTATGATCTTCCGGGCCTGATTCGACCCATTGTCAAAAGTGGCTATAACCCTTAGGGTGTTGTCTATTGTTTTCTCTTTTAGTGGGATTCTCAGTAAGTCCGCCCTATTCTTTTTTACACTATACTGATACGCCTCTCTGAGAATCCTATCCGGATAACCCCGTTCTTGAAATCTGCGTCGGAAATCTGCAGCCTGGAGTCGGAAATCTTTCTTCGAACTACATTTACGGCGTACCCGCAAGTACTGTCCCTTGGGGATACCTTTCCACAGTGCAAAGGGATGGTGACTTTCCCATTTCAGCAATGAATTCGTTGCTGTGGGTTTACGGTAAATTGATGACTGGAGGGACCCATCTTCGGACTTTATGATACGTACATCCAAAAAGGGGAGATCCCTATTGTGTAACTCTGATGTAAACCGAAGTTCTAAGTAGTTACGATTCAATGATAGCAGGACAGGCAAGCAGAGTAGAAGAGACCACCTCACAATATTATGTAGCACTTTGCCAGAACTTCATAGTTAGATCCAATTGATCATTTCTCTCGTATGTGCAGTAGAGCTTACCGTTCACATAAACTATGATTCAGGGCAAGAAATTATGAAAATTCCACTAATTATTTCCAATCTATAAAATGTAGCATGCTCTGTTCCATATGAGGATAGACTGTTATTATTAACAGCAACCCCAAGTTGCCTGGTGTTATTTCATTCTAATTTATTTTGCTATTAAATATGAATTATGTCTTTCACCTATTATTTCCATATCATCTTCTCCTTGGAAAATAAATTGTCATAATGAGATTTCATTTACTATTCAGTAGCCACCTTATTTTCCAGAGGATACATACAATGTTTTATTGACTTTTAATTAATTCAATATTTTGTCATAGACCAGATACAATGGACTTCTTGTGTTATTCTTGTTTGGGACGTGTAGAAATAAGCCAAGTATGACATTAAGACACTTACTAATTGACACTATTGAAAAGTTAAAAAAAAATAGGATAAAGCCTGTGGATAAATGAATTTTTTATGAATGCAAAACAGATAAAAGAAGGAGGTTTATAGAGTTAAACAAAGCAATGGCTGGGTAGTTCAGAGGTAACAAGGTAAGGTCTGAGAGCACATTCATATTTTATTCAGCATGGTTAATAAATCATTAAAAGTAAATCTGAGTCATTATAGATTTACATTTAGCATTTCCAGCTCCCTCATTTTTAAGTAATATTGGTAAAATGTGAAGCTAATTAACTCTCATAAGCAGAGGGGAAACACATGTCCACCAATGCTTTGATCCATTATACTTAATGTATTTTTGTTATTTACAAAATGCATAAAAGGAGTGTACCAGCTCCCAGATCACCCCATGAATAAAACAGCCTTGTGTGAGCTACTTTATAAAGTTTTCAGAAATTAATTACCGTAATTTATGTTTCTTTCCTTCTTTAGACAAGCTAAGGGTACAAAAGAGGGGGCTGACCATGCCTTTTGGTGCAACCATTTTCCTCTATTTTAATCAAAGGGTCAGTGATGAGTGGAGTAGAGAGAGGAAAACTGGTACACCAGCAGATGTTTAACTTATTGGGTGATTTGGTATAGTAGTTTAGCAAATTATATAAGAGGCTCTATAATATTGATGTAGTATATATACTCGAGTATAAGCCTACCCTAGTATAAGCCAAGGCCCCTAATTTTACCACCAAAAACTAGGAAAACCTATTGACTTGAGTGTAAGCCGAGGGGGGGAAATGCATTGGTCACAGCCTCCCAGTATATAGCCAGCCATTCCCCAGTAGTATATAGCCATCCAGCCCCCAGTAGTATATAGCCAACCAGCCCCCAGTAGTATATAGCCATCCAGCCCCCAGTAGTATATAGCCAGCCAGACCCCAGTAGTATATAGCCAGACCCCAGTAGTATATAGCCAGCCAGCTTCCAGTAGAATATAGTCAGGCAGCCCCTTGTAGTATATAGCCAGCACCATTAGTATACAGCCAGCCCCCCATAGAATATAGCCAGCTCCCTTTAGTATACAAACAGCCAGCCCCCTTAAGTATACAGCCAGCCCCCTTAAATGTACTGCCAGCCACCTCCCTTAAGAATACAGCCAGCCAGCCCCTTGTTTGTCAAGCACATTAAAAAAACAAACTTCCATACTTACCTTCATCTGGTCCTGATGCTCGGTGCGGCTCCCTGATGCTCCGGTCTCCGCGGCTGGTCTTCTCTCTGTGGTAACAGCCAGCAGAGACGCGTCCAAGTGACCTGCCGGCTGGCACACACTATGATGTCATTAGCAACGACACTGCTGCATTAGGCAAAAGAGGAGCCACCGGGAGCCACGCCAAGCATCGGGAGCCACGCTGCGCCGGAGAGTGAGTGAGTATGTAAGTTTTTTTTTTTTATTGACTCATGTATAAGCCAAGGTAAGGTTTTTCAGTACATTTTTTGTGCTGAAAAACCTGGCTTATACAAGAGTATATACAGTAAGTATATACTATAGTAGGTAAAGTAAGAAAAAACATATACTACTTACCGATCTGTCACTTCACATGTGCCGGAAACCCACATGGACGCCATACTGTATCCAGAAACAAAACAAAGAAAGGGTCTCTGCACCAGTGTTGGTTAAAACTGACGTTTTCGTAGGACTTCATTAAATCTTAACAGTAAACAGGCATATTCCATGACCGTATGAGGAAAAAGAACCTATGTGTTTCAAGTGCACATGGCAACCTTAATCATGGCCATGATAGTACTATAGATCCTTGTACCAGTGGCAATGTAAATCTGATGGTAATAAAAGAAGGACATACAATTATTTATCTCCCACAGTTCTGGACAGAAAGGTTCACCGGTCATCAAAGGTTAACTTGAACTACATAATTTTTCTGTATCATGGATTCAGAAAGGGGGTAAAATTCAGAAAGGGGTAAATTTACATACCATGTAAATTTAGTAAGTTGCATCTATAACAAAGATAATACAGCAATGCCTAAGGGATTCACATAACATATGCCGAGAGCAAACAGATGTTACTTCTTGAATTTGGTGGAGCCACTTGTTAATTGGTAACTGTTAATCTTCCAATGTTCTGCCAAATGTATATTTAAGATTTGTCCATTAGATATTACTTCACTTTATTTCTAACTATATGAATGTTGGCACCATGGTGTAATAATTCTATTAATACAGGGGTCCCCTACTTAAGAACACCCAACTTACAGACAAACCCTAATTGCCAATTTACTGTATTTAAGCCTAAAGCTACTATAAACAGCTCTAAAAGTTATAAAAGGTGTCTGCAATTAAGCTTTATTGTTAATCCTGGTTCTTATGATAATCATCTTGTACTTAACCCGGGGACTGCCTGTATATATTTTTATAGAGTAATGCACCATAAACAGCAGTAATAATGATTTAGAGTTTAAGAGGTGACACGCAAGATTGCACAAGATAAACATTGTCTGTAACTGGCAATTTGAAAAGGTCTCTAATACTATTATGGAAAGAGACTTATCTTTCTGTGTGGATTAAGAATAGACATCTAATTGTTGCACATTTCTAAATGATTGTTGGTTCTTTCGCATCATCAGAGCCCTTATTAGTCTTAAAAATGCTATGTAATCCTACACTTCCTCTGCAACAAACATTGCTATTATAGGTATTTTATGGGAGGGAAGGTGTATGTTGATCCGGGAGACAATAATCTCAGAGGTTATATAGGTGAGACAAACCATTTAATGGAACCATTCAGAAAAAAATGTTCTGTCTAGTGCAAAGCCAAAAAATGTCTGTCATTGCCTTCATTGACTTTTCTATTTGGTGTTTAACCCCTTAGCGCTCTGCGCCGTAGCTGTACTGCGCTGAGTCCCGCGATTAGCGCTCAGCGCAGTACAGCTACTGCGCAGAGCCGATGCCGGTTCAGCGCTGCATAGCAGCCGAAACCGGCTGTTAGCGCGGGATTTCAGCGGTATTTACGCTGAACATTCCCGGCTAACACCCGCGGTCGGAGTGGGTCCGATCGCGGGTGTTTAACCCGTTAAATGGCTGCGGTCAACGCGACCCGCGGCATTTAACATGCCTTCTGGGGGTCTTTACCCAGATCGGCCCCCCGCACCGTTTTCGGGGGGGGGAGCGGATCGCTGTTTTGGCTCCTCTGGGCTCCTCGGGACCCCAGAGAAGCCTGAGAAGTTTACCTTAAGATGGCGTCTGTGACGTCATCTAAAGGCAAAGTGTCAGCCTATGCATCTGATAGGCTGGCACTGATAATACCCTGCAATACATTAGTATTGCAGAGTATTATCAAGAACAAGCAATAGTGTGCTTGTTCATATCCCATGGTGGATCATGTAAAAAATGTACAAATAATGTTTTCAATAAAAATTACTTATAAATCACTAAAAATGCCCATAAGCCCCAAAACATATAAAGAGACATATAACGCTCAAAAAGTCTAAATCATAACACAAACCCCACATTATAGTATCCGACCGTCCGTTACAATCCATAGATAAAACTAAATAACTATTGAACCCATATGCTGAACGCCGTAGAAAAACCCGTCAAAAACCCGCCAAAAATTATGATTTTTACCTATATATCCCCTAAAAATGCAATAAAAGTGATCACAAAAACATATGTACTCCAGAATGATCTTGTTGCAAAGAACAACATGTCCCGCCAAAAAAACAAGTCATCACCAGCTCTGTAGCCAAAAACGTAACATGTATGCCACTTGGAAGAGGCGATGCAAAATGATAGATTTTTCCCCACATTAGGTTTTATTTGGCAAATTTAGTAAACAATAAGAAAAAATATTCATGTTTGGTATCCCCGTATCGTATCGACCCATAGAATAAAGATAACAGGATGATAGGCTATACGGTGAACACGAAAAAAAAAGTAAAGAATCCAGTAGAGAATTGATGCTTTTCTACTCATGACCTCAAAAAAAGTTCCAAAATTTTCAACAATAGGTGATACCAACCCCAAAATGGTAACACTGGAAAAAGCATCTCGTTCCCGCAAAAAAAAAATGCTGTCACATGGCCCAAATAATGGAAAAGCGAAAAATTTATAGCCTTCAAAAGGGGGCAACCAAAACTAAAATCCTGGCAGCTGCAGGGTGTTCCTTCCCTTCTGCGCCTCACTGTGCCCCATAACACAAGTAATGTCCACATGTGGGGGTCGCTGCACTCAGGAGAAATTGTTAAACAAATTTTATGGTGAGTTTTCTCTTTTTATCTTTTGGAAATGTGTAAATTTTAGGGCTAAATGAACGTATAACCGACAAAATTTGACCATTCTAAATTTCACCGCCATTTTGATTCAATTACTATGAAGATCTCAAGGGGTTAACAATCTTTGTAAATGCTGTTTCTGATAGTTTGAGGGGTGCAGATTTGAAAATGGGTTGGTTATGTAGGGGGTTTTGTTGCTAAATATGTAAAATTTGATTTCAAACAGTATTTATCCCCAAAATAGTCAATTCCGAAAATACGTAAAATCGCTATTCGATTTGTAGGCCGCGTGACGTAAAAATAAATTATCCAAACATTTCAAAAATTATGAAAATGTAAAGTAGACAAATGGAAAATGTTATTCTGCAAGTTATTTAGGTGGTAAATCTATCTGCCTAAAAACGCGGCGATTTTGAATTTCGAAAATGGCTAATTTTTCTAAAAATTCATCATTTTTTTCAGAAAACTAGATAATGACAAACTTTTTCAGAACTTTTGAAATTTGCAAATTCAAAAATTTAAGAAAAAAGGCAAGCCAAAAGTTTGATACATGTCCCGTATGCCTATGAATTGTATATTATCTTTTGGGGCACTTTCTAAACATAACGTAGAGAGTTCCTTTAAAACTGGAAAAAAAGACACTTTAAAAACTTATAAAGGGAGAAAGAAGCTTTGGGAATTATGATAATTATTCATTTTTTAATTTTCACAAACTGTTTACAAGTAAGAAATCAAATATTATTTTTTACCTAGATTAACCTTGGCATGTCTCTATAAATGTGATTTATTCCAAAGTTAGAGTTTACCTTTGGAAAAGGTCAGTAATGAAAATCACCTTTTGTCTTCTGCAGTGCAATTTTTTTTGCTCTTTTCTAAGATTTTCATTCTAAGTTTGTTTATAGCACAGTATTTTTTTTAAAATTCCAATAAAACGAATTCTGGACTCTAATGATATATCAGGTTCCCAGATTGAAAAAAACTTCATCTATCATTCCTGAATGGGTCACACATTTCTGTATGTTTTTTATTAGAACTACGATGAGGAAGTTTATCTTTATTTATGATTTGGTTGAAATTAAAAACAGATTTTTGAAGTGTGGCAGGATGCCACAAAGAAGTTAGAGTGTTTATCATTTTATTACATTTCCTGAGTATATGGTATCTATAAATAATGTGGACTCAGCCTGGAACGCAGAAATGTAATAGAAATAATTTACTATATTTTCTATTCTCTTTCAAGAAAAGAAGCTAAATTCTCAGAATACTAACTGAACAGTCATTGTTATAATTATTTCACAATGTGTTTCATCATAATGATTTATATACCGTATTTTTTGGACTTTAAGACGCACTTTTTAGCAAGAAAAAATCTTACTAAAAAGTGCCTACATCTGATAGACCAAAGGTCAGGAGGATCCGGCACTGCCAGACCCTCCTAATCTGCTGTAATGGAGATCGGTTGATGTGCTGACATATTGCTGCATTTGATCTAACAGAGAGGAGAGCCTCCACACTGCTCACTCCCTCTTCCCTCTCCCTGATATCCGGCATGGCTTCTCACTGCCTACAGGACCTGCGATGATGTCAGAATTATGTGACTGATCACAAGCTTCCTACATTACCACAGGTCCTGATACTGCTGAGAATGGGGACATGCTGTGCTGGGACAGGGTAAGAAGTAGAAGGGGGAGGAGGAGGGGTTCTCTGTGTGTATTCATGTGTAGAGTAGTTTCCTGTGTGTTCCTTGTGTGTATATAGTAGAGCTGCGTGTGTGTTTGTGTATAGTAGCGCCCGGTCAGTGTGTGTGTATTTGTGTATGCAGTAGTGTCCACTGTGTATAGAAGTGCACAGTGTATGTAGCAGCGATGAGTGTGTTCACATTTCTGTTTGTGTGTCTATAGCTGGTCTGTATGTGTAAATATGTGGACGTAGCAGAGCTGTGTGTGTAAATGTATGGATGAAGCAGCGCTGTGTGTGTAAATGTATGGATGTAGCAGGGTTCTGTGTGTGTATGAAGGAGCTGCAGGCACAAAGAACTTTGCAGTTTGCAGATGTATATGCACCCTCTATATCTGTAGCTAAACCTGAGTAAGAGCGATGGTTTAATGCTGTAAATATTTTTTATGTATTTTGGTAAAAGTCTAGTAAAACATTATTACTTAATCAGAAACTATAATGGATAAAGTTAAAAAAGCAAAATTTTCATAGTTTCATGTGTGTGCTAATTTTGTAAATGAAAATCATGCAATTGACAAAACTACCTTAGGTTTAAGTCTCACATGTCATGAAAAACAAAGTAAAAATTGTTATGATATGTACATCTGTACCAAAGTTTCTGAACACCATGAGAACTACAAATTCTGACCTTCACATTTAGGTGTCAAAAATCCTTGGTCATGAAAGCATTAATCCCAGATATTATGGAGGGAGGATTGGCAAGAAAAAATTAAAAAATCTTGTTTGAGATGGCAATATTTCATAAAAAATCTGTGTTTTAGAGGACTAACATGCTTATATAACAATTTCAAGTGCAATTTAAGCAACACCACTTTGGACTGAATAAATTGAATCTGGGAAGATATTCTCATCTGTAATAAGCTAACTTGAGAAATCGTGTTCTGCCAAGTAACACCTTGACTGACATCTACGATTGTGGTTAACGGACATCAGTTTAATTCTGCACTGGTTTTTTATTTCCTCTTTACACATTTAATGGCTAAAAAATTCAATACAGAAAGTAATTTCAAATATATTTTACTGCATATTTTATCAAACTGCAGCTAACATGTCAGATATTTTCAACCATTCTTATTGTTGCATCAACATCTAATAAAGCTGAAATTTGTAAAATACCCAAGCAGCAGTTCTTGATGGCATTTGAGTGCATCTCTCACCTGTTATAGAAGCTATAGCTACTTCTGCGTTGTCAATGGTCTCTTGATGCCATTCTGTAGTAGTGTACTCAATAGAAATGTAGTTGTAAGTAACTAGCATTCATGTGACTCCAAAACACAATTAAATTGGACATCCTCCCCTAATCACAGGATTCTGAAACAGCAGCAGAAATAGTAATAATTTAAGTATGGATAATAGCACCATAAATTGGAGAGACCAAATAGTTGTGCTAAATAGCTGGGAGCTGTCTAAACTATTACTGGACAAAAATACATTTAGTGAGGTATGCCCTTTTGAACAAGTGAACAGGTGAACAAGTCTTGCCTTGGCATGTTATCTTTATTGTGTGTACTATCTTTAATATATTCTGTGTAGAACATAACACTTGACTCACTAGCCCGCTTTCTTATTATTTTAAGAGGCCTAGTCAAGTATCCAATGTGGACATCTCCTATTCTCAAATCTATTTCCAAAGATTGTAACTTGAACTGTGTATTCAACTTCTAAAGAGCAAGCTCTTTTTTAGCTGGTGAATTATCCCAATAGGGCTGTGTTCTTATGCTTAGGGTGATAATCCAAGTATAAGGAGGGAGAAAATCCAAAAGAGGGTATCAATCAACCTATAGGCACCATAGCCAGGAGATTAAAATTAAACTGTATGATTCTGAGTACTTTAGACTAGAATCGTGGGCAGACTAGGAGGGGGTGGGGTGTGCATGTGTTGCAGTAGTAGTTGTGTGTGTGACTCCAGAAAAGTGTGATGTCAAGGCTGACAATCTGATCGCCTGACCTGCTGAGGGCTGTACTTTGACTGCATTGCATCTTTTACACCTCTGCTGACACCACAAGTCGGCATAGGTGTTGATGCATGCTATATCAATCCACTGTAGCTACCTACTGTCCCTGTGGGTCGACACTTCAATTCAAGACGTGTTTTCCAGGCTACCTTACCTGTGCATGTCATCTAGACTACTGTACCTGGCCCTATGCAGGATTGTTTGTGCGTTTATTAATCGACATATAACAGCTACAACCTCCTGGACCATTTGAACAAGAGTAAATCCTGTTACTTTAGGTATAGGATGCGACTAGTATTTTCAGTGGTCCAAACTCTATTGTGGAGCAATAGCCACAGCACACGCACATCTCTCACCGGGATCTGCCCTACTCAATTTTGAGTTACTGCACTTTGCAGGTACACCATTATATTTGTCCAGATTCGGTTGCTAGACTGGCTACCTGGGAAGACCAATTCTAGCTGAATCATTACATTCCATTGGTGGCTTTCTTGTGTTTTTAGGTCTCGACATTATACCTTTTTGTTTGTCACTCTATTAATATATTACTAATAAAAGTTAAATTTTAATCTCCTGGCTATGGTGCCTTTGGGTTGATTGATACCCCCTTTTGGATTTTCTTTAACCCCTTAACACCGAAGCCACTTTTCCTCTTCCTGACACGGCCCATTTTTTCCAATCTGCCCTGTGTCACTACAAATGGTTATAACTTTGAAAGCTTTAACATATCCAAGTGATTTTAAAATTGTTTTCTCCTAACACTTTGTACTTCATGTTAGTTGAAAAATTTTGGTGGTATATTTTGCATTTATTTATGAGAAAATCAGATATTTGGTGAAAGTTTGGAAAAATTCTCGATTTTCGAACTTCAAAATGTTCAACTTTTTCCACACATAGTCATAGCTGCAAAAAACTTAACCGAATGTCTACTTTATGTGGACATGGTTTTTTATGCATACTCTTATTTTTGTAGGATGTTATTGGCCTTTGAACGTTAGGTGCGATTTTTCACATTTGCATAAAAAACGCTAAATCCTGCTATTGAGGGACCTGCTGAAGTTTCAAGTCATTTTGACTTGACTAAATAAAATTAAAACCCCATAAATTACCCCATTATGGAAACTATACCCCTCAACGTACATAAAACTAATGTTATGAAGTTTGTTAACCCTTTAATTGTTTTACAGGGGTTAAGTAAAATTTTTCTTGCTATTAATGTGTTTTTCAAAAAATGTACAAATTCTCAGTGGAAAAAAAACCAAAACGCTCCACAAAATTTGATACCCAATCCCTCCCGCATATAACAATACCCCATATATGGTAGTAACCTGCTGTATGGGCACATGCCAGGGCATCAAAGGGAAGCTGCGCCATTCAGAGCATATTATGCATTGTCACTTTTTATTGGCTATACAATCTTTATTTTTTTGGGCAATTTAGTCATATAAGGGCCCGGCACCCGGAAGAGGATCGTGCAGCCCCGGGCACTGGCAGTCCCGGGGCTGTGATCGGAGCCACGGACCCCCTGTTAAGTGCTGCGGGGGGGGGGTGTCTGATCTTGTCAAATGCCACTTGCACGTTGCGGTCAGCGCAACCTCGGAGTGTCAGGGGTTAACACCCGCGATCAAAGATCGAGAAGCGGGTGTCGGCTCCGTTAACGAGCCGGCGCCAGAAGTTTGACTTAATAGTACTGAAAATTGCTAAATTGATTTTAAAAAATGACACTCAATTCAAATTCATCCTCCAATAATCCTCAGCCATACGGTACCAACCGAAGATGAAGCACGCACAGTTAAGAATTACCAATGACTTTTTAGGTTTTTATGCATTTTATGTATTTTTTTAAAAATGCTGATTTACTTACTTTTTTCAATGCAATGAACAATATTCATTTGAATTAAATTGTATAATTAAGTGTTAGAATTGCATAGAACACTTTTTAAGCTGCATCCCAAACCTCCTAAATCCACAGTATTCAAACAAAAAAATATTTATTGGAACTCATTTAGTGCTGAAACTCTGTAACTAATGGGCTTCAACAAATGATTTAGTGTCTTATAGTTGAGGGTATGTTCAAGTAGGTTGAGAGATAAAGCATAACTTGGTCTCTGAAATTTAAATGAACAAATTCATTTATAGGGTCCACTGTGTTTTGGGCAGTTATGTGATTACTTAAAAACTGAATTTGTTGGCATTTAAAAGTGTATGAAAGATAAATAAAATGGTTTTATGGCACAAAGTTTAAACCATTTGTCAAAACCTGTATTTGTTAACCCCTTAAGCCACCATGACGTTCCCCAATGTCATGGTCAGCAGTGCATGAAGACACCATGACGTTGTTAAACATCATTACTTCTGTCTGCCACCCTGACAAAACGCAGGGTAATAGGATCAAAGGTCCTATGATTTCTGAGAGCCAAGGCTCTCAGCAACATTTTGGGGGAGGATCAGAAGCCTTCCTCCCCTCAAGCAATTGCTGTGACTCGTCATTAAGTACAGACGGACAAATCACAGCAGAAAGCAGGCTTTTTCCAGTATCAGTATCCAATCTCCTCATTCTCCTTTACAGAGAAAGGAGATCAGATGCCTACAGTGACCCTCCACACCATAAATCACACCACATACAATTAACCTTTTCACTGCCCAGCTGCATACTTCTCCCCACTGTGCTCACCTTTCCATTTTGATTTAACATTGAAGAAAACCTAAAGGGTTAATAAAGCACCTACAATCCGTTTTAAATTATTTAAGAGGTGTACTTTCCTAAATGGTGTAATTTGTGTGGGTTTTCTGTTGTTCAGGCACATTAAAATCACTTGAGAAATGAAATTGCCCTTAATAAAATGAATTTGGAAATTTTCTTGTGCATGATCATGACAGGTAAGGGGCCTGTGTTGGGATTTGTACCCCCCTTGCAGCACTTACCGGGGGGATGCGCTGCTCCGCTGGCAGCCCCGGGTCTGTCAGTGCCATGGGGCTGCGCAATCCTCTCTGGGACCTGGGTCCTGCCTCCTAGTAGGACCCGGCTGTAACACACTGAGCATGCTGCATCTGTATTACACTGTGTTGGGTAAAGAAGAGCTTGAACAAGCTATCAGAGCATTGCTAGTTCAAGCCAACCTGTAAAAAAGAAAAATAATAAATAGATTTAAAAACACTTAATAAAATTTTTGTAATAAAAATAATGAATTAAATAAAGTGAAAGTCCACTAAACACCAACATTCCCTATACACATTTAATAAAGTACAAAAAACTGAAAATCCTGAAAAAAACCCACTTATTTGGTTTCCCCACATAACAACCTGCACAACAACTCAGTAACATTATTGGACCTGCTTGGTGAATGCCATAAAAACAAAACCTGAAAAACACATAAAAAAATAAACCTTAAACCAGCTCTGTCAACCAAAATATATCAAAGTTATGTCTCTGAAAAGATGGCGATACGAAAATAAATGAGATTTTCTCTATATTACTTTTCCTTCAGTAAAATTGTAAAAAATATTTTAAAAACTATATAAATGAGGTATCACTGTAATTGTAGTGATCTCTAGAACAAATATAATATGTTATTTTTATGGTACGGTGTACGACCTCCAAAAAATACAAAAAGTACAAAAGTACAAAAAATACAAAAACCATAATTGTCGATATTCTTTTCCTCCATGCATTCAAGAGTTAATGGAATCTCATCAATAAGCTAATGACCTACTAAAATGAAGTATTTGTAAAGTGCATCTCATGTCGCAGAAAATAAGCCCTTATATAATTGCCAAAAAAAAAGATTGTATAGCCATTAAAAAGTGACAATGCAAATCTGCTCTGAATGGCGCAGCTTCCCTTCGATGCGCTGGCGTGTGCCCATACAGCGAGTTACCACCATATGTGGTATTTTTATACTCGGGAGAAATAGGGTATGAAAATTTGTGGAGTGTTTTTGTATTTTAGCCACCGAGAATGTGTATATTTTTTGAAAAACACATTTATTTAGCCAAAAAAATTGAAATTTCAAAATTGCGCACAATTTTGTTTTAACCCCTGTAAAACAAATAAAGGGTTAACAAACTTCAGTTGTTTTACATACATTCAAGGGTATAGTTTGTATAATGGGGTCATTTATGTGGTTTTACTATTATATAGGCCTCTCAAAGTGACTTGAAATCTGAGCGGGTCCCTCAATAGCATGATTTTGCGTTTTTAATGTGAATATGAAAAATCGCACCTAAAGTTTAAAGCCCCATAACCTGTTTGGTGGTAAAGGGTAAAAAGAGCACTTTTTAAACAAATTTTTGCTATTTAGCATTTTTTTCATAATTAAATTCTAAATATATCACTAACATGAAGTACAACTAACGTGAAGTACAATGATATAATCTCAAAAAGTCGCCTGCAATGCTCCTGAGTTCCCAATGTGAACATAGTTCTATGAATAATTAGCTTTTGCTTCTATGTAGTTTTCTTCTGTGTATTTAACTACTCTCTTTCAAATGATGCTTGTAACAATTTTGCATTTCATTTGTATCATTTAAAACTTGTATTTTGTATCTTTTTCTTACTAAAAAGTATAGCTAGAACAGGGTTTTTTCAGGTAAATAGCACAATGAAGTACTTATCTGACAGAAATAAGTGTTCCATATCTCTGTGACAGGCTACCAATTGCAATGCTTCCCAATCGAATCCTGTGGCAATCTTCCTTTTCCAGATAAAATTTTGAAAGATGATGCATGGTTTGTGTCAGAAGATTAGAAAGCACAACATGAAAACATGAGGTTACATTTACAGTCATATTTAAACTGAAACTTTCAGGCATATGTCTGCATTTGTAAAAAAATTACACCAGCAGATTATAATATATATATATTGTATTGTATATATTGGGCGGACTTAAGTAAACATATGTCACACTATGTCACTTTATGTCATATGTATTCACAATTTTAATGGAATATGTAACTGTACACTGAATTTCATATAAACTGATTGTTTTATTATATCAGTGGTTCTCAAGATGTAGGTCGTGAGCCCGGCGGGGGGTCGAACAATCAAAATACAGGGATCACCTAAAGCCATCGGAGCCACGATTTTATGGCATTTTTTGGCACGAATACAATATTCTTGTATATGGTTTGGGGTCACTGCAACATGAGGAACGGTATTGCGGGGTCACAGCATTAGAAAGGTTGAGAACTAGAGATCGGCGAATTTGATAAAAATAGTTTCGTCCCGATTCGCCGAATTTTTCGAAAAAATTCAATTCGACCCAAAACGAATCAAAACGAATCACGTTAAAAAACAGGCATTTCCTGGCTGCAGAGAGCCTGTAGGGTGTTGTAGAACGTTGTGCCGTGCTTAAATATGCATAGGGAGCGTGGTTTGGTCTTCAAACAATGCTGTGTTTTAGTATGACACGCACATGACAGCCGCGGCTCTTAGAATCGCTTCACTCTTCACTTCCATGTGCACTTACATAGGCCAACTACCCCAAATAAGCGAAGCAGTAACACAGCCTGACAAGATAACATCTGTGCCAGCTCGAAAGGACCGAGCTGAGGGCCAAGATCCCACTATAACACCAAAGAGTGCACTCTTTTTACACTGACATCAGATGATTCCATAGATTACGATGGAACCTGTTCTGTTAAACGCGGATACATGTGGAAAGCCCCCCAAAAGAGTGCAGAGGATGTCGGCAGTAATTTTGTATTGACGTCACTGATCATTTTGCCCTTCTTTTCACGCGTCAGTGTCCTCTTTCAATCGGTCAATAATCCATCAGTATTGCTGAAGCCAAAAACAAGCAGGAGTTGATCCAGAATAGAGATGAGCAGCAAATGGGATACTTGCATGTCCTCTGTGTTTTGTATCCACTCCTGCTTTTGGCTATCAATCCTGAAGCTTTTCATCCTTTCGACAGATGAAATGAAGGGGAAAACCAAACATAGTGGCAACGTCATAGAGTGATGGAGGGTGAAAACAGCATTATGGAAATCACAGGGTGTTCCAGGGAGACAGCGGTCAGTTGGCAGCAGAATGAGTAGGCTGCAGAGTGGCACAATGACAAATTATGGAGGTGGCGGAAACATGGTAGGCCACAAAGTGGCACAATGATAAGAGTGTGTAGGTGGCAGCAGCAGAAGCAGGAGTCCACAGGTGGCAGCAACTTGGTGGCAGCAACAGGGATGGCCACAGAGTGGCACAATGATTTAGTGTGGAGGTGGCATCAGCAGCAGGATCCCACAGGTGGCAGCAACATGGTGGCAGCAACAGGGAAAGCCACAGAGTGGCACAATTATATAGTGTGGAGATAGCATCAGCAGCAGCAGCAACAGGAGGCCACAAAGTGGCACAATGATAAGAGTGTGGAGGTGGTGACAGAAGAAGCAGCAGCAGGAGTCCACAGGTGTCAGCAACATGGTGGCAGCAACAGAGTGGCACAATGATATAGTGTGAAGGTGGCATCAGAAGCAGCAGGTGCCTGCAGAGTGGCACAATGATATAGTGTGAAGGTGGCATCAGAAGCAGCAGGGGCCTGCAGAGTGGCACAATGATATAGTGTGAAGGGGGCATCAGAACCAGCAGGAGCCTGCAGAGTAGCACAATGATATAGTGTGAAGATGGCATCAGAAGCAGCAGGAGCAGCAGGGGCCCGCAGAGTTGCACAATGATATAGTGTGAAAGAGGCATCAGTAGCAGCAGCAGCAAGAGGAGCCCACAGAGTGGCACAATGATATAGTGTGTTGGTGGCATCAGAAGCAGCAGGAGCCCGCAGAGTGGCACAATGATATAGAGTGAAGGTGGCATCAGAAGCAGCAAGAGCGGCAGAGTGTTACAATGATAAAGTGTGAAGCTGGCATCAAAAACAGCAGCAGAAGCCCGCAGAGTGGCACAATTATATAGTGTGAAGGTGGCATCAGTAGCAGCAGCAGGAGGAGCCCACAGAGTGGCACAAAGATATAGTGTGTTGGTGGCATCAGAAGCAGCAGCAGGAGCCCGCAGAGTGGCACAATGATATAGTGTAAAGGCAGCATCAGAAGCAGCAGCAGGAGCCTGCAGAGTGGCACAATGATATAGTGTGAAGGCGGCATCAGAAGCAGCAGGTGCCTGCAGAGTGGCAAAATGATATAGTGTGAACATGGCATCAGAAGCAGCAGGAGCCTGCAGAGTGGCAAAATGATATAGTGTGAACGTGGCATCAGAAGCAGCAGGAGTCCGCAGAGTGGCACAATGATATAGTGTGTTGGTGGCATCAGAAACAGCAGGAGCCTGCAGAGTGGCACAATGATATAGTGCGTTTGTGGTATCAGTAGCAGCAGCAGCAGCAGGAGCCCGCAGAGTGGCACAATGATATAGTGTGAAGGTGGCATCAGTAGCAGCAGCAGAAGGAGGAGCCCACAGAGTGGCACAATGATATAGTGTGTTGGTGGCATCAGAAGCAGAAGGAGCCCGCAGAGTGGCACAATGATATAGTGTAATGTTGGCATCAGAAGCAGCAAGAGCGGCAGAGTGGCACAATGATATAATGTGTTGGTGGCATCAGAAGCAGCAGCAGGAGCACGCAGAGTGGCACAATGATATAGTGTGAAGGCGGCATCAGAAGCAGCAGGAGCCGGCAGAGTGGCACAATCATATGGTGTAAGGGTGGCATCAAAAGCAGCAGGAGCCCGCAGAGTGGCACAATGATATAGTGTGAAGGTGGCATCAGTAGCAGCAGCAGGAGGAGCCCACAGAGTGGCACAATGATATAGTGTGTTGGTGGCATCAGAAGCAGCAAGAGCGGCAGAGTGGCACAATGATATAGTGTGTTGGTGGAATCAAAAGCAGCAGGAGCCCGCAGAGTGGCACAATGACATAGTGTGAAGGTGGCATCAGTAGCAGCAGCAGCAGCAGGAGGAGTCCGTAGAGTGGCACAATGATATAGTGTGTTGGTGGCATCAGAAGAAGCAGGAGCCCGCAGAGTGGCACAATGATATAATGTGTTGGTGGCATCAGAAGCAGCAGCAGGAGCACGCAGAGCGGCACAATGATATAGTGTGAAGGCGGCATCAGAAGCAGCAGGAGCCGGCAGAGTGGCACAACCATATGGTGTAAGGGTGGCATCAAAAGCAGCAGGAGCCCGCAGAGTGGCACAATGATATAGTATGAAGGTGGCATCAGTAGCAGCAGCAGGAGGAGCCCACAGAGTAACACAATGATATTGTGTGTTGGTGGCATCAGAAGCAGCAAGAGCGGCAGAGTGGCACAATGATATAGTGTGTTAGTGGAATCAAAAGCAGCAGCAGCAGGAGCCCGCAGAGTGGCACAATGACATAGTGTGAAGGTGGCATCAGTAGCAGCAGCAGCAGGAGGAGTCCGCAGAGTGGCACAATGATATAGTGTGTTGGTGGCTTCAGAAGAAGCAGGAGCCCGCAGAGTTGCACGATGATATAGTGTGAAGGTGGAAACAGAAGCAGCAAGAGTGGCAGAGTGGCACAATGATATAGTGTGAAGGTGGCATCAGAAGCAGCAGCAGGAGCCCGCAGAGTGGCACAATGATATAGTGTGAAGGCGGCATCAGAAGCAGCAGCAGCAGGAGCCCGCAGAGTGGCACAATGATATAGTGTGAAGGCGTCATCAGTAGCAGCAGGAGCCCGCAGAGTGGCACAATGTTATAGTGTGAAGGTTGCATCAGAAGCAGCAGGAGCCCGCAGAGTAGCACAATGATATAGTGTGAAGGTGGCATCTGTAGCAGCAGGAGCCCGCAGAGTGGCACAATGATATAGTGTAAAGGTGGCATCAGAAGCAGCAAGAGCGGCAGCGTGGCAAAATGATATAGTGTGTTGGTGGCATCAGAAGCAGCAGCAGCAGGAGCCCGCAGAGTAGCACAATGATATAGTGTGAAGGCGTCATCAGAAGCAGCAGCACCAGGAGCCTGCAGAGTGGCACAATAATATAGTGTGAAGGTGGCATCAGAAGCAGCAGGAGCCTGCAGAGTGGCACCATGATATAGTGTGGAGGTGGCGGACAATTCCAGTCCCTGGTAAAGATGGTAGGAGGCAGATAGTGCAACTAGCAGCAGATATGTGGCATCAGGCGGGTGGCAGCATCAGAATAGTAGCTGAGCCAGGTAGTTAGAACCCCAACTCATTTCTCAACGTTTGGAGGAGGCGTCATGGCTGATCTAATCTGATGCATTAGTCATTGGTGAGTTGAAATCCTGGCTGATCCAAGCCTGATTCATCTTGACAAAGGTCAGTCTCTCCACATTATGGGTGGACAAGCGGGTTCTCTTCGGGGTAACGATGGCCCCCGCTGCACTGAACACCCGCTCTGATGCCACACTACTGTCTGGGCAGGACAGCTTCTCTACTGCAAACTCTGCAAGTTGTGGCCACACATCAAGTTTGGCAGCCCAGTAGTCCATGGGATCCTCTACCTCAGGTGGTAAAGTGCTGTCCAAGTAGGCCACCACCTGCTGGTGCAGGGTCTGCTTCATTTCCTGCTGCTGGTGGTGGCTACCCTCCTCACTAGGCGGGTGAAGGAAATTGCTCATTAAGGAATCCAGACTTAAGTGACTGTTGATGGAACTGCTACTGCTCCTACCCCCCCAGCTCCCCAGAGTAGTAGTAGTACGTACTGGTAGTAGTACGTGAGCAATGCCTGCCAGGAATCCCCTGGTCAGACCTGACAGAGGATGGACAATGGCGCACATAGGCAGCGGCCAACTGTGTGCTCAGTATTTCTCTATAGTATGCCCGTTGTTCCTTCCTCTCAGCAGCAGGAAAAATGTCACCCATTTTTGACCGGTAGTGAGGGTCCAAGAGGGTGGAGAGCCAAAAGTCATCCCTATGCCGAATTTTGACTATTCGGCTGTCACTAGTTAGGTAAAGCAGCATGCTGCGGGCCATCTGCGCAAGTGACACGGAGGGAATCCCGGTCTCCATATCCACAGTATACTGCCACGGTGCTTCTGGGTCATCTGCCTCGTCTTCTACCTCCTCCGGATTCTCCTTCTCCTCCTCTCCTGTCACATGAGTAGAAAAACCACAAATTGCACCAGACTCTGCTTGTGCTCCAATGTCCTCCTCCTCCTCCTCCAGTTCAGCCCTCACTGGACTCATGTAGCCATGAGATGTAGTCTCCACTTCTCCAGTGCCCTGACCAGACAGATTTTGCAGCATGAGTTCCAGGACATGAAGCAGTGGAATGACGTTATTCATCCCGCAGTCCTGGCGACTGACAAATAACATGACCTCTTTAAAAGGCCTGAGCAAACAGCAGGTGTCACGCATGAGCTGCCAGTGGCTGACATCAAAGTTACACACGGGAGTACTACGGTCCACTTGCATCATCAAAAAATCATTAATGGCTTTTCTCTGTTCAGGCGGTCTAACATATGGAGGCTGGAATTCCAATGGGTGGAAACATCGCATATCAGACTATATTGGGGTAGGCCGTTCTGGCGCTGCAACTCGAGAAGGGTGTGCTGGGCCTGGTAAGAATGGCTGAAGTGCGTGCAAAGTGTCCTGGCCATTTTTAGAATGTCTTGCAGATGGGTGTAAGACTTCAGGAACTTGTTGACTACCAGATTGAACATGTGCGCCATGCAGGGCGCATGGACCATCCCCCCTCTGTACAGCGCGGACACCATGTTCCTCCCATTGTCTGTCACCATGGTTCCGATTTTTAGTTGTCGCAGAGAAAGCCACACATTGATTTCTTCTTGCATGACATGGAGCAGTTCCTCCCCTGTGTGACTCAGTTCGCCCAGGCAAACCAGGTGCCCTGCACATGTGGTATGATGGAGCAGCACTTGTAGAGGCTGAGGTGGTGGTGGAGAAGGAGGAGGAGGCGGAGGCAGACACTGGCGCAGGAGCAGCAGTATGACAACGTGGAGGAGAAAGTGCCATCTCTTGTGGAAGTTGTTGGTGTGGCTGGTCGGAAAGCACATTCACCCAGTGGGCCGTAAAGGACATATACTGGCCCTGACTATAATTACATCTCCACACGTCCGCGCTGCCGTGCACCTTAGAAGAAACTGATAAGCTCAAGGACTGGCACACCTTCTGTTGTACATATTGGTGAAGGGTTGGCACAGCCTTTTTGGAAAAAAAATTGCGGCTTGGAACCCTCCACCTCGGTTCGGCACAAGCCATTAGTTCTCTGAAGGGTGCAGAGTCCACGACTTCTATAAGAGCACGGTCAGCTTCTGCACCTTAGGATGGCTGGACGCATAGAGTTGTCTTATTGTAATCGCCTCGCTCAACGACTGCTGGCGCCATGCGTAGCGAGGAGCAGGAGCATCTGGACCGGGAGATCTAAAACAGAATGTTTCGAGCGGCACAGTGTATAGAATGATTCGGGTGCAGGTCTTCTTAAGAGGTCCGACACCGACCCCAGCATGCAATAGTAGACAATTGAGAAACAGCACTCCGGAAATTCCACTGAAGAATAAAGTTTTATTCCACCATAATAGTGCGACATTTCACCAATTCAATCAAGGCATTATCAAGCATACTGAGTCAGAAAGTCAGCTGACTTAAATAGTGGTGTGGTGATTACCAACAACTGTGCAAGATAAAATGACATTTGCAAAAATACATAATATATTAAAAAATCTATGTAATACATAAGTGATCTGTTTGAGATAAATATCGAATATATCCATTACTTTATAAAGTGCAAAATTCAGAGCTCCCTTGTTTTAACCCTATGTACCCTTGACGACTCTCCCGAGTCAATATCAACCCTATGTACCCGTGACGACTCTCCCGAGTCAATATCCTTCTTCTACCCTTACGCTATTATCCTTCTAGGGATTGTACAGTGCCTATTCGGATCCATCTTATTGTTCCATCTTGTCTTATATCTATATGTTTATGTTTTGCAGTATATCTTGGATTTGGCTATGGACTTGTCTTATCTCCATACTTGCGGTGACCTTTGGGCGAGTGGGACATTTGGGAGCCGGTGGACCTATGGAAGGATGCAGCGATCCCGGAGGGACTATGACAGAAGGATGTCCTAAGCCGTTCAGGCGATATGTTAATTTCCAAGCCTGGTCAATTCTGCTTACCTTTGGATCACCTGGCACCTTCCCGTTACTCCCCTGCATGGTATTCTCAAATCTTTCTTGCCATTTCCAAGATGGCCCCGCCGTACCTCTCACACATTATGCGCATGCGCGCACTCTGGATGTGGGTTGGTGCACGGCATTGTGATGGACTGATATATGTTCATTGTGACTGAACCAACAGAAGGACTTTGTCACATGAATTATCAAGTACATATATGTATTCTGATGCTGTACAGCCCTGTTTTAATATTTGTTTCGCTATGCACTTAGCACTTTGTTACACATAGTAATGTAAGCTTCTTTGATTGAAATGGACCGGGAGATGATGTCAAAGACAAACAGCTCCCTTTGGCAGAGGTGCTGGAGCCTTGACTTGCTGAAACAGCATGTGTGCCACTAGGTGCTGCTGCTGTTGCTGTGCCTGCAGGATGGACCGCATCTGACACCCGTTTCTCCCAGGCCATTGGATGGTGACGCTGCATGTGTGGGCGCAAGGCCGTGGTGCCAAGCTTAGCTCCCTGGCCACTCTTCATTTTCTGCCCGCAGATACGACATATACCTATGCTCGGCTCCTCTGGTGTCTTTACAAAAAACTGCCACACCGCTGAGGTGGTAATTTTACCGCCAACACTCTGCACTGAGCGTCTACTAACGCCGCTGCCTCGCTGAGCCCCTGTGCCACTGCTATTTGGGCCTGCGAATCGGGATTTGTACCCGATTGACGTTTGGCTCCTGTCCTCGCACTGCTGCCACCCTGCTGACTCACAGCCACACTAGCGACTTTCTGCCTGCTCCGAAAGCTAAAACTCTCTCTTCGCCCGATGATGATGAATCCCCTGCTACACCCGGCTCCCAAGTGCGATCGGCTACATCATCGTCAATTTGCGTTTCCCGGTCACTGCTACTCTTCTCACCGGTGTCAGTATGCACAGCCTGCCTACTGCAGGAAGCTGTGGAAGTCTGCCCCACCTCTTCACTGCAAAGCAGCTGCTGACTGTCCTCAAACACTTCGTTCTCACTGAATAGTGGCGCTGAGCCCAGACCACCTAGTAGCTCTCTGGCTGCGGGAAAGGAACAGGACAGAGCCTGGTTGAGGACAGGTGAGGGCCGCTGACCTGCTCCTGGGCCATGCCAACTAATTGTTGTATCCGAGGAACCTACGGACTCTTGGCTGGGGTTGTCAGATGTTATATTTGAGGAATTGGATGACCTAGTCAACCATTCAACAAACTTTGGGTTGTTGATCAACACACTGCCACTAGATGACAATGGCAGTTCTGGCCTCACAGAGTCACCCTTGCTGCGAAATCCCCTTACTGTGCTGCCACCTCTGCCTGCTCCACCTGCCACCTTTCTGTCTGACATAGTGGTTTATAAACTATGTGGATTTGACATGTAAATCTGGCTGTAAATTAGAGCCCCCAAAAGGTATTGCAATGTGCGTTATACAGATACCCCACAACTGACAGTGTAATTTCAGCAAAAATCACTGTATAAACTACGTGGATTTGACGTGTAAATCTGGCTGTAAACTAGAGCCCCCAAACGGTATTGCAATGTGCGTTATACAGATACTCCACAACTGACAGTGTACTTTCAGCAAAAATAACTTTATAAACTACATGGATTTGACATGGGAATCTGGCTGTAAACTAGAGCCCCCAAAAGGTATTGCAATGTGCGTTATACTGATACCCCACAACTGACAGTGTAATTTCAGCGAAAATCACTGTATAAACTATGTGGATTTGACATGTAAATCTGGCTGTAAACTAGAGCCCCCAAAAGGTATTGCAATACCCCACAACTGACAGTGTAATTTCAGCGAAAATCACTGTATAAACTATGTGGATTTGACACGTAAATCTGGCTGTAAACTAGAGCCCCCAAAAGGTATTGCAATGTGCGTTATACAGATACCCCACAACTGACAGTGTAATTTCAGCGAAAATCAGTGTATAAACTACATGGATTTGACACGGGAATCTGGGTGTAAACTAGAGCCCCCAAAAGGTATTGCAATGTGCGTTATACAGATAGCCCACACCTGACAGCTCACTACTGCAGATACATGAATGTCAAACAGATTTCTTCCTATTCGATTTTGTCACTAAATAGAACTGCTATTTGGGGTATACAGATCCCCCTTAAAAAACAACCATGGATTGGTCCGCCAATCCCTACTGCAGAGGCATGAAAGTCAAACAGATTTCTTCCTAATCGATTTTGTCACTAAATAGAACTGCTATTTGGGTTATACAGACCCCCCTTAAAGAACAACCAGGGATTGGTCCACCAATCGCTACTGCAGATGCATGAAAGTCAAAAAGATTTCTTCCTATTCGATTTTGTCACCAAAATAGAACTGCTATTTGGGGTATATAGAAACCCCTTAGAGAACAGCGAGGGATTGCAGCAAGAATTGCACAGTACAATAGCAGCAGCTGGACACTACAACATGAAGTGTGAAGTGCTGAGATAGAAAATGGCTGGGTTTTATAGGGCTGTGTGACATCACATAAGCCTGCCAGTCGCTTATTGGCTTACAGGTCTGCAGATGTCATCTGGGGTGTTCCTTTCTCCTTCCCAGAGTTCTTTGCCCCATGTAACACGTCTGACCAATCATAGTCTATGTTGGTCCTTAAATATCTGGATATGTGTCATGCACTTTATGCTTGTGAAAGGTGTGCCGCCACACCAAAACGTTGCACTGATGGAATAAAGATTGACCCTTTTCCATGCACCATGGAGTGCTGCCTATTTTCTGTATATATACGGTATATATATATATATATATATATATATATATATATATATATAGTACAAAAATCATTAAAATTATGCTTTAACTATTAGCATTTCCATTTTTTTTACTTAGAAATAAATTTTCACTGTATTACAAAAATCATAACATTTTTCTTTCTCAGTTTTCTTCTTTCACTTTCCCTATGTCTCTCTTTAAATCTGATATCAGCTGAAAGGTAGAAATTTCATGTATCATTTATCCCATATAAAGATTATCCTTTTAAAGAATATGGCCTTCTGATTCCTGGATGTTCTCAGCAAAAAATATTTCACCTTGTGGAATGACACAATGTAATATGTTTTATATACCTATGCTGAGTGTTATGACCTTTAGCCTTTTTTCCTTGTCAAATGCTAAAAACTTTTTCATTTTCCATTTATCTCACTGGTTGAAGGTTTGTTGTTTATGAATTGAGTTTTGATTTTTGGAAGTGTCAATTTGGAGTGTCTTTCATGTATTGATTGAATTTTATTGACTGTTTCTGGAGAGAATAAAAAATGCAGTTTTCTAATATTTCCAACAAATGCAATTTTATAATTTAACATAATTAGTTTTACTAAGAAATGTTACAGAACATATTCTCACTACTGTCTTGCATATAATAATAATAATACTAAACATGTTTGCTTTTCTCTATATACTATTATCTGCTATGTTCCAGCTTGCTCCTCTCTTCTAGCTGACATGTGGCATCATTTCTTAGAGCTATTTCTTAAGAGAAGATACAATGAAACTGAAGACACCAAAATAGTGAAAGTTAGCTCTCTGTGTTGATTAGGGGGGGGGGGGGGCGCCACATTAATGATACTGTATAAAGGACAGGTTGAGCATCTGTATTTGTTGTCACAAGGAGCTGATCATCTTCAGCTTTGAGTGGCACGCTCCTGAGAGTTGTGGCTGACGAATGGTGAGATGACAACACATCGTCTCATGGCAGATCACTATGCAGTTGGCCATCTACTTCTAATAACTGTGAAACAGTTGTCCCCACAACTTAGACACACATCGACTTACAATAGACCCCTTGAATTACAAACGGACCTCGTGGATACTTGGTTAATTTATTGTGCTTTAGTCCTATGCTACAAAAACAGCTGTAACAAAATATCAAATGTGTCTGTAATGAAGAGCTTTATTGTTAATTACTTGATTCTTATAACAACCAAACTTTTTTAAAATCCAATTGTCACAGAGACCAAAAGTTCATATTTAACAATGATAAACTATTCCAGACTTAATACAAAATTCAACTTAAGAACAAAAACTACAGACCCTATCTTGTAGTGAATACCGGACCGGGATTGCCTGTATCAACCAGGACCAATCTGCATAAGACATATTTAAAAGAGTTGTTCAGGAAACAACCAATGATAACCCCGTTCTGGTTCGTCCTCTGTTGCTCCCCATTTAATATACATCGACTGGTGCTGCAGCGGTGTGGTACATCATTATCTTCAGGCGCCTGCTGTCATCATTGGCCCTGTATACGAAAAGAAACTGGAAGTGGACTGGTCAATGTGGCCTAAATAGGAGCTCCAGTGGAGGGTTGAGATCTTTACTCATTTCTAAAACAGCCATATTAAAAATGTATTCTGACAAACTCCTTTAAATGTAATGTATGTCTGAGTTTGGAGTATTGACGGTGGTTTAAAGCATCGAAGAATGTTGCAAACATGGGCATGTGATTTGTATTTTATAGTTTTTGATGTTTTAAGATTAGATTTACCATGATTTTTAAATTAGCTAGTCTTGTTGTTATATGTTGCCTTTAAATAATTGTAGCTATGCTAATCTGATTAGTCTAACTGCTATATATGATATGTAGTGTACATCATTTACCTCAGAAAAATTAGTAGTTTTGTCATTGAGAACAATACTTTCCTATTGTGGTCCTTTACTTAGAAGCAGTCTATCAGAACTATTTGCCACTTAGGTGCTATATCTCAGAAAAATTGTGCAGATGTGAATAGCCAACATGTAATGCTTAAAGAGGTTGGCCAATTATACCAAAAATGTACAAGGGTAAGTATAATCCCATTATATGTCCACCCCATAGGTATTGTTAATCTGATAAACAATCCTCTCTCTGTCTGTAAAAGCTGACGTCATGAGCAGCTGGTTTAGAGACTTTAATGATGTCCCTTGTCAGTTGGTACTTCAAGTGTGTCTGAGGGCCAAGTCACTACCTGTGTTCATTATTGAATGCACGCCTTCTCTCTTAACACCACACCTATCACATTGAGTAGTTTTGATTGGCATGCATTCAGTAATCCCCACAGCTCGTATAGACAGAAAAGAAGTTACAAGGTTAAGATATATGGTAACCCCCCCTAAGGGGATCGATTGATTAGAGGGACTGATTTGGCCAGCTCCGTGCAGCGCTGCACAATCTGTGTGCACTATATAAATAAAGTATTATTATTATATTGTACCATGGACTCTTTGGTATTATGGGCAACCTTTTGATTTACCCTCTGTAAGGATCGTGTGGGATAAGGTTTCCTTTCATAATTAGCAATTTGTATTTAAAAAATGGTTCAGTGGAGGCAGTTGTGTACAACTCAAAGCCAAAGCTGCTCTCCTTTTTACCTTAAAACATGGAATTGGATAGTAAGAATGCTATGGGCAGTGCACTCGTGGCTTTCTCCATTGTTTATTAATTGTGTACCTTATGGAAATAAAAATGATTACTTTATGTCCATGTTGATTATGAAATTCTGAGGCAACAACCAAAATAGAAATTCTGAAGGATAAATACAGTCTAATATATTGTGGTTGACTGTACTTGTCAAACTATTAAAGGTTCTGCATACACATTAACACCTGGTGAGATGTATAAGATAGGTAGCTCCATGAGTCAACATTCTCTCTATACATAATTTACATCTCTTCAACTGCATATATAGACTTTTCAGCATTTTTACCAATTTGAATAACCCAAGATAATTCTATGATAAGCTCATAAATTTCCCTCTCTGAAAGAGGACTATCAACTTATCTGAAATGCATTCCACATAGTTGCAATTCTGAACATATTTTTAGGACTTTTCATTGTGCCATTCCTTTGTTACTTCATATTTTAAAATTAATATATGACAATATATTGGGGTTCTGTACATAAACATACTACCTACAAGTAGAGTGTGCTTCAAATACACGGACAGTGTAATTTCAGTGATCAGTAATAACGCACATTGCAATACCTTTTGGGGGCATCTAGTTTAACAGCCAGATTCCCATGTCAAATCATGTAGTTTATAAGTATTTTGCTGAAAGTACACTGCTAGTGTGGAGTATCTGGATAACGGCACATTGCAAACGTTTGGGGGTCTCAGTTTAAAGCCAGAGATTGACACGTCAAATCCGTGGTTTTTCCTTGTCAAATGCTAAAAAACTTTTTCATTTTCCATTTATCTCACTGGTTGAAGGTTTGTTGTTATGAGATGAGTGGGATTTTGGAAGTGAGTGTAATGTAGGATGAATTTAGACGGTTGTGGAGAGAATAAAAAATGCAGTTCTTAATATTTCCAACAAATGCAATTTTATAATTTAACAAATTAGTTTACTAAGAAAGTTACAGAACATATTCTCACTACGTCTTGCATATAATAATAATAATACTAAACATGTTTATTTCTCTATATACTATTATTGCTTGTTCCAGCTTGCTCCTCTCTTCTAGCTGACATGTGGCATCATTTCTAGAAGCTATTCTTAAGAGAAGATACAATGAACTAGAAGACACCAAAATAGTGAAAGTTAGCTCTCTTGGTGTTGTAGGGGGGGGGGGGGGGCACATTTTACACGATACTGTATAAGACATTGAGCACTGTATTTTGTTCACAAGGAGCTGATCATTTCAGCTTATGCACCTCCTGAGAGTTGGGCTGACAATGTGACAACCACATCTCTCTAATGGCAGATCAATATGCATTGCCTCTACCTTTAAATAACTGTACAGGCGGGTCCCCAACTTAAGAACTGGACTTACATACGACCCCTTGTAAAACGGACCCTCTGGATATTGGTAATTATTGTGCTTTAGTCCTAGGCTACAATAAACAGCTGTAACACAAATATCAAATGTGTCTGTAATGAACGTTTATTGTTAATCTTGATCTATAACAACCAAACTTTTTAAAATCCAATTGTCACAGAGACCAAAAAGTTCATATTTACAATGTAAAAATATTCCAACTTACATACAAATTCAACTTAAGAACACAAACTACAGACCCTATCTTGTATGTTAACCCGGGGACTGCCGTATACCCAGGGACCAATCTGCATAAGACATATTAAAGAGTTGTTCAGGAATACAAAATGTAACCCGCTTATGGTCCCGTCCTCGTTGCTCCCATTTAATATACAGAGGCTGGCAGCGGTGTGTGGTACATAACATTAATTCAGGCGGCCCTGCTAGTCATCATTGGCCCTGATACGAAAAAGAAACTGGAAGAGATGGTCAATGTGGCTAATAGGAGCTCCAGTGGAGGTTGAGATTTATCATTTCTTAACACAGCACATATATCAAAAAATCCTTGACAACCCCTTTACAATGTAGTATGTCTAGAGTTTGGAGTGAGGTGGGGTTTTAAAAGCATCAAAGAATGTTTCCACATGGTGCAGGTGATTTGTTTTATGTTTTATGTTTAAGATTGTTTCATGATTTTTCTAAATAGCTAGCTTGTGTTATATGTTGCCTAATAAATGTAGCTATGCTAATCTGATTAGTCTCTAAATGCTATATATGATATGTAGTGTACATCACTATTTACCTCAGAAAAATTATAGTTTTGTCATTGAGAACAATACTTTTCCTATGTGTGGTCCTTACTTGAAGCACGTCTATCCGAATATTTGCCACTTAGGTGCTCATATTCTCAGAAAACTGTGCAGATGTGGAATAGCCACATGTAATGCTTAAAGAGGTTGGCCATATTACCAAAATGTACAAGGGTAGTATAATCCCATTATATGTCCACCCATATGGTATGTTAATTGATACATCCTCTCTCTGTCTGTAAAAGCTGATTGATGAGCGCTGGTTTAGAGACTTTGAGATGATGTCCCTTGTCATTTGGTACTTCAAGTGTGTATGAGGGCCAAGGACTAACGGTTTCTATTGAATGCACAGCCTTCTCTCTTAACACCACACCTATCACATTGGAGAGTAGTTTGTTAATTGGCATGCACAGTAATACCCACAGCCCGTTATAGACAGAAAAGAAAGTTTACAAGGTTATAGTAATATATGGGTAACCCCCCCTAAGGGGATCGACTTAGATTAGAGGACTGAGATGGCACGCTCGCAGCGCTGCACAATCTGTGTGCACCCCACTATATAAATAAAGTATTATTATTATATGTCATGGTACTCTTGGTAATTATGGGCAACCTTTTGATTTACCCTCTGTAAGATCAGGTGGGAATAAGGGTTCCTTTCATAATTAGCAAAATTTGTATTTTAAAAAAATGGTTCAGTTGTGAGCAGTTGTGTCAACTAAAGCCAAACTGCCTCTCCTTTTTACCTTAAAAAGGAAATATGGATAGTAAGATGCTATGGGCAGTGCACTCGTGGCTTTCTTCCATGTTTATTAATTGTTTACCTTATGGAAATAAAAATGATTAATTATGTCCATGTTTATTATGAAATCTGAGAGAGAGAAGCAACAACCAAAATAGAAAATTTCAGAAGGATAATACAGTCTTAATATATTGGGTTGACTGTACTTGGTCAAACTATTAAAGGTTCTGCATACATACATTAACAACCTGGTGAGATGTATAAAGATAGGTAGCTCCATGAGTCACATTCTTATAATAATTTACATTCTCTTCAACTGCATTATATAAGAATTTCAGCATTTTACAATTTGAATAACCAAGATAATTCTATGATAAGTCATAAAATTCCCTCTCTGAAAGAGGACTTATCAACTTATCTGAAATGCATTTCCCAATAGTTGCAATTTGAAAATATTTTAGGACTTTTCATTGTGCCATTCCTTTGTTACTTCAGTATTTTAAAAATTAATATATTGACAATATATTGGGGTTCTGTACATAAACATACATACCTACAAGTAGAGTGTGCTTCAAATATTTAAGAAGTCAGTTCAAAAGCGGATTTAAAATTTTAATCAAAATTTTATTATTACAGTTAAAAAATTTATTTATAATAGGGACTAGGAATTAAAAACACCCATTAAAAAACACCCCTTAAGGAAGTGATGGCAAAGTGCTGTGGTGGTGTGGTCATCCCTGGTCCATTATTTAACATGCTGCCTGGTTGGTACTATTGAATTTGTATGTCTGCACTTGCATTATTATTTGTTAAAGGGTTACTTATTCTTTGCAAATTATTGCTGTATAGTAACAATAGGTCACATGTATGTAATCTATAAAATGTGGTTATAATTTATATGGTTTGGGATTTGTACCACTTGTACACCACAATTAATGTTTTTTAATGTATAGTTTTAACTGTAATAATAAAATGGTGATTATGTATTTAAATCACCTTTTGATTGATTGACTTCCTAAATATTTGTAGAACAGTCTACTTGTAGGTATTTATAGTTTATTCTGTTTTGTAGGCTTTTTGGTGGATAGATTTGAAAAGGTATGTAGGTATTTAATGGGTACATAAACAGTCTGACACTGCCCAATCTTATAAAGACCACAAATCATAACTTTTTTTTGATTATTTTTGACAATTTACTATAATGAAATTCACTGCAGTGTCAAAATGAATGCTTCTGTTATGCCTTTTTTACATACATACTACATGAGGAAGCTGTACCATATGAAGGATTAGAAATACTAATGGGTACACAGAAAGATACTTTCTAGAATGCTTTTTTGACGTTTGTAATTTCCAATTCAGAAAGTGCTTTTTATCATAGCACATCAGCCAGGCAATTAGTCAATTCACGAACCTTTCCAGCAAACCTCACAACCACAACCAGACTTGGAACAAGCTGTCAGACTGGTTAAGTGGTGGTGAACTAATCCTGTGATGTCCCTGTGGGGTTTGGTCTTGCATACAGCGGATAATACCACCCTGATAAGGGTGAACCCACTATCATAAACCTGCTAACAGACCCTAAAGGTAAGAGGGGAACTTACTTTGTCTGGCAGCTGCTGGATAGTGGAAGAAGTCATAGACAGGCCAGTGTACATACAAGTACAAAGAAAAATGTCAAGCAAAACCAAACACAAGTCTGGACCAGGGAACGTGGGGACACACTAAGGGAGACAGGACACAGAGGGACAAACAACAGATAATAGCAAAATCATATTGCAAAAAGCAAAGACAAAGAGTAGGTCTGCAATAACCATCACCCACTGATGGAACTGGGCAGAATATAATGGGAGTAAAGGATGCCGCCTCCAGCAACTGACTGGCTCAGCCGTCCATCACTCAAGCCAGAGCTGCACATAAAACAAACTCAAACTCTCACCCAGCTTTCCCCAAGAGAAAGATCCAGAAAGGAAGCTGTCAATCACAGGCAGGGTATGGTTTTCAAGCAAGAATCCTGAAACCTGATCCTATTTTGAGAGACTCAGCAAGTTCTGATAATAACATTGTTTTTATAACATTCCAAAAAATAGATTTTTACTATACATTACTATTGATCTTCAATGTAAAAAAAAGCAATATTCTCCGTATTAAATGTATTCCTAGCTCATGGCTCATTTGAAGCCTTTAGAACCCAGGTGTGTTATGTTATCATTGTGTTATCATTTTCTGTCTTTGTTGATACCTTAACATTTAACAAGAAACAGAACTGTCCTTTATTGCCTCAATAAATATGTTTTATGCAGCAGAGTAAATATTCGACATAGTCGTATAACAGGTAACCGTATTAAATCGCATATAAATAGTCTCTAAAATATAAAAGGTTTTAAACCTTTAGAGTAAGTCAATTTCATGATGTAAGGGCACCAATAAAGCAGAAAGAGAAACACGTTGATAAAAAAACACCTTGTCTTTCAGTGGAAGTTTTGGAAAAACACCCTGTTAAATTATGCCAATTTTTAGCGGATTTTTTGGATTTTTACAAACATTTCAAAATGGTAATTTTTTCATTTCCCATGTTTTTAGCAATGAAGCCTGCAATTATTTAGGAAAATATGTTTTCACCTTTTAAGAACACAGCTTGATGTAGACCTTACAGGAAAATCTTGAGGGGGACAATAGATACACAAAAACAGAAAAGGGCTGTATCTTTCAAAGGTTAAAATTTTTAAAATCACGCTTTTTATATCACACTTCAATTGCCTGAAGAGACTTGCATGCCCCACTTGAGGTGTCATAAACTGCATGTACCCACTGTCTGGAGTTAAAGGAGTTAGCCACTAATACAAAAGTTTACAAGGTAAGTATAAGCCATTAATAGGGCCCATCCGTAACTTACAACGGTAAAATATCTGTGTAGTGGTTGGAGGGATGTGTCAAAGACATCTACATGTCCCTCTAGCACTGATGTGGGAGTAGTTATAAAGAAGGAGGCAAGAATACTGTAATGATTGCATGGCCTACTCCATCAGCTGGAAGCCACCAGGACATGGAACATCACAGGAAGTCTCAAGTCCTCCTGCTGGTGGGTTACATGAGTCACAGCTTCTGGCGACAGCTTCTGGCAACTACACAAAAATTTTAACAAAGTATGTAAGATATGGATTAGCCTTTTAGGGACTTATAATTACCCTAGTAAAATTTTTTATTAATGGCCAAGCTGTTTATGGATGGTTATAGTGTGGCTTCACAGACTGAGCCCACTACTTACAGGGTGGTTGATGCTTGTTTTATACAATAGACACCAGCCACTATCACCCCTGATTGGTGCTGGCTACATAACATAATGCATATGAAAAAAGTAGGAAAAATAAAAGAATATTTTCGCTAACTACTTTCAAGGTCAGGTTGTGTATGCTTATAAAAAGAACAAAGAAACACTTGATAAAATCAGAAGGCAACACTTGGAGATAGAAATCGAAAGGGAAAAGAAGATTAAACACCAGGCACCACCCTTATTAACAATAGCATTGTCAAAAGTGCGGAGGGGTGCAATTCACACTAATGCTTTAAACATTAGAATGATCGTACCTTTGTATCCTTCTGAAGTACCACACCTGTCTCTTTCATGCAGCATTACTTCTGGTTCATCGTTAGTTAACGATTAACGATAAGGGGGAAATAACACATGAGAAAATTATGAATTAAATAAATAAGTAAATACATGTTTCACTTCCCTTTTTATTTGCATATCAAACATATAGGTTAGTGGGTAAATATGGCTCCATTGAGGATCTAAAATTTTTTACTCTGCACCATAGTTGAATACATTTTCTGTGACCTTATTGGACTGTGGAGTCCAGTCTTTTATGAGGCACCCTACTTGAGGACTACATCTTCTTTTTTCAAAGTTCTGTCCCAGTTCTATTTTTCTCCATTACACTTCCAGTAGCCCCTGGTAGGCTAAGAAATGTTCTTTCTAGAATTCCTTCTTTTATGTGAAATCTTAGCCATTTACCTATAAAAAATTATCTTCCAAAGTCATGTGAAAATGAGCAGAGAAGAGTCATAAATGACATATGACTCACATATGATGACTTCTTCCAGCCACCATATCATACACACAATCTTCAAGATCCCACATGATCTTCAAGAAATAAAGAAGTCTTAGCCAGGGGTCAGTGAAGATAGAGCCACGGTGGAAATCATGATTTACTTGATGGAGGAGAGTGATAAATGCGCTAAACACTGGGTCATATGCAAGATGTTATCTTGGTTTTTATTATTGTTTTCAATCATTATTTGCAGCTGAATGAAAAGAAATTGTATGTTACTTTTTACAGAAGACTATATCAAAAATTGTAAAATATAATCATTTTATTTTTTGCAATTTGTATCTGCAATGTAAATGTACATGTTTGTATTTATTTGCAACCAGTTTATGTCTAAACTAATAAAATGCTTTTAAATTTTGCTATAACAGATGATGACTGAGGCTATGCCAGTCCAGTCCACAAAATTGATGTTGTATGTCTAAAAGTGGGACAGGAACCACTGGTCTGCTGCAAACATGACTGCTATCTGGAATACTTCTGCCAGCTACATTCCCACTCCTGGCTGCCCTGTTTACACTCTCTTTTTAGACTAGTTTATTAAGCTTATCTTTATCATTGTTGTATTTTTAAGTTCTACATACGAGAGGATTTAAAACATTTGTAATTTTGTGATAACATATAAGGACAATTTTCGGCACCAATTTTAACCAATGGAGCTTAATTTTTACAGCACAATTTGTAAATTCCTTTGTTACCATTTTGGTCATACTTTTTTTTCCTGTATTTTGGAAAAGATTACAATTTAAAAAAAAATTCTGTTAAGCCACTTTGCTGCTATGGCAATGTCCAACATTGCATTTAAGCGATAAAACAACTAGCATCAAAGTGACCTCTTAGTCAGCTATAAAAGCAAGCCAACACTAACCCCAGTAATGACTTCAGATAAAGCTTTTGTGCTGGACGTACCAACATGCTTCCTGCACCATATTGTGACATCATGTTAGTGCCACAAATGTATAAGTACAGAATTCTTTACTTTGTTAGTAAATTTGTTGTTGTATTCTATAGTCTTACAGGGTCAGTAATCATTGAGTGGTGGACCTATCATCATAGGTTTATTAATTCCGTTAGTACCACTGCAGGATAAATTATTCATTACGCAGTTCAAAAATAGTATTTTGAATGTTTAGGTGGTAAATTCTTATCCCAGCGAGCAGAGCCTCCAATGGTAAACAAGGACAAGTCATAGGGGGACATTTACTAAGGGCCCGATTCGCGTTTTCCCGACGTGTTACCCGAATATTTCCGATTTGCGCCGATTTTCCCTGAATTGCCCCGGGATTTTGGCGCGCGCGATCGGATTGTGGCGCATCGGCGCTGGCATGCACGCGACGGAAATCGGGGGGGCGTGGCCGAACGAAAACCCGACGGATTCGGAAAAACCGCCGCATTTAAGACAAAAAAATGTGTCGCGAAAATTACACTTACCTTCACCAGTTATAGGCCGGTGAATTTCAGGGCATTCCAGCGCGTCTCCGGGGAACTTCAGCGCAGCAGCGCCACCTGGTGGACGGCGGAGGAACTACCTTAGTGAATCCCGGCCAGACCCGAATCCACCGCAGAGAGCGCGCCGCTGGATCGCGAACGGACCGGGTAAGTAAATCTACCCCATAATGTCTAAACTTGTAGAATAAAATAGAGCAGGGACAAACACAAATATTAGGTCAATCTAAGAGCCATGGATGTACCATCTAGTGCAGACCAGTTAATAGTAAAAAAATTTTTGGAGAGCATTTATTATTGACCTTTTTCCAGAAAACTGCAGTTTTTACCCCCCTTGCTGCACCTGTTGTGACTTATTTATGAAGTGTTAACGCCGCAATATTAGTGCTTTTCCAAAACTCACAAATATTTAAATTTTTTGGGCACACAATTTAAACATCGTTTGGATACTCAACACTTTTCCTGCCCATCCAGTTTCCCAAAAATGTTTTTGGCGCACACTTAGAGCTGCAAAAAGATGGTCTATGGAATTCTATTTCACCTTCATTATTGTGGAGACAATTCTAAACCTTTTCAGTCCTGCGTCAAATCATTAACCCCTTGTGCCCCAATCTAACATCCCAGATAAAATTTTAGCATGATTCATGCAGCAAAAACACGGACCTTGCACAAAAATTGATAAATGACCCATTTTGTGTCTTTATTTCATATACAGGCAGTCCCTGGGTTATGTAAAAGATAGGTTCCATAGGTTTGTTCTTAAGTTGAATTTGTATATAAGTCAGAGCTGTATATTTTATTATTGTAACTCCAGCCAGATTTTTTTTGGTCTCTGTGACAATTGGATTTTAAAAATGTTGGGTTTTCATAAGAACCAGGATTAACAATAAAGCTTAATTGCAGACACCAGTGATAACTGTTATAGCTGATTATTGTACCCTAATGCTAAAGTGCAGTAAATTAGCAATTACCAGAGGTCTGTTTGTAACCAGGGGTTGTCTGTAAGTCGGGTGTTTTTAAGTAGGGGAACGCCTGTACTTACCAAGGAATGAAAGAACTTTTTCAGAAAACCATTTTAAAGATTGCTCAACCAGCCCCAGTCTTCCTCCTAGATTGAATCACTATCTGTGTTTCAGGAGGAACTGGGAACATGTAGTCATCTGAAGAAACTGAGGTTTTGGATAAAGTGGTCTGTACATTGTCTTTTCTATTTGAACAAGAGAAGGGATGTACCAACTATCAAACTATGATATTTTTCTTAAAATGAAATTCCAAGAGTGTAGATTCAAGGCCTCCTGCTTTGTTTTATTAGACAGTTCAGGCTAAGCTAATTATATAGAAATTTCCAATGGTTTCAATCGAAACTTTGTTATGAAGAAATTTCCCCGGGGTGGTGCTGTAAAAAACTGAAGTACCGTATATTCCGGCGTATAAGACGACTTTTGAAGACAGAAAAATCTTCTGTCTTCTCTGGGGTCGTCTTATACGCCGGTAATCCCGACCGCCCGCCGTGTATTCACGGCGGCGGTCGGGTCGCGCTGCATGGAGAGCGTTGCCGGTAAGTCTTTGCTCCATAGCCGGTAAGTCTAAGCAAAGGCTTACCGGTAACACTAGCACCGATCGCGGGTGTTTGCACAGCGTTGGCTGCCGGCAAAGCTGCCGGCAGCCTCAAACAGTGGCGTACCAATCGCGGGACCGAGGCCCGCACCTGACCCCTGCGCTGCGCTGATAACTCGGCGCAGCACAGCAGGCAGAGGTTTTAAATTGTGAGAGCCGCGGGCCTTTCCCTTACAGCGCACGGACTGTTCTGCATCTGGTCCGTGCGCTGGATCAGGAGGGCCCGGAGCTGTCACAATTGAAAATCTGAATGGGCCCCCGATCCGCCCACCTTCCCACCCCCCTTCCCACCCATCTTACCACCCGCCTTCCCACCCACCTCATCCATCGACGCCGACACAGGCTTAATGACGCGCCGGGTCTGCTGAGGTCTATGACCCGGCACCTGACCTGGCAGACGCGTCATCAGCCGTCGCCTGCGCCGATCTTTAGAAGAGAGAGAGAGCGCGAAGAGGAGCGGAATAACTAGGTAAGAGTTTTACTTTTCATTTTGCTTAAATCTATGGGGCCCTGTTTCTATTTGGGGGGGGGAGGCATAAGTGAAAGTTAGGAAATGGCTATTTGGGGGGGATATTACCTATGGGGGACATTAATCACAGCTACTGCTGGGGGGACATTGATTATGGCTACTGGTGGGGGGGGACATTAATCACGGCTACTGCTGGGGGTGGGGACATTGATTATAGCTACTGCTGGGGTGGACATTCATAGTATCATAGTATATAAGGCTGGAAGGAGACGCAAGTCCATCAAGTCCAACCTTTAAGAATTAAATAAATGTTTTATCCCCATAACCCGTGATATTTTTTCTCTCCAGAAAGTCATCCAGGCCTCTCTTGAACATGTACATAGAGTCCGCCATAACAACCTCCTGCGGCAGAGAGTTCCACAGTCTCACTGCTCTTACAGTAAAGAACCTTTGTCTATGTTGATGGTAGAATCGCCTCTCCTCTAGGCGCAGAGGATGCCCCCTTGTCCTGGTCACAGGCCGAGGTATAAAAAGATCTTTGGAGAGATCCTTGTACTGTCCGTTCAGGTCAGGATATGAGATGGTCTCTCATCTTGTCATGCTGAAATCTCGCTGTAGGGTCGCCATTGTTTTTAAGAAACTCAAAAGCAAAAGCAATGGCGAAGACTCCGCAATCGTAGTTATTTTTCTGCTGATCCACATTCAGAAATTTTAGGTGTCTCAGGGGCTTTTGGATCACTGCACCATAGATGTTGCATATCTGCTGACGGATAGATGGAGTCAAGTATCCACTACTGAAGCTGTCAGCGACCAAGATGTTACCATCATGAAAGCACGTGGTGACCCAGTGTACCCTGTCTTCATCATAATGTATCTGTACAGCCTTCTGTCCTACGCTGTACCCCGGTACAAGGAGAGCAGCAGGAGGCTGCAGGCCATCAAAGTTCGGAAACTGCCTTTGCAGGATCTCCTGGGCCATGCTGATGAGGTCATCATCTAACATTCCTCTCTGTCCTTTGCTTTTTAGGGTGGTTAAATGCTCTGAAGATAGTTTGGTGATGTTGTTGTGGCTCCAGGTATGAGGCATGTCTACTTCTTCCGTCTTCAGCATTTGGCTCCCTAGAATGTTCGTGGACAGATCTGGAATGTCCAAAGCAGCTCTTTTCGGTGGTGAAAATATCCAAGGCTGAATGTCCGTGGAGGCTGGGGCTTGTCTTTTGAAGCTGAAGGTGGAAGCTTCACCAGATGCCACCACAACATCTTCAGCTGATGCTGCCATTTCTATGTCCACTTCTTCTGTCTCCAGCATTGGGCTCCCTAGATTTGGATTGTAGTTCAAAGCAGCTCTTTTCGGTGGTGAAAATATCCAAGGCTGACTGTCTGTGGAAGCTTGGTCTTGTATTTTGAAGCTGAAGGTGGAAGCTTCCCCAGATGCCATCACAACATCTTCAGTAGATGGGACCATTTCTATGTCCACAGTTTTAACAGTGTCTAGATCTAGGAAGGAAGTGTCACCTTTCGCCAGTTGTCTTGTACGGTTTTGGCCATTGGAACGTCGCTTTTGTCTCTTTCTTTTCGCTCTCTTTTCAGCAGCCGCTGACTTCGGGACATGAAACGACTTAACAACATCAATAGCCTGTGGTTTTCCTTGCAGTATAAGGAGCCCCTTATCTGCAGTAGTCTCTCCACTTTGTGCATTGGTGGAAGTGGAGTCATGTTCACCTACTATGTAGGTTGGTGTCTCCTCACCTTTGTCTTTGATCTGGGCTCTACGTCCTTTAAGAGAAAGTGATTTGAAGAAGCGCTTGACCTTTGACACATAGCTTGTTTTTATGGCCAGGAAGCGGGAAGTTCTCATCAGTTTTCTCCAATTTCGGCAAATCTTTCTAAATCGGGGCAGAAGCCACGAGCCAATAGACATATAGGAGGAGAGATCGGTAATCAGCCGATTACCGCGGTGACGCCCATGGGTCCCCATGATGGCGTTTTACTCTCAGTAAATTTCTCTCTTCTTATTCCTCACGTTGTGTTCATCCAACATAGAATCACACTAGAATTCTAACCCTGCTCTGTGCGCAGGGATCTTACAGAATATGACCACTGTGATGTCATCCAGTGACATCACTGCTCTAGTTCCATTACATAACATTCCGTGTACATGGTGAATGAATGGGGCATCCAATTTACTTTAACCCTTGTATTAACTGAGAATCAAATATTATCTTAATTTATTGCTTTTTAATATCTTTTCTGTTGTTAAGGATCCAAGTGCGTATTATTTTTTTTACCTGAATTTGTCATTTTGTCAGAATGTATAAACACCTTCCCAATCTAGGGATCCGATCTATATATGGCACAAACACATAAATCCTTTTATTTTCATTCATTCATTAATTTATTTATTTAATTATTTATTGCGGTTCTGTATCAGGTGGGACACACTACATCTACAAACCTCAGCTGCTGCAAAACCTCTTTTCAAAAAGTCAAGGGGAATATATCTATATAGGATTCACTGACAAATACTGATAGCAACAAAAATAGAAATCTCCCAAACAGAACAAGATTCACTGATAAATAAAGGGGGATCTGACTGTGAAAATACTAAAATATAACTTTTATTCACAGTTACATTAAAAGTGCACCATTACATGGTCAAAACCATAAAATGTGTCATTTCCCACAATGCCGCGGAAAAAGTATTAAATGTACACTCAGGGTCACTTGAGATAATATTAGACCCTAAGGGCAGATAACTGTCGGTGTGTATTACCAGAGAGGATAAATAGGGCACGAAACTACCCTATAGAACCAACGGGCTTGCCCTGATATGGTCAGGCGCCAACTAGTCAAGTGTATTTTTATCGTCCCTACTCTCCATAACAGCACCATTCACTCTGTATTCGACCCAACGCGTTTCTAGTGCTCCTATCATCAGGGTTCACACACATCATTGTCATTCATGATTTTTGTAAGACAAGCTTCGTGGGCCACACCTGTCGCATTGATATCATCGGCACGAGTAGACACACCGATTTATTTATGTATCCCCTCCCATAGGGCGTCCTCAGTGACCAGACACCAACCACATTATCCCCAAACCTGTAGGTCCACCCACTTGGGCGGGACCACGGCTCCACCCTCGCTAACGCTGGGGGGAGAGGGAACCGCCGCCCATCATAGATGAGATGGCCGGAAATCGTCCCCCCACTGCATCACCTGTCCCGTTCATTTGCAGTTCAGCCATCCTGTCTTCGGTCAGGTGATCATCCCGAGACCACGTCCGTCACATGGTAACCCCCATGTCAACCCAAGCGTCAGAGGAGAGCTCCAGGAAACACCTCACCCCGCAACCCTCGGACCAGACCACCAAATTGACGACAGCCCCACGGTGTCACCCCAAGGGGAAAGGGGGGGGGAGGGAGGGGGGTATATATGGCAAAGGCATAGCGAAACAGGGGTACCCAATCCGGCCCGCATTTGCCAAATTGGTGCGTGTTCCTCAAAAATGGAGAAGGATGCCCAAACGGTCCATGAGTCACACACCTCAAAAAGAACCGAAGTCCCAGATTGTCAAAGGAATCGACAATCAGCCCATCTCGAACCTTGGGGTATAGAAAAATCCCCCAAGGCATCCCCCCGGGATCAAAAGCCGGGGAAGAGAAGGGGTGGCCAGAGGAACATAGGTGGCAGAGCTGGGAATAGATCACCAGATAAAGGCCAGTGCCTATGGAACATAAAGGGATCCATACTGTTAGTAAATAGGGATAAAGGCACTTGTCCATGGTGCTGGCAGAAAATTTGGTACTAATAACCATACACAATATAACAGAACCCAAAACAATACACAACTAGAGTGAGAAAAAAAAAAAACTCAGGAAGGGCGTATGTTATAAAGATCATGTTATAATAAAACTTCAAAAGAGAGACATCATAAGACCTCTTGGTGATACACAGTCCATTTTGAAGATCCACCTGTGTCTCCTACGTAAAATCAGATTGTCCCAATCACCTCCCCTTTTAGGTGTCTCACCCATTCCATCGCTGGAAACGCGCCAGGTTATAGTCACCTTATGTTGTTCCCTGAAATGTTTGGCGATCGGGGTATCCTTGTTGTTTTTAATATCTCTGTATTGTTCCCTGATGCGATTTTTGAAGGGGCAAAGTTTTTGCCACATAGTTAGTGGACACTTATCAAAGAATAGATCACCCCCTGTAGTACAGGTAACTGGTCCCTGATGTCATAGACCATACCTGTGCTAACCCTGTTGAAGGTGGATCCCTGGTAATGTACGGGCAGGCCTTGCAGCTACCACAGCTGAAAGTTCCCGGTCGGGTCTACCCAACCAGGTCTGGGCGTTGGGCTGGTTCCAGAAAACTGTGGACCAACCTACCTTTAGGTTCTACCCCTCCTGAAAGTAACCGTGCATTTTCGGAAATGTTCTCTGATCCTCATCGTGTGGTGAGAAATGCGCCAATACTTGTCTAGGATGCGTTTAACCCACCATTCGTGCTTCAAAAGTCCCTACCAGTCTCGTGACCCCGGTTGGTTATCTTACTTTCTGAATCAGAAGCGAATCCCTCACAGTTTCTTCTGGCATATTTTTCCGCCTTTTTTGATTACCTTTTGGGAAGCCTCTGTTCACAATCGATGGCTCATTTCTTTGCCTGTACGTGAAATCAGAGAGATTGCTGCAATTCCGGCGTAAACGCAGAATTGGCCTCCGTATTCCACGCTTAGGGGGTAGGATGACAACTCTCCCCCCTCAAAAGACCTGTTCGTCGCAGTGTCCTTTCTGTGAACCTTCGTGCGAAGAGAGCGTCCTTCTCCAATGGAGATTCCAGATCCAAAAAGTTAAGGTGTCCGTGAAATGAAGCCCCAGATCGTTCACATTTAGAGCTCCAACAAAATCATGGAAATCCTGCACCGACGATGTCCAAAGTATGAGGACATCGTCGATGTATCTTAGCCACAAAGCAATCGATGATGACCAGTACCTGTACTACAGCGGAGGTGATCTATCTTTTGACATGTAGCTGTCCCTTTAACTATGTGGGCAAAACCTTTCGCCCCTTCAAAAATCGCATTGGGGAACATATCAGGGATATTAAAAACAACAAGATACCCCGATCGCCAAACATTTCAGGGAACAACATAATGGGGACTATAACCTGGCGCGTTTCAGGCATGGAATGGGTGAGACCACCTAAAAGGGGAGGTGATTGACAATCTGTTTTTACGTAAGGAGACACAGTGGATCTTCAAAATGGACTGTGTATCACCAAGAGGTCTTAATGATGTCCTCTCTTTGTGCAAGTTTTATTGATAAATGATCTTTATTAACATACGCCCTCTCCTGAGTTTTTTTTTTTTTTTTTCTCACCCTCTAGTTGTGTATTGTTTGGGTTCTGTTTATATGTGTATTGTGTTATTAGTACCAATTTTCTGCCAGGCCCCATGGAACAAGGCCTTTATCCCTATTTACTACAGTGTGAATCCCCTTTATGTTCCATAGGCACTGGCCTTTATCTGGTGATCTATTCCCAGCTCCTGCCCCTATGTTCCTCTGGCCACCCTTCTCTCTCCCGCTTTGATCCCGGGGGATGCCTTGGGGGATTTTTCTATCCCACAAGGTTCGAGATGGGCTGATGTCGATTCCTTTGACAATCTGGGACCTTCCGGTTCTTTTGTTGAGGTGTGCGACCTCATGGACCGCTTTGGCTCATCCTTCTCCATTTTGGCAATATGCGGGCCGGATCTGGGTATCCCTGTTTCCGCTCTGCCTTTGCCATATATACCCCCCCCTTTTCCACCTTTGGGGTGACACCGTGGGGCTGTCCGTCACTTTGGTGGTCTGGTCCTACTGGGTTGCGGGGTGATGGCTGTCTTCCTGGTGCTCTCCTCTGACGCTCTGGGTTTGACACGGGGGTTACCATGGTGACGGACGCTGGTCCCGGTATATCACCCTACCGATGTCACATGACTGTCGGCCTGATCACATGACCGGAGACATGTGACCTGCAGTGGGGGCGGACTTTTCCGGCCACCTCATCTATGATGGGCGGCGGTTCCCTTTCCCCCCAGCTGTCTAGCGACGGTGAGCCGTGGGTCCCGCCCAAGTGGGTGGATCTACAGGGTTTGGGGCATACTGTGGTTGGTTGTCTGGTCATCTGAGGCACGCCGTATTGGAGGGGATACCACAATAAATACCTGGTGTTTTTCCTCACTCGCTGCCGCTGATATCAATGCGACAGCGTGAGCCCACGCCGCTCTGTCTTACAAAATCATGATGACATTAATGTGTGTGACCCCGGAGGATGAGCACTAGAAACGCGTTGGGTCGAATACAGAGTGAAGGGTGCTGTTATGGAGAGTAGGGACAATAAATACACTTGACTAGTTGGCTGCCTACTATTAGGGCAAGCCGTTGGTTCTTATAGTGTAGTTTCGTGCCCTATTTTCCTTCTGGTATAACACACCGACAGTTATCTCCTTAGGGTCTAATATTATCTCAATGACCCTGATGTACATTTATACTTTTTCCGCGGCAGTGTGTGAATGACACACTTTAATGGTTTTGACCATGTATGGTCCACTTTTAATGTAACTGTGAATAAAGTTATATTTAGATTTTCACGTCAGATCCCCCTTTATTTATCAGTGAATCTTGTTCTGTTTGGGAGATTTCTATTTTTGTTGCTATCAGTATTTGTCAGTGAATCTTAATACACATATAATTTTTTAATTCATATGAAGAGACTTGAGATCATCACTGCAGTCTGTATTATTATTTCCAATACATTAAATATATGTATTATGAGGTTTTGCGGATTTATGGTTCGCAAAATGAGGTTCTGCAGCAGCTAAGGTGTGAATTTAGCTTGCAGCAGCTGAGGTACAGCGCCTTGAAAAAGTATTCAGCCACCTTAAACTTTTCTACCTTTTGCCACATTTCAGTCTTCAAACATAAAGATATACAATTTTAATTTCTTTGGTGAAGAATCAACAAGTGGGACACAAATGTGGAAAAGTGGAACGAAAATGTATTGGATATTTTAAACATTTGTAAAAATAATAAACTGAAAAGTGGAGGGTGCAATATCATTCAGCCCCCTTAAGTTAATACTTTGTAGCGCCCCCTTGTGCTGTGATTACAGCTGCAGTCGCTTGGGGTATCAGGTCTCTATCAGTTTTGCACATCGAGAGACTGAAATTGTTCCCCTTTCTTCCTTGGAGAACAGCTGGAGCTCAGGGAGGTTGGATGAAGTGTTTGTGATCAGCAGTTTTCAGTTCTTTCCACAGATTCTCCATAGGATTCAGGTCTGGACTGTGACTTGGCCGTTCTAACACCTGGATATGGTTATATGTGAACCTTCCTTTGTAGATTTTGCTCTTTGTTTGGGATCATTGTCTTGTTGGAATATAAATCCCCGTCCCAGTCTCAGGTCTTTTACAGACTCCCAACAAGTTTTATTCCAGAATTGTCCTGTATTTGGCTTCATCCATCTTCCCATCAATTTTATCCATCTCCATCAGAAGATCCTCACTGACTTCTGGAATGAGTTTGCTGCACTGAAAGTAAGGGGGCGAAAATATTGCAGTTTAGTATTCTTTACTAAAGTTTAAAATATCCAATAAATTTCGTTACTTTTCACAATTGTGTCCCACTTGTCGATTCTTCACAAAAAATTACAATTTTATATCTTTATATTTGAAACATGAAATATGGCAAAAGGTAAGAAAAAATTCAAGGGGCCTACATACTTTCGCAAGGCACTGTATGTATGATGAGGTTCTGCAGCAGCTGAGGTGTTTATTATAAGTTTCTGCAGGAGCTGACTGTCCACTGACAATAAGATGTTATAATCCCCTGTAAATACATACTATAGTCTCTGTATTTATTATGGGACCTATGAAATACCAGCCTATCCGCTTTGACCTACACCATGGGTGAAACAGGAGGCCAGGGGGGTAAACATGCCTTGTGTTATACTGGCCTGTCGCTCTGCCCCTAGGCTGCGTTAGTCAGGGCAGCATAGTGAGGCAAAGGTACTCAAATACTCACCAGGCCGTAATTTAGTTTGATGCTGCCTTAGGCACTCTCAGTGCTTACGCTCCCTATGGTGCCCTTATGCTAACACAGGGCAGGGCACATATATTACATCACTATCGGGCAGGGCACATATATTACATCGCTATCGGGCAGGGCGCATATATTACATCGCTATCGGGCAGGCGTCTAATATTACATCGCTATCGGGCAGGCGCATATATTACATCGCTATCGGGCAGGGGCAATATATTACATCGCTATCGGGCAGGGCACATATATTACATCTCTATCGGGCAGGCACATACATTACACCTATCGGGCAGGGCCATATAATTACATCGCTTGCAGCTGGGGCGCATATATTACATCGCTATCGGGCAGGGCACATATATTACATCGCTATCGGGCAGGGCGCATATATTACATCGCTATCGGGCAAACATATATTACATCGCTATCGGGCAGGGGCGCATATATTACATCGCTAGCGGCAGAGCGCATATATTACATGCTATCAGGGGGCAATTATTACATCGCTAGCGGGCAGTGCCCTATATTACATCGCTAGCGGGCAGGCGCATATATTACATCGCTATCGGGCAGGGCGCATATTTACATCGCTAGCGGCAGGACGCATATATTACTCACTATCAGGCATGGCGCATTATTACCATCGCTATCCGCAGGGCGCATATATTACATCGTTAGCGGGCAGAGCGCATATATTACATCGCTAGCGGGCAGTGCGCATATATTACATCGCTAGCGGGCAGAGCGCATATATTACATCGCTATCGGGCAGGGCACATATATTACATCGCTAGCGGGCAGGGCGCATATATTACATCGCTATCGGGCAGGGCACATATATTACATCGCTATCGGGCAGGGCGCATATATTACATCGCTATCGGCAGACGCTCATATTACCTCGCTATCAGGCGGGCGCATATATTACATCGCTATCGGGCAGTGCGCTATATACATCGCATCAGCAGTGGCGCATATTTACATCGCAGCGGCAGTGCGCATATATTACATCGCTATCGGCAGGGCGTGCGCATATATGTACATCGCTAGCAGCAGGGCACATATTTACATCGCTACGGCAGGCGCATATATTTCTCACTATCAGGCAGGGCGCATATATTACATCGCTATCGGCAGAGCGCAATATTACAATCGCTAGCGGGCAGTCGCATATATTACTCCTAGCGGAAGAGCGCATATATTACTCGCTATCAGAGGCAGGGGCAGATATTACTCGTACGTGCAGTGCCCATATATTACATCGCTATCGGGCAGGGGCGCATTATTACATCGCTATCGGGCAGGGCGCATATATTACATCGCTAGCAGGCAGGGCGCATATATTACATCGCTAGCGGGCAGGGCGCATATATTACATCGCTATCGGGCAGGGCGCATATATTACATCGCTAGCAGGCAGGGCGCATATATTACATCGCTAGCGGGCAGGGCGCATATATTTCATCACTATCAGGCAGGGCGCATATATTACATCGCTATCGGGCAGGACGCATATATTACATCGCTATCAGGCAGGGCGCATAATTACATCGCTATCGGGCATGGCAACTATATTACATCGCTATCGGGCAGGGCGCATATATTACATCGCTATCGGGCAGGGCGCATATATTACATCGCTATCGGGCAGGGCGCATATATTACATCGCTATCGGGCAGAGCGCATATATTACATCGCTATCAGGCAGGGCGCATATATTACATCGCTAGCAGGCAGGGTGCATATATTACATCACTACTTCGGCAGCGAATATATTACAACGCTATCGGGCAGTGCGCATATATTACTCCTATCGGGCAGGGCGCATATATTACATCGCTCTCGGGCAGGGCGCTATATTTCATCGCTTGCAGGCTGGGCGCATATATTATATCGCTATCGGGCAGGCGCATATATTACATCGCTATCGGGCAGGGCACATATATTACATCGCTATCGGCAGGGCGCATATATTACATCGCTATCGGGCAGGACGCATAAATTACATCGCTATCGGGCAGTGCGCATATATTACATCGCTAGCGGGCAGTGCGCATATATTACATCGCTATCGGGCAGTAGCGCATATATTACATCGCTATCGGGCAGAGCGCATATATTACATCGCTTCGGGCAGGCACATATATTACTCGCTATCGTGCAGGGCACATATATTACATCGCTACGGGCAGGGCGCATATATTACATCACTATCAGGCAGGGCGCATATATTACATCGCTATCGGGCAGAGCGCATATATTACAATCTCTTATCGGGCAGGCGCATATATTACATCGCTATCAGCAGTGCGCATATATTACATCGCTAGCAGGCAGGGTGCATATATTCATACGCTATCGGGCAGGGCGCATATATTACATCGCTATCGGGCAGTGCGCATATATTACATCGCTATCGGGCAGGACGCATATATTACATCGCTATCGGGCAGGGCGCATATATTACATCGCTATCGGGCAGGGCGCATATATTACATCGCTATCGGGCAGGGCGCATATATTACATCGCTATCGGGCAGGGCGCATATATTTCATCGCTTGCAGGCTGGGCGCATATATTATATCGCTATCGGGCAGGCGCATTATTACATCGCTATCGGGCATTGCCATATTACATCGCTATCGGGAAGTCGCATATATTACATCCGATGGGCAGGGCGCATATATTACATCGTTATCGGGCAGGGCGCATATATTACATCGCTATCGGGCAGGGCTCATATATTACATCGCTATCGGGCAGGGCGCATATACTCGGCAATCTCTGCCAGCTCCGTCGGGCCGCTCATTTCAGGTAGCGACAAGAGGTCCGACTGGTGTTTGCGCCCTCTGGCAGGATCCGCTCTTCTTTAAAGGGGTTTTCCCACGAACAACAGTTAGGCCCTATCCACAGGATTGGGTTTAACTTCTGATCATGGGGGTCTCCAGTGCTGAGACCCCCAACAGATCACGATGTACCTCCTTCGGACCCACATCTCTCGTCAGATTAATGGAGGCAGACGGCCCGCATGACCGTTTTTGCTCCATTAATCTCTATGAAGCTGACGGTATTGGCAAGCGCTGTGTTGGGTGATCTCCGACGGACCACTCGTTTTAGTAATCAGTGGGGGTCTCAGCATTGAGACCCCCACTGATCAGCAAGTTAGGCCCTATCTCGTGGATAGGGCCTAACTTTTCTTTGTAGGAAAACCCTTTTGAGCTTCTTAAGCCCTTGATTTTACGGAAAAGGTTTAAAAAATAATGCAAATGAGCCTGAAGGGCTCCACAGATGTCAATGGAGCCCAGAGCCCCTCAGGGCTCATTTGAATAACCTTTTTGGTAGATTTCTTTTAATGAAAGTGTCCAAACCTCAAAAGTGGAGTCTCGTTTCAGTCCAGGGAATCTAAGACTGAAAAAACTATGAGTCCGACAAGAAGATTTGTAAAAAGAAGTCACTGGTTAGGACCCACCGCATGACAATGTGCAATGTGTGTTCTATCACGGCTTAAAGGAGTCTACCGCCATCCACCAGCCTATAATCTGTTTGGAGCATGTTGTAGAATAATCCTGTGATTTCTACACACCACTTTATTATTCTCTCCATTCACATTGTATTCACATTGTAATCCGTATGCAAATGAGGCAGCTGGTGCACCCGGGCCATTTCCTTACACTCTCCAGCATTGCTGTTCTTGTCTGGATCTCTGTCCCCTCCATCAGATAAGTAGGGTATTTGTCTTGTGAGAGCATGGGGACACACTGGAAGAAAGGGGAAGCAATTTGGGCAGAAATAGGGATCTGGGTGCTGGGGACATGACTTGGGTCACCAAGGACTCATTTGCATACAATTAACTGGGAATCTGATGGAAATGACATAAGGATAGAAATAATAAACTATGCTGGAAATCCGTGTGATTGTCTTTCTCTACACCACCTGCCAGAAGATTATAATGCCTGGTGGTGGCGGTGGGACTCCTTTTAATATTATTGGCAAATTATAGCGTATATGAAAAATTAAAAAGAAGAAAAAACACTAAACCAGTATTTTTCCCAATATAAAGGTCAGATCACTATTTATTATATTGATTGGGCAACGAACATTTAAGTAAGCACAGTACTGATACAACACAGTGGTGTCTTCCTCTGCTTTCCTTTTCTTCTCCATCTGACCCCGACCTTCATGAGACATCTTCGAAACATAGATTGTCTTTGCAAGATTTCTGTATTGTTTCATCACTCCTGTAAGACAATGCGCCATTTAGATACATTTTTGGCTAATGTTTAGGTGATATATAGCAATCTACCTGAAAGTATATAAAAAAATCTTCTCTATTGTCCCTGGAGATCAGCCGTATAACCCCATATCTTCCCATCTATCCTGTGTGTGGAGAAACCAACTAGCTGCGCAGGAGCTCCCCTCCCCCCTCTGTCCTGTCTGCGCAGGCCAGAATAGGACCATTCCCTCTGTGCGGACAGATACGATGTGATGACTCATCTGTCTGCCAGCTTCAAAGCCGCACACGCCTGCCGCTGCTATCAATAGCGACAGCGTGAGCCCACGCCCGCATACTGTCTTACAAATCATGATGACCCATTGAATGTAGATGTGACCCCTGATGAGAGGAGCAACCTAGAAACGACGTTGCGGGTCGACATACAGAGTGAATGGTTTGTTATAGAGAGTAAGTCACGAAAATAAATACACTTATAACTAGATTGGCTGCCTGACGGGGGGCGCCTGAGCCATATCATGGGCAAGGCCGGTTTGGTTTCGTGTAGAGGTTTGAGTTGTTCGTGCCCTATTTTAATTCCCTCTCTGGTAATGACACAACAACAGACAGTTATCTGCCCTTAGGTGTCTAATATGTGTTCCTCAAGTGCCCTGAGTGTACATTAAATATTTTTTTTCCGCGTGCTATTGGGATGACACATTTTATGGTTTTGGACCATGTAAAGGTCCACTTTTAATGTAACCTGTGAATAAAAGTTATATTTATAAGTATTTTCACCGTCAGATCACCTCTCTATTTAATCAGTGAATCTTGTATCTGTATGGAGAAATTAGCTATCTTTTTGTTGACATATCACTATTTGTCAAGATGATACCCTATAAAAATATTAAATCAATGTTTTATTTTTTATTACATTTTTAACGGTAGTTTTTGTAAGCGTATGGAGCAAACAAGGAGGTAAAGTCTTATACGCGAATATATCTTAAACTCTATATATCATTAAACAATAAAAGTAGAGGGGTCGCTCTATATCCCACCAGGTTGTCTTATAGCTACCAGCGAACGAATAAACGGTAACACAATCCGTTCTTAGAGAAAGAAGGAAAATATGAATTTTCATAATGGTTTTTACTCTTTCGTGCATTATAAAATGTCCTTGTATTATGAATCCATGAATCACAACTATTAAATAACATGACATTAGTAGTCATCATCATTTGTGATAATAGGTTTCACAGTAATGTAATTTGGCCTTGTGTTGTTCACCTGAATCCTAAGTCTGATGCTCTCCCTAGAACCTGTCTCCATAAATATATGGATGGAACCCACTAACATCAGAATAACATTGATAGAAATGCAATTCCATTATTAATAATCCGCTAATATTATAGACCTTATTTTCTATTAGGGTTAGTGAATCCTTTTAGACTAGACATTACATTCATCCTAGATGATGGATTCTATTCCCCAGCGTTAATCCTTGTAATATCTTGCTACTAAAGAACTAACTGCGTACAAAAACAATCAGGGCAATCCATGGCTTAACTAATCCGAGAACAGAATTAAATTTCAATGACAATGTGTGGGTCATTCTAATAGATAACTACAGATTGTTTTTGCTACTGTTTAGGCTTCCCTGTTTCCTTTTAACTGAATATCGCCGTTCATAAAAACAAGATCCCCAATAAATGGCAATGATTGACATTTGTGACATATTCTATCTAAATCTTACTTGACCCATGTATGAAGATTGTGTACTGTAAATCCGCAAAATCTGTAATGCACACAAGACACTTTCAAGCTCATATTTATTAGCAAAGAGTCATATATTGTTTATGATGATACAGTAGAAAGTAATCCCATCTAGATCAAGACATGGTTAGTAAAGCAAAATTATTGCATATGAATCATAGTATAGAGGTGTTTTCCCATTACAGCAGAAATAAATCAGGCCCACAAGGTCAGAGTACAAACGGCTGTGTTACATTCAGAGCGAGTGAGGAAAAACACCAGGTATTTATTGTGGTATCCCCTCCCAAAGGGCGTGCCTCAGATGACCAGACAACCAACCACAGTATGCCCCAAACCCTGTAGGTCCACCCACTTGGGCGGGACCCACGGCTCACCTTCACTGGACAGCTGGGGGGAGAGAGAACCGCCGCCCATCAAGGATGAGGTGGCCGGAAAAGTCCGCCCCCACTGCAGGTCACATGTCTCTGGTCATGTGATCAGGCCGACAGTCATGTGACTATCGGTCAGGTGATCACACCGGAGACCAGCGTCACGTCACCATGGTAACCCCCATGTCAAACCCAGAGCGTCAGAGGAGAGCTCCAGGAAGACAGCCATCACCCCGCAACCCAGTAGGACCAGACCACCAAAGTGACGGACAGCCCCACGGTGTCACCCCAAAGGTGGAAAAGGGGGGGGTATATATGGCAAAGGCAGAGCGGAAACAGGGATACCCAGAGCGAGTGAGGAAAAACACCAGGTATTTATTGTGGTATCCCCTCCCACAGGGCGTGCCTCAGATGACCAGACAACCAACCACAGTATGCCCCAAACCCTGTAGGTCCACCGACTTGGGCGGGACCCACGGCTCACCCTCGCTGGACAGCTGGGGGGAGAGAGAACCGCCGCCCATCAAGGATGAGGTGGCCGGAAAAGTCCGCCCCCACTGCAGGTGCCTTTATCCCTATTTACTAACAGTGTGGATCCCCTTTATGTTCCATAGGCACTGGCCTTTATCTGGTGACCTACTCCCAGCTCCTGCCCCTATTTTCCTCTGGCCACCCCTTCTCTCTCCCCGGCTTTTGATCCCGGGGGGATGCCTTGGGGGACTTTTTTATCCCCAAGGTTCGAGATGGGCTGATTGTCGATTCTTTTGACAATCTGGGACCTTCCGGTTCCCTTTGAGGTGTGCGACCTCATGGACCGTTTTGGCTCATCCTTCTCCAATATTGGAGACACGCACCATCTATTGGCAATATGCAGGCCGGATCTGGGTATTCCTGTTTCCGCTCTGCCTTTGCCATATATACCACCCGAAATATGACAGGTAATATGGCTGTAACACTAGAGACCGCCCAACAGTTATGCAACTCACCCACACCTACGCTGATACCTCAAAATCAGCGAAAAATACACGTATAAAACACTCATGTCAGGAGTGACCCAGTACTCATGAAGCTGATCAACACGAGAAACAACCCACAAAGGGTACTTAAGGCAATGTGAACAGCTTAGTGACAGAATCAACAGACCCACACACTGACATTGTATTATCAAGCAACGAGAGACATCAATTAGTATAACTAAACATGGATTTGACACTAGAATCAGATAGTGGTGTAACCTAGAGGCCCCCACAAAGGTATTGCAAATAAAGTGCCTTAATACAGACGCCCCAACACATGACAGCTCAAACATTACTCGAAGTACTGAATTCAAACACGAGTTTCTTAAAACCGATTACCTGATTTTGTGCAGGCTACAAATAGAACTTATATGTGGGGGTGTTGAATCGCAGATCCCCCTTAAAAAAACAACCCTGGATTGGTCCGCCAATCCCTACTGCAGAGGTGAAGCGCAACAGATTTCTTCCTAATCGATTTGATCATAAAATAGAAACTTGCTATTTGGTTTTTTAGCATCACCCCCCTTAACGAACAACCACATTGATTTTCGCCTCAAGATCGCTACTGCTAATGAACAGATGAAATCGCAAACGGATTTCTTGCCGTAGTTTCGTATGTTTTGGCACCAGAATAGAACCTGCTATATTGGGGTATATATAAACGCGCCTTAGAGACAGTTCTGTAGGGATGCAAGCAAGAATTAGCAGCGATTGACCGACTAGCAGTCAGCTGGCTCACTGTAAAAAAGGGAAAATTGAGTACACAAGCATGGCCAAAGGTGAATAGTGCTTCTAGTAGAACGTGTCGTGGGTTTGGGTAGTAGGGGGAGTGTGTGACGCTCACAGGTCGGCCTGCCGAGTTGTCTGCAGATGTGCATGCGGGGTTAATCGACCTATTTCTCATCCTTGCCCAAAGCGTTTTCGTTTAGCCCCATGTCCACAATCTGACACCAATCATAGGTCATATGGTTGGTCCATATAAATTCTGAGATCTGTCGTGATCATAAGCCCACCTTTATAATAACTGTCTTAGTGAAAGGTTGTACCTCACCACAACCAAAACTTGCACTGATTGCAATAAAGATGACCCTTAATTTCCGCACATGGAGTGCTTGCTATGTATTCTTATATAATACCGAGTGAGATAAATATATACATAACTATATATATATACACTTATATATAATATATCGTAGGCAAAAATCATTATTAAAATTATCTTTAACATAGGGTTAGCATTATCCATATGATTTTTTTACTTGATACCTCAAATTTTCACTTATTACAAAAGACATCCATAAACATTTTCTTTCCGTCACTTTTTACTTCTTATCACTTTCCTAGGTCCTCATCAATAGAAAATGGTAATCTAAGATATCAGCTGCGAAATGCTTAGAAACTTTACAGTAGTATACATTTAATAGCCCATAAAAGATTAATCCATTTATAAATAAAGAAGTACTGGCCAATTCATGATCTGAATCTTTCATACAAAGCAACAACACTATTAATCAACCCTGTGGAATGACACACAAAAAGGTTAATAAATGTTTTATATACACTGCTAGTGTTAATGAACCTCTAGCCTTTTTTCACTTGTCAAATCTAAAAAAACTTTTTTCATTTTCCATTTATCTCCTGGATTGCGAAAAGTATTGAATTATGAATTTAGACAAATATGAGTTTTAAGTATTATTTGAAGATGTCAATTATGGATTGAGTGCTTCTCATGGTATTGATTGACTTCAATTATATTAAGCTCGTTTCATGGAAGAAAATAAAAAAATGGCAAGAATTTATCTAATAATTTCACAACAAAATTCAAATTATGAATAATCGATATAACATAAATAATAGTTTTTACATAAGCAAATGTACCGAACAGATTCTCACTACTGTCTATGATATAAATAATAAATATAAACTAAACCCATGCTTAGCTCTTTCTCTATCTACTTATTATCTGGGCTATGTGCCGCTTGCATACCTCTCATTGCTATCTGACATGTGGTCAATCAATTTCTAAAGATGCTTAGCAGCTAAAAATGTATCCATAGAAAGATAACAAATGAACTGACAGACACCCAAAATAAGTGCAAAAGTTAAGCATACTCTGTGAGTTATTAGTGGGGGAGCAGTGTGGGGCACATTTTACATGATACTGTATAGAAGAGCAGGGGGTTGGCATCTGTAGTGTTGTTGTGCACAATGAGCTGATCAGTTGTCAGGCTTTTGAGTGGGCATGCCGCTCCTGAGAGTTTGGCTGACGAATGGGGTGAGGCATGTACAACACATCGTCTGTAATTGGCAGATCACTATGCAGTTGGCCATCTACTTTTAATAACTTGGGAAAACAGTCTTGTACCCCCACAACTTAGAAACACATCGACTATAACAATACGACCCCCATTGAATTAGCAAACGAGACCTCTGGATCTTGGGGGTTAACTTTCAATGGTTCTTTAGTCCTATTGCGTACAATAAACCTATGTAGAACAAAATATCAAAAAATGTGTCTGTAATCGAAACGCTTCCAAATTGAAATATATCTATGATTCTTTAATAACAACCAAGACCTTTTTAACAGCCAATTGTCACAAGACCAAAAGGTTAACATATTCTCACGAATGATAACATTTCCAGAGACTTACTACAAAATTACTTATAACAAACGCCAATGCATACCCTATCGGGTTGTCGATGTTACTCCGGGACCTTGTCGACTGTAGGGCGCAACGGGGCACTGAGACGCACTTGCGGTATTCTGCATAAGTACGAGTAGGTTTAAGAAAAGTGTGTTGGCAGGAATGCCAGAATGAAAGCCCCGTGCTGATGGTCTCCTCCGTGGCTGGTTGCTTGCTGGCCCATTTAATATCCAGAGACTGGTGGCAGCGGTGGTGGGTAGCATAGGCAGTGAATGTTCAGGGCGCCTGCTGTGCCGATCATAAGGCCGGCGCGGTATAGGACTAAAGAGATACTGAGGTAGGTGAGCTGTGTATCGAAGTGTTGCTAAATAGGCCTCCCAGTATGTGGGTTGAAGGGATCTGTTACTCATTGTCTAAAACAGCTCATCCTCTAGAAAATGTATTCCTTGACAACTCCTTTAGAAATGTAATGTATGTCTATCGTTTGGAGTTTAAAAAAGGTGGGGTTTACGGGGAAGTCAATCGAAGAAGGTTTTGCAACGAGGGGGCATGTGATTTGGTTATTTTATAGGTTTGGTGTATGTTTTGTACAGAGATTAGGTTGTCTGATGTGGCCAATGGATGTTTTTTGGCTACATTAGCCTAGGTGGCTTGTTTGTTATATGTTGCCTTTAAATACTGTAGCTAATGCTAATACGGAATTAGTCCAACTGCTATAATTGAATAAATGTATGGTACAGGGGGTCATTTTACATCGAGGAAAATTGTAGTATTTTGTCATTGAACAGCATAGTTCCTATTGGTGGTCCTGTATCTTATAAGGTCAAAGCACTTCTATCAGAACTATTTGCCACTATAGGGGTGCATCTATATTTCTCAGAAAACGCAATTGTGGCAATGGTGATGGGTCAATAGGGGAGGGGGGGGGGGGGGGGGAGGGAATGGCGCATACATGTAGCATGGCTTAGAAGGAGGTTGGTAAGGCCAATATGTACCAATGATACAAGGGTAAGATGATAAATCCCATTATATTCCCCCCATAAAAAAACTGCATGTTAATCTGATAAACAATCCTCTCATATCTGTCTGTACAAGCTACGATGCGATGAGCCGCTAGGTTATCAAAGACTTTATATAGATGTCAACCTTAAGTCATTTGGGTACAGCAAAAAAATCAAGGTGATGTCTGAGGGCCAAGTCACTCACCTAGGTTGCATTCATTAAGCACAAACCCTTTCTCCAAGCTTAACCACCACATCTATCACAAAAAAATTGGTAAGTTTGATTAATGGGCTGCATTCAGTAATCCCCAACAGCTCAGTTAGACAGCAAAAATAAAGTTTACATAGTTAAACATTATAATATGAGTAACCCCACCCTAAGGGGATCGATTCGAATCTAGAGTGACTGACATTCTGCTGGCACGCCTCACGTGCAGCGCTGCACAATCTGTGTGCACTATTAAAATAAAAGTATATCTTATTATACATTAGTACCATGGACTCCTTTGGTATTTAAGGTCAACCCTTTTGATTTACCACACTCTGTAAGGATCAGATGTGGGAATAAGGGTTTCCTTTCAATAATTAGCCAATTTGTATTTAACAACAATGGTCATTGTGCCAGATTTGTGTACAAACGTGCAAAGCCAAAGCTGCCTATTACCTTTTTACCTTAAAAATGAAAATTGGGATAGTAAAGATGCTATGGGCATTGCACTCTAACAAAGACTCGTGGCTTTCTCCATTGTTTTTATTAATTTGTTTCCTTATTGAAATAAAAATGATTAAGTGTTTATTGTCCCAGTGTTGGTATTTGAAATTCGTGAGAGCAACAACCAAAATAGAAATTCTGAATGATAAATACGTCTTATTATTGATGGATTGACTGTACTTGTCAAGCTTATTAAAGGTGTCTCATACATAGCATTAAAAAACCGTGGTGAGATGGTAGTAAGAATAGGTAGCTCCATGCTCAACATTCTCGCTATACATATTTACTCATACAATCTCCTTCAATGCAATTAGATAACCAATATTTCAGCATGGTTTAATAAACGCAATTGTTGAGAGGTGCAGCCCTAAGATAATTCTGTATGAGTAGGGCGTCGATGAAATTTCCCGGGCGTCTCTGAAGGGACTTATCAACTTATCTGAATGCATTCCCCCATAGTTGCAATTCTTGAATGACATATTGTTTTCGGACTTTTCATTGTGCCATATTCCTGTTGTTACTATCATAATTTTAAAATTAAATATAATATGACAGAATAATATTGGGGTTCTGTCACATAAACTACATACCATACAATAGAGATGTGCTTCAAATACACGACAGTGTAAATTTCAGTGATATCAAGTAATAACGCCATTGGCACATACCTTTGGGGCATCTATTTTAACAGCCAGCTTCCCATCTCCAAATCCGGTAGTTTATAACAAAGTTTATTTTGCTAGAAAGTCCCACATGTTCAGATCTTGATGGAGAATATCCTGCTAATAACAGCACATTCAAATACCATATTGGGGGCTCTCAGTTTACAGCCAATCTTACCACGTCAACATCCGTTTTCTTCCTCTGGTCAGAGGTTGCTAAGAAACTTTTTTCATTTTCCATTTTCGTCGGTCACTGGTTGAAGGGTTTGTGTGGTTTATTGAGTTGGGACGTGTTTTGATTTCTTGGAAGTGTCAATTTGGAAAGCTGGCTTCAATGTATTAGATTGAATTATTATATGATCTGGTTTCTTGTGGAGAGAACTTAAAGGAAATGCAGTGTTTTCACATAATTATTTCCAACAAATGGCAGATTTTTACGTAATTTAACATAATTAGTTTTAACTCAAAGAAATCGTTACAGAACATATATCCACTCACTACTAAGTCCTTAGCATATAATAATAATAATCACTACAACATTAGGCTTATTCCTATATACTATTATGCTGGCTATGTGTCCAGCTTGCTGCCGATCCTTCAGACTGACACCTGTGGCCAATCATTTCTAGACAAGGCTCATTGTCTTAGAGAGATTACAATGAAAACGGAAGACCCACAATAGTGAAAGTGTGTATGCTCTGCTGTGTTGATTAGGGGGGGGGGTGGGGGCACATTTTACATGATACTGTAGTACAGACATTGAGCACTGTATTGTTGGTCACAACGGAGCTGAATCATTTCATCTTTTGAGCACCTCCGATAGTTGGGCTTCACAATGTGACACCACATCTCTCTAAAGGGCACAGATCACTATGCATTGGAACCATCTACCTTTAAATAACTCCTCAGGGGCGTGTCCCAACTTAATAACACTCGCTTACATACGGACCCCGTTGTTACAAACTGGAACCTCTGGATATTGTAAATAAGTTTTGTGCTATAAGTCCTAGGCTACAATAAACAGCTTTTAACAAATATCAAATGTGTGGTGTCTGTAAGAAGCTTTATTGTTAGATCTTGATGTCTATAACAACCGAAACATGTTTTAAAATCCAATTGTCACAGAGACCAAAAAGTTTCAATTGTTACATGGTAAAGATAGGTCCAACGCGTACATACAATTCCAACTTAGAACAAAACTACAGACCCTATCTTGTATGGGTACCGCCGGGGACTCAGCCTAGTATAACCCAGGGACCAAATCTGCTAAGACATATTAAAAGAGTTTCCGGATACAAACTGTGATAACCCCGAGCTTATAGGTCCAACCAAACGAACGTCCATCTGCTTTGCTCACCATTTAATAGACAGAGGCTGGCAGCGCGTGTGGTTACATACATTAAATGTTAACACAGATCCGAGCGCCTGCTGATCATCAGATGGCCCGTATAACCAAACAGGAAACGGAAAGTGCCCTGGTCAAATGTAGGGGCTCAAATAAGGAAGCGAACCAGTGGAGGTTCAGATCTTTTCATTTCTAAAAAACACCAATATCTAAAAAATGTATTCTTGAACAACATCCTTTTACAATGTATGTATGTCTAGAGTTTTGAAAGTGAGGTGGGGTTTAAAACAGGCACGAAAATGTTAAATTCAAACAATGGTGCATTGAATTTGTGATTTTCATACGTTTTCATGTTTTAAGATTTTTTTCATGATTTTTCTAATTTAGTAGCTTGTTGTTATACTGTTGCCTGTTAAATAATTTGTCGAGCTATGCTAATCTGATTGAGTCTAAATGCGTAGTAGGTGATGATATGTAGGTGTACAACATATTTACCCTCAGAAAAATATATAAGTTCTTGTCATTGAGAACAATACTATATTCCTATTGTGGCATCCTTTCTTGAAAGTCAAGTCCTATCCAGAACTATTTGCCACTCTAGGTGCTCATATTCTCAAGAACACTGTGGCAGATTGTGAATAGTCCACACATGTAGATGCTTAAAGAGGTGGCCAGTATTACCGAAAATGTACTAGATTTGTAAGTATAGATCGCCGTTAGAGTGTCGCACGCCATAGGGTATGTTAATCTGATAAACGATCCTCTCTCTGTCTTGTAAAAGCTGGACTCATGAGCACTGGTTAATAGAGACTAAATCTAGATTCATGTCCCCTTAGTCATTGAATCACTTCAAGAATGTGTACTTAGGGCCAAGATACTCACCTGTGTTCATTTTAGAATGACAACGCCTTCTCTCATTAACACCACACCTATCCATTGTGAAGTAGATTTTAATTGGCATGCATTCAGATATCCCCACCGCTCGTCTACAGACAAAAAAAGAAAGTTTACACGGTTTTAAGTACAGATTGGGTCCACCTCCCATAAGGGGATCAGTCATTAGATAGAGGACTGATTTGTGCCAGCTCAGGCAGCGCTGCACAATCTGTGTGCACACTACTCAATAAGTAATTATCTTATTATTGTAAACAATGCGATACCTCTAATTGAGTAATTATGGGCAACGCCTTTTGATTTACCCTCTGTAACGATCAGTGGTGAATAAGGGTTTCCATTTCCCATAATTAGTGAGGCAATTTGTTATGTTCAAAAAAAATGGACTATCAATTGTGAGCAGTATGTGTGTACCAGCTAAAGCAAATCTGGCCGTCTTCCAATTTTTAGCGCGTTAAAAATGGAAGATATGGATAGTAAGAGCGTTATGGGCGCAGTGGCACGGGGTCGGTGGGGGGCGTCTCTTCCTGTGTTATTAATGTTGTGTTACCTTATGGAAATAAAAATGATTATGGTAATGTCCATGGGTGATTATGAAAAAAGTTCTGGAGGAGGCAACACGCGCAATAGGAATGTCATGAAGATAAATAGGCCGTCTTAATAATTGGGTGGTGTGACTGTACTTGGTTGATGCGAAAACTGATTAAGGTCTTGCATACATACCTCTAAACCCTGGTGAGATGTATAAAGATAGTTAGCCCCCACTCAGTCCACAATTCTCTCATACATAATTTACAATCTCTTACAACTTCAACTAGCATTATATAGAATTTTCAAGCATTTTAACCACTTTGAAAAATAACCAAGTAATGCTAATGATCAGCCAATCAATAAAATTTCCCTCTCTGAAAGGTACTTATCAACTTATCTGAAATGACATTTCCGACATAGTTTGTGCAATTCTGAACATATTTTTAGGGGACTTTCTTGTGGTGCCCCCGCCTTGCCTTCTTTGTTAGGCTTCATTTTTAAAATAATATATGGAACATATATTGAGGGATTTCTGTAAAATAAAACAATACATAATACAAGTAGAGTGTGCTTTCAAATAATCTAACTGAGTCAGTCAAAGCGGACATTTAATTTGACATCAATTTTATTATTACCAGTTAAAAAATGTATTTATAATAAGGACTGAGGGGAATTAAAAACACCCGTTAAAAGCAAGCGTCCCCGCCGTTAAGGAATTGATGGCAAGTGCTGGTGGGTGGTTTGGTCAAGCCCGTTCCATTCATTTAACATGCTGCCTAGGTTGATGACTACATTGATTTAGTATGTCTGCACTGCATTAAATTATTTGTTAAAAGCGGTTACTTATTTTAACATTGGCAAATTATTGCTGTAATAGTAAACAATAGTCACATGTAATGTAAATCTATCAAATGTGGTTATAATTTATAATGGTTTGGGATTTGTACACAACTTGTACGCCACAATTATGTTTTTATGGTGATAGGTTGTTGAACGCTGTAATGAATAAAATGGTGATTAATGTTATTTTAATCAGTCTGTTGATTATTTACTTCCTAATATTTGGATGGAGACAGGTCCATCTTGTAGGTATGTATACTAGTTATTCTAGTTTGTAGAGGCTTTTGGTGTATAGATTGAACAGGTAATAGTAGTAATATTAATAATGGTAACTAAACAGTCTGACACGCCCAAATCTTATAAAGCCACAACATCATAAACTTTTATTTGATTATTTATTGAACACAATTTAACTATAATGAAATTCACTTCACATGCAGATGTCAAAATGAATGCATTCTGATTATGCAACCTTATTTATACATACATACTACATGAGGAAGCCTGTACCAATATAAGGATTAGAAAGTACAAATACTTGGATCTACACAGAAAGATACACCTTTCTAGAATCCTTTTATTGACGTTTGTAATTCCAATTCAGAAAGTGACTTTTATCATAGCAACATCAAGTCCCGGCAATTAGTCAATTCACAACCTTTCCAGCAAACCTCACAACCACAACCAAAGAACCTTGAACAGCTGTCAGACTGTGTTAAGTGGTCGTGAACTAATCCTAGTAGATGTATCCCTGTGGAGGTTTGGTCTCTGCATACCAAGCGGATATACCACCAAACTGATAAGGGTGAACCCATATACATAAAACTGCTACAGACACCTAAAAAAGTCATAAAGGAGTGAACTTACATTTGTCTAGGCCCTTGCTGGATAGTGTCGAAAGAAGGTCACTAGACTGCACCAGTGTACATAACAGTAACAAAGAACAAATTGTCAAGACAAACCAACACCAAAGTCTGGAACAAGGGAACGTGGGTGACACCCTAAGGGAGACAGGCAACACAGAGGTACAACAACAACAATAATAAACGAAATCATACTTGCGCAAAAAGACAAATACACAGAGTGTCTGTCGGCAATAACACCATCACCACACTGATGGAACAGGAAGTGGGCAAAATATAATACGGAAAGTAAAGGGTGCCAACACCTCCCAGCACTGACTGGCTCAGGCCGCCACACTCAATCCATAGCATGCACATAAAACAAACTCAAACTCTCACCCAGCTTTCCACCCAAGAGAAAGATCCGAAAAAGGAAGCTGTCAATACAAGGCATGGTATTGTTTTCAAGCAGAATCCCTGACCAAAAAACTGATCCTTAATATTTGAGAGACATACAGCAAGTTCTTTGACATAATACATTGTTTTTATAACATTCCAAAATAGATTTTTAACTATACATTACTATTTATCTTCAATGTAAAAAAAAGGCAATATCTCCGTAGATAAATGTATTCCTATTCCTAGCTCACATGGCATACAATTTGAAGCCTTTAGAACCCGGTGTGCCTGTTTATGTTATCATCGTGTTATCATTTTCTGGTCTTTAGTTGATACTTACCAATTTAACAAGAAACAGACGTCTTTATTGCCCACCTCAATAACATATGTTTATCTTCAGCAGAGTAAATATTCACATAGATCAATGAACGTAACGTAATATCGCATGTAAAAGTCCTCATCAAATATAAAAGGTTTTAAACCTTTAGAGTAATCAATTATCATAGACTGTTAAAGGAGCACCAAATAAAGAGAAAGAGAAACAACGTCCTTATCAAAAAACACCTTTGTCTTTCAGCTGGAAGTTTGGAACAAACAAACCTGTAATAAACATATATGCCAATTTTTTAGCGGAATTATTTTTTGGATATGTACACACACATTTCAAAATGGTAAATGTTTTTCACATTATCCCATTATTTGTTATGCAACCTGAAAAGCCTGCAATTATTTTAGGAAAAAATAATGTTTATCAACCATTTTAAAGAACCACAGCTTGACACTGTGAACCTTACATGAAAATCTTGAGGGGGACAATAGATACACAAAAACAGAAAAAGGGCCTGTATCTTTCAATCAAAGGTTAAAAAATTTTTAAAACATCACAACGCTGTTTAATATCACACTAACACACTTACACTGCCTGAAGAGAACGTGCAATTCCAAGCAGGCCCACATGATGATGTCATAACTGCATGTACCCACTTTCATGGAGTTAAAGGAGTTAGCCACTAAACAAACAGTTGTCAAGGTACGATATAAGCCCATTAATAGGCCCCATCCTAACTTACAACGGTAAAATCTCTGTGTAGTAGGTTTGGAGGGATGTGATCAAAGACACCTACATGTCTTCTAAGCACTAGATGTGGGAGTAGATTATAATAGGAAGCAAAGAATACTGTAATGATTGCATGGCCTACTCCCATCAGCTGGAAGCCACAAATGAACAGGAACTCACGGAAGTCACAATTATACCTCCTGCATGGTGGGTTTACATATAGCTGAATCACAGCTTCTGCCGCGACAGCTTCTGGCAACTACACAAAATTATTACCACAAAAGTGTTATAGTAGATATGGATAGCCATATTTAGGGACTTATAATTACCACTAGTAAATTTTAATTTTAATGAGCCAAGCTGTTTTATGGAATAGGTATTATAGTGTGGCCTTACCAGAACTGAGCCCACTACTTACAGGGTGGTTGAATGCTTGTATTTATACAATAGACAACCAAGCCACTATCACCCCTGATTGGTGCTGGCCTAACATACAATCACGGCAGTACATGAAAAAAAAGTAAGGAAAGAATAAAGAATACTTATATACGCTCAACTACTTCAAGGTCAGGTTGTGTATGCCTTATAAAAAGAACAAAGAAACACTTGATAAAACTACAGAAGGCAACACACTTGGAGCAGAAAATCGAAGGGAAAAAGAAGATTTAAACACAGGCACCAACCACTTATTAACAATAGCAATTGTACAAAATGCGGAGGGGTGCAATTCCACTCATGCTTATAAACATTTAGAATGATCGTCCATTTGTATCCCTTCTTAAGCTACCAAAAAAAAACACCTGGTCATCTTTCATAAGCGGCATTACCTCTGGTCAACAATAACGTTAGTTTAACGATTAACATAAGGGGGAAATAACACCTAGAAAATTAGATTAAATAAATACGTTAAATACAAATTTTTCACTTCCTTATTTATTTGCATATAAAACATATAGGATTAGTGGGTAACTATTGGCTCCACTGTGAGGATCTAAAATTTTTAACATACTCTGCACCATGGTTGAATAAAATTATTTGTGACCTTATAACTGGACTGCGTGGAGTCCAAGAAATCCTTTTATGGTGTGCACCTACTTGAGGACTCCCTCTTCTTTTTCAAGTTCTGATGTCCCCACTTCTATTTTTCTCCATTACACTTCCAGTAGCCCCTGGGGCTAAGAAATTTCATTTTTTTTTTTTTTTTTTTTTCTTTTCCACGAATTCCTTCTTTATATGTGAATCGTAGCCCTTATACCTATAACCAACTTAATCTATCCAAGTCTGTGAAAATGAGGCAGAGAAGAAATCATAAATGACATATGCCACTCACATTGATGACTTCTTCCAGCCACCATATCATACACACATACTTCAAATCCCACATGATACTTCAAGAAAAATAAAGAGTCTTCTAGCCAAGGGGTCAGTGAAGATAGACGCCACACACATGGAAATCATGATATTTACTCTTGTGGAGGAGAGGGAATAATACGGCTAAACACACTGGGTCATATGGCAAGATGTTATACATTGGTTTTTATTAGTGTTCTTCAATCATCTATTTTGCAGCTACTTAAAGACTTGCTATGTTACTTTTCACAGAAGACTAATATCAAAACAATTGTAAAATTATAATCATTTTATTTTTTCAATTCTGTAATCTTGCAATGTAAATGTACTGTTTGCATTTTATTTGCAACCAGTTTTATGTCTAACAATCACAATGACTTTTAAATTTTGCTAAATAACAGAATGATAGACTGAGCTATGCCATTCCATTCCAACAAAATTGAATGTGGATATGATCTACAAGTGGAGGACATGAACCACTGGTCTGCTGACAAACATAACTGCTATCTGAATACTTTCTGCCAGCTCCCACCCACTTCCCACTCCTGTCTGCCCGTTCTACACCTCTCTCTTTAGACGAAGTTTTATATTAAGCATTATCTTTATCATTGTTTGATATTTTTAAGTTCATACAATACGAAGGATATAAAACATAATTTGTAATTTTGTTGATACAATACATAGGCAATTTTCGGCAAAACCCATATCCCCAATGGAGTTAATATTTACAGCACCCTTTGTTAAATGAATCCCTTTAGTTACCACTTTTGGTCATAAAAAACCAAACACCACCAAAAAAAAAGACCCAAAACCAAACACCCACAAACCCAAACAACCAACGAGCCCACCCCACACACGCACCACGACCACTCAAGCGCCCACCGAACCCCTCCCACCCCCCCCCAACAAAAACCAAGCACCAAGCGCCCAACCCCGCCCCCCCCCCCCAGCCCCCCCAGCCGCCCCACCCCCCAACCCTTTTTTCCCTTGGATCTTTAAGACCCTTCTCTAAAACCCCTTCGTTGAACCCACGTTGTTGCTATGGTGCAATGTCCAACAGTGATTAAGCGATAAAACAAACTAGCATCAAAGTGGACCATCTTAGTATCAGCTTTAAAGCAAGCCAACACTGAACCCCAGTAATACTTCAGATAAAGTCTTTTGTGACTTGACGTACCCAACATGCTTCCTGGCCCATATTGTGACTCATTTAGTGCCAAATGTATAGTACAACATATTCTTACTTTGTTAGTTAAAGTTGTTTGTTGTTATCTTACTAGTCTTACAGGGGTCTCAGTAATCATGGTGGTGGACCTATCATCATAGTGTTTATTATTCCGTGTAGTACCACTGAAGTCGATAGGATAACTTATATCATTCGCAGAATCAAAATACATGTATTTTCAATGTTTAGGTGTGTAAAATTTCTATATCCACAGCGAGCAGAGCCTCCAATGTAAAACAAGGAACAAGTCACTAGGGGGGAACATTTACTACGGAGACCCCGATTCTGCGTTTTCCCGACGTCGTTACCAACCAGGAATATTTCCGATTTGCGCACGATTTTCCCTGAATGCCCGGGATTTTGGGGAGCAGCGAATCGGATTGTGGAGCACTCCGGGGTGGACATCGCAGCGACGGAATATCGGGGGTGGAGTGGTCCGAACGAAACCCGACGTATTCGGCGAAAACACCGACCGCATTTAAGACAAAAAAACCGATGATCGCGAAAATTCAACTTACCTCACCAGTTATACGGCCGGTGAATTTTCAGGGATACATTCCAGCTGCGTCTCCGGGGAACTTCAGGCAGCAGCGCTCACCTGGTGGACACGGAGGAACTACCTTAGTGAATCCGCGCCAGACCCGATACCACCGCAGTAGAGGCGCCCGCAGCATCGCAGAACCGGACCGGGTAAGTAAATCTAACCACCTAATGTCTAAACTTGTAGAATAAAATAGATCAGGGACACAAACACAAAAATATTAGGGTCAATCTCTAAGAGCCATGGACGTGTATACATCTAGTGCAGACCAGTTATCAGTGAAACAAAATTTTGGGAGAGCATTTATGATTGACCTTTTTTCCAGAAAACTGCAGTTTTTACCCCCCCTATAGCTGCAACCTGTTGTACTATATATATGAATGTTACACGCCACCACCATATTAGTGATTTTCAAAAAACTCCAAATATTACATTTTTGGGACAAACACAATTTATAAACATCGTGTTGGATACGTCAACACTTTCCTGCCCCATCCAGTTTTCCAAAATGTTTTTGGCGTCACACTTAAGAGCTGCCAAAGATGCTTATGGAATCATTTTCACCTTCATTATTACGTGGTAGGACAATTCTAAACCTTTCAGTCCTATCGTCAAATCATTAACCGCCTTGTGCCCCAATCTAACATCCCAGTAAAAATTTTAGCATGATTCATGCGCAAAAACAACGGTCACCTGCACCAAAAAATTATAAATGACCCTATTTTTGTGTTTTATTTATATACAGGCAAGTCCCTGGGTTTGTAAAAGATAGGTTCCATAGTTTTTTTTCCTGAAAGTTGAATTTGTATATAGTTCAGCAGCTGTATATGTTTATTATTGTAACTCCAGACAGATTTTTTTTGGTCTCTGTGACCATATGGATGTTAAAATGGTTGGGATTTAATAAGAACAGGATTACAATAAGCTTAATTGCAGACACCAGATGCATACACTGTTATAGCTGATTAAATTGTACACCTATCACGTCTTAAAGTGCAGACAATTCACAAAGCCAATACCAGAGTCTGTTTGTACCAGGGGTTGTCTGTAGTCGGAGTGTTTTAGTAAGGGGAAACGCCTGCTAACCTTAACCAAGGAACTGAAAGAAACTTTTTCCACGAAACCAATTTAAAGCATGCTAACAAAAGCCAACGCCCCAAGTCTACCTCCTAGAATTGAATCACTATCCTCTGTTGATTTTCAGGGGGAACGGTGTAACATGTAGTCATCTAGAAAAACTGAGGTTTTGGATATGATAAAGTGGTCTGTACATTGTCTTATTCTATTTGAAACAAATAAAGAGGATGTACCAAACTATCAAAAACTATGATATTTTTCTAAAATGAAATTCCAAGGTGTAGATTCGAGGCCTCCTGCTTGGTTTATTACGACGTCAGGCTAGCTCATTATATAGCAAAACATTTATCCATGGTATTCAATAGAAAACACTTTGTTTATGAAGAAATTTCCCACGGGGGGTGGTGCTAGAAAAAACATGAAGGTTAACCAGTTATATTCCGCTCATAAGACGACTTTTGAAGACAGAAAAAAATCTTATTCTTCTTGGTGAGTCGTTTATACCCGGTAATCCCGACCCACCTTCACGGCGACGGTCGGAGAATCTGCGCTGCAAGTAAGGGCCTCACGGGTCTAAAGACCCTCCCATAGCCGTAAGATCTTTTGCTCTCACCGAGTAGATCTAAGCAAACATGCTTACCGGTAACACTAGCACACGATCGACGAAGGTGTGTTTTCAAAGCGTTAGGCCTGCCGGCAAGCCCATCAAACAGTGGACTCGTTGTTTCTCCCGTTCACGGTACCGATGCCCAGCAACCTGACCCCTTGCATGCGCTTGATAACTCGGCGCAGCACAGCAGCATAGGTTTTAAATGTAGAGAGCCGACCAGGGACCTTTCCGCTTCACGCGCACGGACCTGTTCTGCTTCTGTGCTCCCGTGCGCTGTGATCAGGAAGTGCCCAGAGCTGTTCACAATTGAAAATTGAATGGAACCCCGATATCCGCCCAACCTTCACACAACCCCCTTCCCACCCACTCCACCACGCTTCCCACCAGACTCATCCATCGACGCCCGACGCACAGGCTTAACGACGCGCCTGGCCTGCGCCGGGTCCTGCTGAGGTCTATGACCCGGACCTGACCGTGCAAACGCGTAGTTCAGCCGTCGCCTCTTGCCGCCGCGATTACGCTAAGAGAGAGAGACAAGACGCGAAGAGGAGCGGCGAATAACTATGGTAAGATGTCTTACTTTTCATTTTGCTTAAAATATGTGGGCCCCTGTTCTATTGGGGGGGGGGAGGCTATGGATGAAAGTTAGGAAGTGGCTTTTGGGGGGATACTAGGGGGAACATTAATCACCGGCTACTGCTGGGGGTTGGACATTGATTATGTGCTAGCTGGTGGTGGGCTCGGTCGTGGGGGGGTACATTAATCACTCGTGGGTGACTTGATAGCTATGGGCTGGGGGTGCTGGTAATTGATTGCTCTTTTAAGCTGGGGTGAAATGATATGGCTACTGGTGGGGGGGGGGACCGCTTAAATTGGCGTACTGTTAAGCGGGGGGGGGGACAGTGTATTATGGCTAACTGAGTGGGGTGGGGACACATTACAATTATGTGCTACTGTGAGGGGGGAATTGGGGGACATTAATTATGGGCTACTGGTAGAGGGGGGGAGGACATTTACAGTTATTTGGCTATGCTGTGTGGGGGTGGGCATTCGGTACTTGGTAGGGGGCTTAATAGCGTACTGGTGGTGGAATATAAGCTCGGTGGGGTGTTCAATGTTTTAATGGCAAACCGAGGGGGGGGGTAGCACTGTCGGGAGATTTGGCCGGGTGGGGCCCAGAGGACCTAAGTTACTCCACTGCATCAAAGATAGCGGGTGCATGGGCCGCCGCCGTCGTACGCGTGGGATCGCCGCTCCCCGTACACCAAAGTATAAAAAAGTTGATTAGCGGCCAGAATCAAAGAAAAGGTAATTTTTGTAGCATGAGGTTTGCTCTTTGTGTAAATGTTGAAAGACACTGTATAAAACCTATAACAAATTTGGTATCCCCTTGTAATCGTACGACCCAAGAATAAAGTAGACATTTCATTTGGGGCGCTCAGTGAAAGACGTGAATATCCCGAGCCCACACAGAAGAGATGGCACAAATGTGTTTGTTCCGCTTCTAGAATTACATGGTCATGGAAATTTATTAAAAATACAAATTAAGTACAGTATGAGTAACATTACAGTAAATGGACCGATGGTGTAATGTGTGTTGATTGTGAGCCTTTATGTTTATGATGCGACAGTTTTTTCCTGCATACTACCTGCATGATCAATAAGAATTCTAAATTAAAAAAGGACCATGTTAAATTGAAATCTGATAAATGAAGCAGGGATTGACATGTTGAAAATACTAAACAATAATAAACTTTTATTCACAGGTTATCATAATGCCCGTAGGCAAACCAAAGTGCCATTTCCACATGGCCAGCGGGAAACAAAATGGGATGGTCGACCGGCACTCAGGAAAAAAAATTAAATGTACAGGTCACTGAGGATAATATTAGACCCTATTGGGCAGAGTAACTGTCGTGTTGTGTGTATACCAGAGAGGAATTAAACATAGGGCACGAATAGGGCCACTCCTGGGCGGGAACCCACGGGCTCAGACCTGGGGCTTGGAACAGCTGGTGGCGGAGGATGGAGAGAGAACCGCCGCGCCATGCAAGATGGGGTGGCCGGATAAAAGTCCCCGCCCACTGTGGGGGCAGTGTGCCTTTAGTCCCTGGTTACACTAACAGTGTGGATCCCTTTTGTCCATAGGCACTGGCCTTTTATCTGGTGACCTAACTCCCAGCTCACGTGCCCCTTATTTCCCTATGGGCCACCATCCTCTCTCCCACCGGCTTTTGATCCCGGTGGATGCCTATGGTGGGACTTTTTTTATCCCTAATAGGTTTCGAAGAGGGCTGATTGTCGATTTCTTGACAAGCGGACCTTCCGATCCGTCCGCTTTGAGGTGTGCGACACTCAGGAACGTTTTGGCTCAATCCTTCTCCAATATGGGTGGAGAACGCCACCATCTGCTGGCACTAATGCAGGAGCCGCATGATCCGGGTATTCCTGTTTCCGTCTCTGCCTTCTGCCATAATATAACCCACTCCTCACCCCCCCCCCCTTTCACTTTGGGGGTGACCCGGGGCTGTCCGCACTCGGTGGTGGTCTATGGTTCCGCTGCAAGGCTATGATGGGGGGGGAGGGTGGTGATTGGTAGTCTTCCTGGAGCTACCTCTAAACGTATGGGTTTGACACGGGGGTTACCATGGTGCCGTTACCGCTGGTCTCCGGTGTATCACACTGCTACCGTGAATAGTCACATGACTTGTCGGCCTGAATCACCCTAACCGAAGACAGTGACCTGCAGTGGGGGCGGACCTCTTCCGCACCATCATCCTGACTGGGGCGGCGTTATTCTCTCTCCCCGAGCTGATCCCACCGAGAGGTGAGCGATGGGCCCCGACCCAAAAGATGGTGTGACCCTACAATCAAGGTTTAGGGGGCATACTGTGGTTGGTTGTCTGGTCATACTTAGGCACATAAACACCTTGGTCGAAGGGAATACCCACATAAATACACTTGTGTTTATTCCTCACTCGCCTGCCGCTGCTATCAATAGCGACAGCGTGAGCCCACGCCCGCATACTGTCTTACAAATCATGATGACCCATTGAATGTAGATGTGACCCCTGATGAGAGGAGCAACCTAGAAACGACGTTGCGGGTCGACATACAGAGTGAATGGTTTGTTATAGAGAGTAAGTCACGAAAATAAATACACTTATAACTAGATTGGCTGCCTGACGGGGGGCGCCTGAGCCATATCATGGGCAAGGCCGGTTTGGTTTCGTGTAGAGGTTTGAGTTGTTCGTGCCCTCATTGTTATCCTCGTCTGGTAATGACACACCGACAGTTATGCTGCCCTTAGGGTCTAATATTATCTCAAGTGACCCTGAGTGTACATTTAATATTTTTTCCGCGGCATTGTGGGAAATGACACATTTTATGGTTTTGACCATGTAATGGTCCACTTTTAATGTAACTGTGAATAAAAGTTATATTTTAGTATTTTCACAGTCAGATCCCTCTCTATTTATCAGTGAATCTTGTTCTGTTTGGGAGATTTCTATTTTTGTTGCTATCAGTATTTGTCAGTGAATCCCTTAAATTTAAATCTGTTTTTTTTTTTTAATTTTTACCGGTGTTTTGTATGCGTTGGAAAAGGGGTAGTCTTATACGGCGAATATATCTTAAACTCTATATTTTAAACAAGAAAGTAGGGGGGTCGTCTTATACACCAGGTCGTCTTATACGCCGGAATATACGGTACATACAGTTTTGAGAGAAAGAAGGAAAATTTAATTTTCATAAGGTTTTTACTCTTTATCATTATAAAATGCCTTGTATTTGAATCCATGAATCCAACTATTAAATACATGACATTTATGTAGTATCTCATTTGTGTATAGGTTTCAGTAATGTAATTTGCTTGTGTTGTTCACTGAATCCTAGTCTGATGCATTCCCTAGAAGCCTGTCTCCATAATATATGGATGGAACCCACTAACAGCAGAATAACAGTTGAGAGAAAATTGCATTCCATTTTAATCCGCTATTTATAGACTTATTTTTAGGTTTAGTGATCCTTTTAGAATATAATTAACATTCTCCTAGTGTGGATCTATTCCCCAGCGTTAAATCCTTGTATTTGCTACTTAAAGACTAACTGCTACAAAAAACAGCATGGCATCATGGTAACGTAATCCGAGAACAGAATTAAATTTCATGAAATGTGGTATTCTAATAGAACTCAGTTGTTTTTGTACTGTTGAGGTTCCATGTTCCTTTTAACTGAAATATCGCCGTTCATGAATAATCCCCTCAATAAAATGGCAATGTGACATTTGACATATTCTAAATACTTACTTGACCTTTTGAAGATTGTGTACTGTAAATTCCGCAAAAATCATGTAATGCACACAAAGCTGTGCAAGCTCTATTTATTGCAAAGAGTCATTATTGTTATTATGTACAGTATAGTATCCCTCGGAGATCAAGGACATGGTAGTGCAAATTATTGCTTGTCATTAGTATGGTGTTCCCATTACGCAGAATACATACAGCACAGGGATAAAACAGCTTGTTACATTACCATTTAGTAGAATTGCCCCGATACCTATCTTCATGTGCTTAAGTTCCAATCCATTGTAAAGTTTTTTAGAGTCTTATAATACTTAATGGCCTCTACACTGGGAATAGCTCATCTTGAGTTACCATGCCAACAAGTACTAAAAGTCTATATCCAGAAGGCCAGCACAGAGCAATTTATCTGCTGTCACATCCAATGGGGATCTTTAACAGCTAAATGGAAAATATTCCCTGCAGCATTCAATTTATTTAGATAGAAAGCAGCAAAAACTCTAGTGCTTATTACATAGGTAAGAGGCAGATGTGAACTTTAAAAGTTTAATTACACGGTTAACCTTTTTTTTTCTTTCTCTAAAGGCGAGATGTACAGTAATAATCTCATCTGGGCACTTGTAATAAAACACAACTGGAGATATTAAGGAATCATGCTAGTTTTATGGCACCAATATTTCTAAAGAAAATACATGCAAATAGCTGTCACAACACTTAGTGTAAACTTTTTGTGTAGTTTGTTTGTATATGATACTGTTCTTGATTTTGTTAATATTGTCTCCTTGTGCAAAAAAATAATAAAAATGTTTAAAAAAAATACTTAGTGAAAACTAAGAAGATTAACTTGGTGTCAAATATATTGATAATTATTATTAAAGTTTCTCTCTATTCATTCAATTTATTAGTTAATCCTTGTTAGTAACATATTGAAAGATGTCAAAAACATTTAGAGTTTCAAAGGCAGTAACTATAGTTAATGTTCTAAACAGATAAAATATACATATTTATTATACAATGAAAGTTATTTTGTGAGAATTACAGTATTTTGATCAATCTATTCTTTTATATACTAAAATACTAGTGGTAGAAAGGTATTTTGTTATGTTTTTATTAATTTACAACAATAATTTACAAATTCTTACTACCAGTTTTTATATCCCAATAACCTCTTTAGAGATAAAGTTACTATTTGTGCTTAGTTTATAAGAAAATAGCAGAGCATGATCAATGTATAACAGCTTTTAAGTAGTAAACACAAAAATAGGACTTCAATTTGCAAAATATTTGTTGCCAATTTTTCTTAAATTTTATAATGATTATTTGGATCAACTTTTTGAAGACCGATTAGGGATGTCTCACTAGAGAGTACCCAAAACGACATCCATTGTGTTTGTTAATAATGGACAACAGTTTTTCAATGAGTGCTGTAAATCCCTGTATTACTTGATCGATTGGTCTTCCATTAATTAATATACTGTTATATGGTTTCAAAGAGAATGTGTATCCATGCAGTTCATCCTTTATTAGACCTAACTACTCTCATCAGTGTATTTAGCCATGGAACCTTGCAACAAAAAGATAAATACCCTGTCCGACTTGTCCCACATTTTCCTGGACTTGGACAACAGCTGAACAATTTTTGCAAGATCCTAAGTTCTCTGCTGACATATATGTATTGTATGTGTACATGTTGAATCGTTTTCTAACTGATTTAATATTTTCAGCTCAGTATTTGTACATGGCCTTCGCGGTACTTCACCTTAACTTATTTTTTAGCCTTGCAGCGCTGGGGACCTGGGTTCAAGTCCCAGGGTTAACATCTGCAAAGAGTTTGTATATTCTCTCGGATCTCTTCCGGGTCCTCTGGTTTTCTACCACACTCCAAAACATACTAGTATTTTGTTTAGATTGTGAGCCCCATTGGGGACAGAGACCGATTTGGCAAGGTCTGTGCAGTGCTGCGTAATCTGTGTGTCCTATATAAATAATGTAATTATTATTATTTTTGTGGTATTTGGCTTAGGAATGTTTGTAAACACTGCCCCAGATTAATAAAATAACTGTCTGTCATATCTGCTGTTATCTAGTCTGTTCTTGACATGAAAACTCCTCCGCATAAAGCAAGTTTATCTTATGACTATCTTTTCACATCTCTGCAAGTAATATTAAAATTAGGACCATACTCTGTTTTGCACAAAGTGCACATACTGTACAATTACCGTATATACTCGTGTCAAGCCGGTTTTTCAACACAAATGTCTGAAAACTCATCTCATCTTATACACGACTTAATAAAAAAAAAATTAATACTCACCCTCCGCTCCCGGTCCTCGGCGGCGGCTCCTGGTCCTCGCTGCTGCTCCGATCCTCTGCGGCGGCTTTCTCTCTCGTATCCTTCACGTGCCGGCAGTGCGGTCTATGCAACTTGCCGGCGGGCGCACAATATGAGTACGGTGTCGCCGCTGATGACATCACGCGGCGACACTGTCGCATCAAACTGTGCGCCGCCGGCAAGTCGCATGGACGCGACTGCCGCACGTGAAGATAGAAGAGAGAACCGACCGCAGAGGATCGGGAGCCGCCGCCGAGGACAGGGAGCCCGCGCTGAGGACGGAGCCCGCGCCAGGACCGGAGCCGCCACTAAGCATCAAAGGTGAGTATCGTTGGAGGGTGAGTATTAAGTTTATTTTTTTATTATTTCGCTAGCATACTGAGGGCAGGCTGTATACTTTTTGGGGGGCAGGCTGTATACTTCATGGGGGCAGGCTGTATACTTCATGGGGGCAGGCTGATTGTATACTACTTGGGACAGGCTGTATACTACAGGGGCTGGCTGGTTGTATACTACAGGGGGCTAGCTGCACCCTCGGCTTATACTCGAGTCAATAGGTTTTCCCTTTTTTTTTGTGGTAAAATTAGGGGTCTCGGCTTATACTCGGGTCGGCTTATACTCGAGTATATACGGTAGATACAGTAATCTATGGACACTTATTCATAATTATTTCTGTTTTATTCTCTTACCTTTTTAATGCTTAAATATTATGAAGTTTGCATGTAGAATATATTTCTGAAATGAAAGTATAATTGTTGTGCATAGCAGTGCAGTTGAAATATTTCACGTATTTCATTGGATCATTTGAATAATAATAATAATCATAAATCTGCAATAAACATGACATACACAGAATGTGCGCAGCAGCAAGAACAAAGCTTCATATAAACTTGCTAGTAAGGTGTGCAAATGCCAAACACTAAAGGTAATATAAAGCAATTACCAAGCTGTTAGTGAATATAAAACAGCTTGAAAATTGCTACTTTAATTATTACTTTTGGAAATTTCTACTTATTCTACAGGAAATGCTTAAGTAATAACCGCTAATTGAATTAATAGTTATGCCAAACAATAGCTTGGAGGATAGTTAGATAGTGCTTATTGCTGTTCCTTAAATGAAAAGTGGGTAATGTAAGCCCCGTGCAGCTGTCATGCGTTCCTTGTATAGCAATCTGCTTTTATTTTAGAAGAAAAAACACCAAGTTGGAGCTTTGTCTGATATGTTGTTTACATTCTCTTATAATGTATTATTCAATGTGAATATAAGAAAGAACCTATTTACCGTATATACTCGAGTATAAACCGACCCGGGTATACCTCCAAAAACTGAGAAAACCTTTTGACTCGAGTGTAAGCCAAGGGTGGGAAAAGCATTGCTCACAGCCCCCTCCCCAGGATATAGCCAGCAAGTCCCCAGTAGTATATAGCCAGCCAGCTCCCAGTAGTATATAGCCAGACAGCCCCCATGTAGTATACAGCCAGCCAGCCCCCTGTAGTACACAGCCAACCTGCCCCTTGTAGTATACAGCCAGACTGCCCCTGGCTGTACATATGTATACTTGTTTGCATGTATCTACACAAAAAGAGCAAAAGTGTATTCACATTGAACTCTTTAAAACGTTAAAGGCCTTAATGTTGATTACAAATGAAATGTGATATGATGGGTTGGCAGTACATGTGCTGGCCTTGGGACATTCTGTGGTCCCTTTTGGAAACAGCTGTGTATGTGAATTTTTACAATTGGTGTATCCGTTTATTTGTATATTGATATGTATTTCTTCTTATTTCTCTACAGATGGAATTTATGTATACATATGTGCTTTTGCATAGTGGACTATATGTACCGTATTGATGTTTACATGAACAGAGGGGACGTGGTTTGTGTAGTCACCTGAATGTTGAATTTTGTATAAATACCTGCCAATCTATACTGATTGTTGGCTTGAAAAAGGCTCTATACGAGCCGAAACGTTGCTACTACTGCACATGGAATAAAAAGAACCACATTTTTAATCACATCCAACGTTTGGAGTGCTGCTTATTCACTTCTTTTTAATATATATATATATATATATATATATATACCTATAAAGTGTGATAGAGAAAGAGAGGTTCAAAGAAAATCTCACCTCAAGAAAAAATTATGAAATCACTTCCTCCGGTGTCCTCCATCACACTGCCTGTGTGGGGAACAGCAGCATCTGAAGTGGAAAGCAATCTGCATAACCATTGACTATATCACAACATTCCAAGATTTTTTACTCAGGTGGGTGCTATTAATGTTGTGAGGATTTTTTTTCAGAATTTATTTAGAATTTTTCTGCATGAGATGTTTTACAATTTATAGGACTACCATAATAGGTTGATAGGTGTATCACATTAATAGTGGATGTATAAAACAAATAAATTATTTATTTAGGGTCTCAGGTTATACTAGCTATCATATACAGTTCCAATCAATAAGATAAAAGTTTTGGTGGAAAATCTCTTGAAGGATATCTACCATCAGAATGAAGGGTTGTTAACAAAGCCTACTGACATACTGGTTTGTGTCCACTCTAGCAGGATCCACTCTTTTTTAAGCTTGTTGTTCCTCTGTTTTAAAGAAGAAAATGTTTTAAAGAATTATGCAGATGAACCTGAGGGGTTCTGGGCTCCATTAACATCCATGAAACCCAGAGCCCCTTAGTCTCTAAAAGAAGAGACAGAGGGCGCACAAACCAGTATATTTGTGTGCTCGGTTTACAATACTTCATCCTGGTGGTAGATGTCCTTTAATTACCCATAAAGGAAAAACCATCAAAATCAAGCATGATACTCCAGGGACACTTCCTGCATACTACACAAGTACTGTGGCAGAACAGAAAGGATGAGACAGTGTAATAGTATGTAAAGCCAGATCACAGAGGGGCTAGGGTATCTGAATCAATAGGTAAATGTTCCTGGAAAACATTAGAGAGCATCTAAGAAGAAGAGATGAGGATATGTGCTTAAAGACATTCACTGCAAGAAATACATATTTAATAATCTGTATGGAAATGCAGTTTCCTCAAGCAATTTGGTTTATTTAGAGCTGTATATCAAAATAATTGGTGCAGTACTAAATCCAAGCACTTTAGACATCCTTGTTATTTGTTATTTTATGACTTTTTACGATTTTTAAACAACATCTGCATTTTAATTAATTAGAGCTTCATGAATGTTTTCATTTCTTTAATGAATGTCTGTTCTTATATAAACAGATCTCTGAAGAATAATGTTTTCTTTTTTTATTTAAAAGTTATCTGTATTGATTGTAATGAAGGCACTAGGTATATGGAAGACAAAAAGGACAGTGAGTCCTGAAACCTCCAAACTTCCAAACAAGTGCAAACACATAACAAGGCAAAGAGCACTAACAAAGAAGATTTGTCAACAAGCTGTGTCACAACAAACACAGCAAAGAAGTACTAAAACTGCAGAAGCCGAAAAATAATCCAAACACAGCTATATATATATATATATATATATATATATATATATGTGTGGCTGGAACAGAGCTCTGCCCATAAAAGCAGGTTAAATATTGCTGGACTAGAGCACATGTAGTGGGTGTGGTGCAATTAACTCCCTCCAAATAGCAAGGCAGCCAAACCAGTGTTCACACACAGCAAAAAAAAAAAAGACATGCATAAATCAAATCAGCATTTCAGATCATATGGACAGAGGATGATGCCAGCAAAGATGTTAGATTATCTGCATCATATTTGGCAATGAATAAATAAAGATTTTTTTCTGTTATACTATAGTGATCTGGGGCATTTCTTTCTTTCTTTTTTTTTTTAGCTATTTTAGTTTATGTGTGTCACAAAACATAGAAAACTCATCTCTTATAGACACATCTTGATATCCAGTGACTCTTATGCATTATCATCCACGTCTCCTTAAATTCTAATTTGCTGGAGCTGAAAATAATAAATTTGGTTGTAACTGGCAATTAGTACATAGAAACAAACATTTTTTTAAACAGTGAAGCAAACATTTTTAATGAAGCACAACTAAGAAAGTAATTAATTTAATAAGAACATTCCCATAAATAGTTTGAACATATCATCAATAAGCTAATGACCCACTAAAATTAAGTAAACTGTAAACTTGTAAACTGTAAAATAATCCCTTATTGTCCAAATTGCCAAAAAAATAAAGATTGTATAACCAATAAAACGGGACAATGCATAAGCTGCTGTGAATGGCGCTGTTTCCCCTCCATGCCCTGGCGTCTGCCCATACAGCAGGTTACCAACACATATGGGGTATTGTTATACTCGGAAGAGATTGGGGAACAAATTTTGTGGAGCGTTTTGGTATTTTATCCACTGAGAATTTGTACATTTTATAAAAAACACATTCATTTAGCCAAAAAAATGTTAATTTCAAAATTGCATTCGATTTAGTTATAACCCCTGTAAAACAAATAAAGGGTTAACAAACTTCATTAAAGTTGTTTTATGTATGTTGATGATTGTAGTTTCTATAATGGGGTAATTTATGGGGTTTTACTTTTATGTAGGCCTCTTAATGACTTGAAACCAGAGGAGGTCCCTCAATAGCAGGATTTAGCGTTTTTTATGAAAATGTCAAAAATCCCACATAGCGTTCAAAACATCCTACAAAAATGAGAGTATGCATAAAAAACAATGTCCACATAAAGTAGACATTTGGTGAATGTTAGTAATTAAGAATTTTTGCTGTATGACTTTGTATGGAAAATTTGACTTCGAATTTTGAAAATCGAGGATTTTTCCTAATTTTTACCAAAAATCTTTTTTTTTTCCTAAATAAACACAAAACATAGCACCAACATTTTTCATCTAACATGAACTACAAAGTGTCACGAGAAAACAATTTTAAAATAACTTGGATATGTTAAAGCGTTCCGAAGTTATAACCACTTATAGTGACACAGGGCAGATTTGAAAAAATGGGCCGTGTCAGGAAGGTGAAAATTGGCTTTGGCATTAAGGGGTTAATGGGGTAAAATTTGGTTACATGTTCCCATTTATGTGACACCAAAAAAATCACATTCTTCATCATTGCTAATATATAAATGGCCAAAAAAATATGGTAAAGAGCTGTTTAGTGCAATTTCCCTTCAAAAAAGGGGTAGCATTTGTTTTAGAGAAGAAGACTCCGTCTGCACAGATAATCACTTTTCTTTTATCATGAAACCTGTGAACATATGGAATATTCTACTTTACAAAATGATCAAAACTGAATGGGTAGATGTCTTCAAGAAAGCCTTAGATATTTAAGTAAATTCAGATACATGATTATGCAAGTGTGTATGGAACCTTGTTTAGTTCTTTATGTAGTCAGATTGCTATTGAGGATCAGCACAGATTTCAAATCCAAAACAGAAGCAAATGACCCATTACTAAAATCATGAGTTGCACATAATCTAGAATATTTATTGGATCATTTACTATTCTTACTTACTTAAGTTTTGCTCCATATGTTTCTGTTATATGACTGATTTGGCAAGCTCTGTGCAGCGCTGCGTAATCTGTAGGAGCTATATAAATAAAGAATTATTATTATTATAAGTATTGATTAAACAATTTTGTTTTTTGTGAAATACATGTTTTGAACACATGCATTTTCGAATAGTGTAGCACTTGTTTTGATTACATTGCCTCCTTTGGAAGATTTGCTAACTACCAGAGGACTAGACTGGGGGGCTCTTTATGGTTGTTTGGCATCAAAAAGTCACTTTTTAATTGTACGTATTGTCACGTATTTTTCGGACTATAAGACGCACTGGACCATAAGACGCACCTAGGTTTTAGAGGTGGAAAAATAAGAAAAAATGTGTTTTTCCCCAAATAGTGTGCTAAAATATTTAATAAAGTAACAGTAAAGTAGCAGCGCCTTACGGGGCGGTGCAGCCATGTTTCTCTTTGGAAAGGGGTAGGGGCGGGCAGCCCTCACCCCCTCCTCCTCTCCCGGGCATCAACGTGTGCCCGCCATGCTACGTACGGCGGGCACACGTTCATGTGAATGTAGACTAAGGGGACTGTGTATGGGATACTTTTATTAGGGGCCATTGTGTGACATTTGGTGAAGTTTTAATAGTGTACTGTGTTCGGGGAGAATTAATGGGGAGACTTTATTAGGGGACATTTTATGGGACACTGTTACCTGATGCTGAAGGATGACTCCCGTGCTGACAGTACAAGTGTTCTGTCAGATTCAGCCCTATACAGAACACTTGGTGGTAGGGGGGGGGGGGGGAAAAAAAAAAAAACAGGGAAAAGTTATTAACTGGAAGACAACCTCTAGGGTAGTTAATGCAACTGCTACTCATTGATGAAATGTCCTTCAGCAGAGCCCCCCCTTTACTGAAATATCCACAGCAGAGCCTGCCTTTACTGAAATGTCCACAGTAGATTCCCCATTTACTGAAATGTCCACCAGCAGCGTCCCCCTTTACTGAAATGTCCACCAGCAGGTTCCCCCTTAACTGTGGACATTTCAGTAGAGTCCCCCCTTTACTGAAAATGTCCACTGGCAGGGTCTCCCTTTAATGAAATGTTCACTCCTGATGCCCCCCTTTAATGAATTGTCCACTCTAGATGCCCTTTTTAACGAAATGTCCGCTCCGCTCCCTCCATCCTTACTGTTGTGTCTTCAAAAATCTTTTTAAGAAGCTATACTCACCTTCCGGCCTCTTCTCTCCGGCCCTGATGCCCTGAAGTTCGTTCTTCCGGCCCGGACACATCATATGAGTGTAAGGGCTCACAAGGCACATAAAATATGACGTCACGCGGCATAGTAATGCGCCCGGGCCGGAAGACGGAGCCGAGAAGAAAAAGCCGGAAGGTGAGCATAGTTTTTTACATTTTTTTTAAGACTGATGGCGAATCTTAATATAGGCGGTGTGGGCCCATACCGTCTACATGAAGATTTGCCATTGGATAGATACATATAAAATATTTTTGCTACCCATTCTATTTTGTTATAACTAAGAATAGTTATTTACTATCCCAGGCATTGCCAGGAGCTACAACTAGTATATACCGTATTTTTCGGACTATAAGACGCACTGGACCATAAGACGCACCTAGGTTTTAGAGGTGGAAAAATAAGAAAAAATGTGTTTTTCCCCAAATAGTGTGCTAAAATATTTAATAAAGTAACAGTAAAGTAGCAGCGCCTTACGGGGCGGTGCAGCCATGTTTCTCTTTGGAAAGGGGTAGGGGCGAGCAGCCCTCACCCCCTCCTCCTCTCCCGGGCATCAACGTGTGCCCGCCGTGCTACGTACGGCGGGCACACGTTCATGTGAATGTAAACTAAGGGGACTGTGTATGGGATACTTTTATTAGGGGCCATTGTGTGACATTTGGTGAAGTTTTAATAGTGTACTGTGTTCGGGGAGAATTAATGGGGAGACTTTATTAGGGGACATTTTATGGGACACTGTTACCTGGTGCTGAAGGATGACTCCCGTGCTGACAGTACAAGTGTTCTGTCAGATTCAGCACTACACAGAACACTTGGTGGTAGGGGGGGGGGGGGTTGTGGTTCCTTTGACCCAACACTGATGGGCTAGCACCAAGCTCAGCCAACCAGTGTTGGGGGCAGAATTAGTGATGGGAATTATGGCTCTTTAGATAGATTTATGCTGGCACGTAGTCAGGGGGTCTCAAGAGTTGCCAGGGCTGTATATGTGACAATGGTCACAAGAGCTTACAATCTATGAGGAAGAGGGGCACTGGCGGTGACAATGCTTATACAATGGTCACAAGAGCTTGCAATCTATGAGAAGGAGAGGGTACTGGCGGTGACAATGCTTGTACAATGGTCACAAGAGCTTACAATCTATGAGGAGGAGGAGACACTGGAGGTGACAATGCTTGTTCAATAGTCACAGGAGCTTACAATCTATGAGGAGGGGACACAGGAGATGACAGTGCTTGTACAATGGTCACAAGAGCTTACAATCTATGAGGAGGAGGGGACAGAGGAGGTGACAATGCTTGTACAATGGCCACAAGAGCTTACACTCTATGAGGAGGAGGACACAGGAGGTGACAGCGCTTGTACAATGGTAACAAGAGCTTACAATCTATGAGGAGGAGGAGACACAGGAGGTGACAGTGCTTGTACAATGAACACAAGAGCTTACAATCTATGAGGAGGAGGGGACACAGGGGGTGACATTCCCTGTTTGGGAATTGTTCAGTTTCACACACCTGTGAGAAGAGCACAGCAGGCACAGGAGCAGAGACTCCAGGTCCTGTCCCCTCTTTAGTGTTATTTGATGCCCCTACAGCAGAGCAGCTGGGACTCTGGTAGAAGACAGTGACCTGTCCGGCATCAGTCACAGTGAGAGCTCCGTGCTGAGGGGGCGTGGCTTCTGCTTCCCTTCATCTGATAACCTGGAAGTGGTGTCACAGTCTGTGTGCCCTGCATGAGCTCCGCTGCTCATAGAAACTAAGAGGCAGCAGCTGTGTGTGGAGCCGAGCTCAGCACTGCCCCTGCGCTTACTGCCATGTGCTGTCCTCCATTCTCTCCTGCAGTGGAGGGCTGAGACGCCGGCACTCTGTACATTTGGACTATAAGACGCACCACAGTTTTTTCCCCATCTTCTGGGGAAAAAATGTGTGTCTTATAGTCCAAAAAATACGGTAATAAAATGCATTAAAACATCTTAATCCACTTTTATATATAATGTCTACCCATATAAACAACAGTGTGTGTATATATTATACATTAGAAAGGGAATAATTACATATAACAACATGCTCTTGATTCTGACATACACAATGTGAACTGCCCTTGAGAGGATAAAGTGCAAAAGCGCTTATGTGCCGATAAAATATCCACAACATGTCGCCCCTAAACATGTCCCCGTGTGTTACGAAGCATGCAATCCTCTGTACCGTAGGCATAAAGTATAAAAAAAACTGTGGCTTTCTTGGAACACACACATGGAATGCATGCCATGTACGGATCATTGCGCATGCGCAGCAATAGCCAGCTGGCAGATCTGGCATCATAGCAAACTATTCAGGTTGTTTACTGCTATGTAACCTAACAGAGACTCACCATAGCCATCAGAAAAAATAAGTATGTATACCAGTATTAGTAAATAAATGGCCTGAAAATAATAATAGTTAATAAAATAAACTATATTAACTCCCAAATGGGGTATATTATTAATATTTTATAAACGGAGCCTCAGTATTATTACAGGACATATGGCTATGCCAAATATGAATGACAAGGTTTGTGGAGAATAGTTAACCCCTCCCAGGGAAACTCTTCTCCTTAAGAGGTGACACTAGACTTATGACCCCTAACTATTGATACATGGGAAGTCGTATATGTGCAGCCTTTCTCCTTTTAAAGTCATCGCATAATAATGCATCATGGTCCTTAACTGGAGGTTCCTATTTACATGGTAATGACCCTCACTGGTATACTGTTACTTCCAAATAAATTTCATTACGGCACAGGCCAGAAAAAGAGAAGTGAGGAAATGTAGAGTTGTGTCTCCAAAGACAGATCTGAAAAGCGTTTCTTTTTATCGTCAGTTGAAAGTGACGATACTATGGGTTTTTTTATCTGAAAAGAATTTAAAAAATATCAATAAATATGCTATTTGTCATTTGGTGCTTATAACATTTTAACAGCAAAATGAATCCACAAGACTCTAATAGTTCTTCTATTACGCAAATAACACTTAGTTTAAAATCAACATTAAGATCCTTTACTCTCAATGGGAATTATTTATCATTAGACCAGCTCCTTGGGACAGTTCTATGTCAATCTTTGGAGCTCTGCTGCCCATCAGATTTATTAAAGTGGCTTTGGCCCTTCAATAAGTGTTCTTATGCTCTATTTTCTGTCTGGAATATTTTTAGTCCTAAAAAAGTCTAAAAATGTATAAAGAGTCTTGGCACATACGCCAGCAGGGTACTGGAGTGACTACAAGACTTTTTCTGAGACTTTTTGCAAAAGTCCCAAGTCATGAATCTGGCTTTGCACGATGTTGTACTAGCAGTAGTTCTATGTTAAGCCAAGTTTAATTAAGAGGTGTATGTAGTCCTGTGAGACTTTTTAGCAGTTAAATGTTCAATAAACCTCAATGCGACTACTTTTAGACTTTTTACACCGAAAAAGCCCAGGAAAACCAACGATATAACTCTCAATGTGTCCAATGTAACGATCCATTGTAATTCTTTTTCAAGACTCCCTATCGCCTCTACGATGGAGTAGTGGAAATGGTCAATTAGACGAAATCTCAAATGTTTCACCTAGTGTCCTGCCTCAGTGAAATGATTTGGAACTCGGATGTTTTTGCATTTGGACCGAATTGTGTAATGTTGTTGATTAAAACGTGTATTAAACTCTAATGTGGTTTCACCCACATTTAGAAACCCACAAGAACAACTTAATAGATAGCGTTTGTAGGGGGTGGTATAATTGAATGGCGCACACTTGGGTACAGGTTGAGAGGTTTTTATTTGTTATAAATGGTCTTCGAATTACAATGAGTTTTGGGGAAAAGAACCCCTTTCTCAAGTGTCAAAGACAAGCTTTTCTGGCTTCTGCTCCCACTGTGTTGCCCAGGAACTGCAGTTGGTCTTCTCTTTAGAACAGCACACAGCAGCTTTTTGCCTCTGTCCATTTGCTCCTCAACAATCTGAAAAACCTTAAACTTAATAAATAGATAACATATGTGCTGTCACATGTCAAATAGTGTGTAATATCATATGTAGAAGAAAGAAAGAATGTCATGTATGAAGAAAGAATGTGTTTGCAGTCTGTGCATTTACAACAAGGAAAACAACTAGAGATGAGCGAGCACTAAAATGCTCGGTACTCGTTATTCGAGACGAACTTTTCCCGATGCTCGAGTGCTCGTTTCGAGTAACGAGCCCCATTGAAGTCAATGGGAGACTCGAGCATTTTTCAAGGGGACCAAGGCTCTGCACAGGGAAGCTTGGCCAAACACCTGGGAACCTCAGAAAAGGATGGAAACACCACGGAAATGGACAGGAAACAGCAGGGGCAGCATGCATGGATGCCTCTGAGGCTGCTTAATCGCACCATTATGCCAAAATTATGGGCAACAGCATGGCCATGACAGAGTGACACACAGGAGATGACAGTCCTTGTACAATGGCCACAAGAGCTTACAATCTATGAGGAGGAGGGGACACAGGAGGTGACAGTCCTTGTACAATGGCCACAAGAGCTTACAATCTATGAGGAGGAGGAGAACAGAGGAGATGACAGTGCTTGTACAATGGTCACAAGAGCTTACAATCTATGAGGAGGAGAGGACACAGGAGATGACAGTCCTTGTACAATGGCCACAAGAGCTTACAATTACTGCTCCCTATGTACAAGAATATAACTACTATAATACTGCCCACTATGTACAGGAATATAACTACTATAATACTGCCCCCTATGTACAAGCATATAACTACTATAGTACTGCCCCCTATGTACAATAATATAACTACCATAATACTGCTCCCTATGTACAAGAATACAACTACTATAATACTGCTCCCTATGTACAAGAATACAACTACTATAATACTGCCCACTATGTACAAGAACTACTATAATACTGTCACCTATGTACAAGAATATAACTACTATAATACTGCCCCCTATGTACAAGAATATAACTACTATAATACTGCCCCCTATGTACAAGCATATACCGTATTTTTCAGACTATAAGATGCACTGGACCATAAGACGCACCTAGGTTTTAGAGGTGGAAAAATAAGAAAAAAATGTGTTTTTCCCCAAATAGTGTGCTAAAATATTTAATAAAGTAACAGTAAAGTAGCAGCGCCTTACAGGGCGGTGCAGCCATGTTTCTCTTTGGAAAGGGGTAGGGGCGAGCAGCCCTCACCCCCTCCTCCTCTCCCGAGCATCAACGTGTGCCCGCCGTGCTACGTACGGCGGGCACACGTTCATGTGAATGTAGACTAAGGGGACTGTGTATGGGATACTTTTATTAGGGGCCATTGTGTGACATTTGGTGAAGTTTTAATAGTGTACTGTGTTCGGGGAGAATTAATGGGGAGACTTTATTAGGGGACATTTTATGGGACACTGTTACCTGATGCTGAAGGCTGACTCCCGTGCTGACAGTACAAGTGTTCTGTCAGATTCAGCACTACACAGAACACTTGGTGGTAGGGGAGGGGTGGGGGTTGTGGATCCTTTGACCCAACACTGATGGGCTAGCACCAAGCTCAGCCAACCAGTGTTGGGGGCAGAATTAGTGATGGGAATTATGGCTCTTTAGATAGATTTATGCTGCCATGTAGTCAGGGGGTCTCAAGAGTTGCCAGGGCTGTATATGTGACAATGGTCACAAGAGCTTACAATCTATGAGGAGGAGGGGCACTGGCGGTGACAATGCTTGTACAATGGTCACAAGAGCTTACAATCTATGAGGAGGAGGAGACACTGGAGGTGACAGTGCTTGTACAATGGTCACAAGAGCTTACAATCTATGAGGAGGGGACACAGGAGATGACAGTGCTTGTTCAATAGTCACAGGAGCTTACAATCTATGAGGAGGGAACACAGGAGATGACAGTGCTTGTACAATGGTCACAAGAGCTTACAATCTATGAGGAGGAGGGGACAGAGGAGGTGACAATGCTTGTACAATGACCACAAGAGCTTACACTATATGAGGAGGAGGACACAGGAGGTGACAGTGCTTGTACAATGGTAACAAGAGCTTACAATCTATGAGGAGGGGAGGACAGGAGGTGACAATGCTTGTACAATGGCCCAAGAGCTTACAATCTATGAGGAGGAGGACACAGGAGGTGACAGCGCTTGTACAATGGTAACAAGAGCTTACAATCTAGGAGGAGGAGACACAGGAGGTGACAATGCTTGTACAATGAACACAAGAGCTTACAATCTATGAGGAGGAGGACACAGGAGGTGACAGCGCTTGTACAATGGTAACAAGAGCTTACAATCTATGAGGAGGAGGGGACAGAGGAGGTGACAATGCTTGTACAATGAACACAAGAGCTTACAATCTATGAGGAGGGGACACAGGGGGTGACATAGACTGTAAGCTCCTGTGACCTTGTACAAGCACTGTTTGGGAATTGTTCAGTTTCACACACCTGTGAGAAGAGCACAGCAGGCACAGGAGCACAGACTCCAGTACTGGTCACAGGTCCTGTCCCCTCTCTAGTGTTATCTGATGCCCCTGCAGCAGGAGCAGCTGGGACTCTGGTAGAAGACAGTGACCTGCCCGGTATCAGTCACAGTGAGTGCTCCGTGCTGAGGGGGCGTGGCTTCTGCTTCCCTTCATCTGATAACCTGGAAGTGGTGTCACAGTCTGTGTGCCCTGCATGAGCTCCGCTGCTCACAGAAACTAGCAGGCCGCAGCTGTGTGTGGAGCCGAGCTCAGCACTGCCCCTGCGCTTACTGCCATGTGCCGTCCTCCATTCTCTCCTGCAGTGGAGGGCTGAGACGCCGGCACTCTGTACATTTGGACTATAAGACGCACCACAGTTTTTTCCCCATCTTCTGGGGAAAAAATGTGCGTCTTATAGTCCAAAAAATACGGTAACTACTATAATACTGCCCCCTATGTACAGGAATATAACTTGAACATCCAAAAGAAACTAATTAAGATAAAGCAGTAAACATAAATGTGCATGCAGCTATTTCTGAAACTGTATTATTTTACAGTATTTTAATGGAATTTTAATCAGCCTGCAAATGAAAAGTAAGACTTGATGTGTGGCATTTTGCCTAAGCATATTACTATTCATAATCCCTAAACATCCCATGATTACACATTAAAGCAATATTATTAGCCATAATTGGAGTGGACTAAGCTGTTTTATTTTACCATTGGTTTTATGACCGTGGTTACATACCATTTTATAGACATTATAACGTTCATTTATTTGCAGTAATCGTTATTTTAATTGGCTGTCAATATATGCCTGTCCCACTATTAATTCTACAATGTACTATCTATTCTACTGGTATGTAGGTGTAATAATTACCAAGCCTCATTTTGCTTCATTAATCACCTGAAATTTCAGTACGTGGGATTGCTCTATGTATAGCGTCATGCCCGTTTGTACCAGAATAGATCACAAGAAATCAATTTTACTTTGTTATCCGTTGTGTCCTGACATTTCTAGTATCCAATTCTCTATTGTGCAGGTGAAAAGCTGTAGAATTTTTACTACACCTGTATACTTCATTAATCATGTATATGGAGGATAGAAAATGTGCATATTCCTACCTAATTCACTTTGATAGATTACTAAACAGAAGCAAAAATTCCACTGCTAGTAATAACAGGTACTCAAAAACTACAGTATTCATTTTGTTAATTACTCATCAAATAAGAAACTACATGAGTAATATAAATATCTAGTTCAGTATGTGTGTAGCTTTAATCATTTTTATTCATTTAAAACAAATCCAAATAATTCCCTGATAATGCACTTTGGCTAGCACAGATAAGGCCCAAACATAGAGGTATCTTTATTGCAGGGGCATACCTTAAAGTGTGCTTTGCCTCCATGGTAGACTTCTGATTTGCCCCTATTTCATTAAACATAAAAAATAAATATTTGAAAACATGTATATTTACTTAAACTCATTTTACACACAAACTACATTTATAACTTGTATATACACATTTACATATGTATATATACTCATACTCTCTATTAATTTACATACATTTGTACACACATCATACATGTATACACCACATATATGTATTTGCAAACATACATTTTTTAACTCATTTTCACACATACAGTATATACACCGCATAACAAACAGTTTAATTCATACTTATATAACATCTATACACTCATAAACACACTCATTAAGTACCTACAAGAAAGCATCATCATACATACACGCTACAGTATAAACACACCATACCCAAAAAAAATATAACCATCCAGCTCACACGTGAGTTCAGTGTTCTGTCTGAGGATTTGCAAAAGATTTGCTGCACTCTTCGATTCTTATCTGTGTTAGGTTTTGGTGACTTATATAAATACTGGAAGAAAAAGAAGTCTGCTACTGAGGACCAAAAAATAAAGCAATAAAATCTTTTTTTTAACAATTCATAAGATACACACTCCACATCGGTTTAAAATTAATTAAAGATGCCAGAAGAACACAGGATAGAGTGAGTGCCATGAGTGCTAACAGTATTGATCAGACCTGAGTAACAAGGTAAAATACCCCGGTTACAACTGGTGTGGGTGGCAAAAATACAATACCATTTAATAGGTCGACACCTACATCAGAGTGCATCAAGATGATGAGCTTTTCCTGCCAAGTGCCAAATGCTACCAATGGTCTGTACATATATGTAAACATGAAGTGCAAGTGCTAAATACCACTACCTGTCACCATACAACTGACGCAACTGGCCCACCTAGACGTGGCCAAGTGCCCAGAGATACCGACAGGAAGACCGGGCCACACTGCACACTCATTTCGGTAGGGGTGGGAGGCTTCTGTTCCAGCGACGACTTCCTTAGGATTGTATTGTATTTTTGTCACCCACACAGTTGGTACCCGGGTATTTTACCTTGTTACTCAGGTAACTGATCGACTTGTTGGCACACTTGCGTTTAGGGGAGAGGGATGGAGTAGGGTCATTGCACTCATATCCTGTGTTTTCTTGCATCTTTAATTGATTTAATCGATGTGTAGTTGTGTTAGCTTATGACTTGTTCAATAAAGATTATATTGCGCTTATTTTTTTGGTCCCTCAGTAGCAAACTCACACTATTCGCTGTTTTGCTGTGCTGTGACTATGATTCGGACTACGGGTCCCTAATAAAGCCAAGAAGTTTTTTATCATCCGGATGCAGCACGCTGGATTATTTCTCTTACTTCTAAGTTTCAAAGTATTTTGCCTCTCGGTGTTCTCATTTAGTACCTCTTTGTGGCCCATAGCAACCAGGGTTTTCCCAGCTCTCAAAAAAACCTACCATCAGCAAGATGAGGGGCGGGACCTTCCTCCTGTCACCTCATCACAAGCCGCACTGCTGACCAATGAGACTCAGAGCTATCTATCTATTATCTTCTATCTTCTATCTATCTATCGACTATCTATCTATCTCAATCTACTCTATCTCTCTATCTCATATCTATCATCTCTATCATCCTCATACTATCTAGCTATGTACCTATCATTGTAAGTAATACTCCAGCACAGTATATGAAGTGAGGGAAAGCTGAAGAGAGAGAAGTTTAGGTGTTTGGGTCAAAAAAATAGTCAGGGCTTCTCCCTGCACATGACTTAGTGCTGGAGTAGGGACCATGAGTGCTGCAGACATGACGGTCAAGCAGCTGTGTGCAGAGAGGGGGATGGGGCGTGTCTCTCTCCCTCCCGTAGTCTCAGCTTCTTATTAAACGGAATATCCATAGGGAAGTCTGCAGAATACAAGAGGAAGGACAAGATTCGGGTAACTAATCCAATTGCAAAAGTGCTTAAAATTACTGCCCACAACATATCAAAAGTTTTTTGAAATGACGGTTTACATTTAATACAATACAGCAATGGGACATAGCGACTCCAAATAGTAATCACTGAATAATACCTGATCCTTCAAATTTAAAAGCCATTACTGGCAAATTACGGAAAAACTATTTTTTTATAGCTCAACAAAAGTGCTCTATGCAGCAAAATGGCTATGCAGGCCCTCCTTCCTTTTCTGCAACCTCGCTCTGAGCCCATAAAGCAAGTAACGTAAATGTATACATTTTATGGCCAATTTTTATGTTTTACTGACAAATTGGGCCTTTCTAAATTTCACCTCCATTTAGTTTTAACTACAACAAAATCCCTAAGATCTTCATATCTTCTATACAGATCTCTTAAAAATCTTCCTAAAAACCTGTTTCTGATTGTTTGAGGATGATATATAGGGATTTCTAATATTATATATTTGATATCCCCTAAAAAGTCAATTCTAAAATCTCCATTAAATACGGAAAACCAATGTTTCATTTGTAAGCCTCGTGACATCAAAATAAAATGTACAGACATTTAAAAAATTATGAAAAAATAATGCAGGCATATGGAAATGTATAACTAATTTACGTGGTAAAATATCTCCTGAAAACTGGCTGCATCCTAAAGGTTAATCATGCCTATATTAAAATATCTTTCAGCAACATTTGTGAGGAGGCCAAACTGCAGATTATCATCAAATTTGGAGACATTTCCAAATTTTTGAGGGAAATATTAGCAATATTATGAATTTATCTCCAGTGGCTAATCTAGTGTCAACATGGATTTTTTATTGTTTGAGGCTAAATATACAAAAGAAATATATGTTGAGGAAATATACTTGCAATAACCTGCCTGAAAATTGCTTGAAGTTTAATATATCACCAAACAAAGATTTGTTTTTGTGTGATTCACCAAATAGTCCAATAAAAGAAAAGCCAGAAAGGACTGATCACTTTGGTTAGGCAGTAAGCTTGGTAGGCATCCTAATATAGTTTTTCAGTCAATTGTTGAGAGAATTGGATGTGAGGTGACTTATAACGTTGTGATAGAATAAAATTGCTAAACAGGAATACGGCCATTTTTCTGGAAATTGTGATTGAGAAGAGGAGGCAACTCTGCTCAGTCAAAGCCCCAGACAAAGATGAGAAAGACTGGGAAACAAGCATAGTAGAAGAAGTTTCTCATTTCGATTTTATATAGAGATAGACTAATTGAAGTCAGTATTAGGCAGGGATGATCAGTCCATCACGGCTGCTGCACCAAGTACCAAGCAGTTAATGCCTTTACAAAATTGTAATTCACTATAACTAAAGTGAATATTTATTCAGCCACTTCAGCTTTTTATTTTTTTATTTTTTCTGAATATTTAGTTGTTTTAAGAATTTAGTAGTACATCTCTTTCCATTACATTTTTTTCTGCATAAAATGTTAGATATTGCCATTCTTTATGCAATGTAATCTTTGGTGCAAGCAAGACAGTGTGGTATATTTTTATTCGACAAAGTAACATAATATAGAAAATATGCAGACATTATGTAAAATTAGCTTCAGCATTCGGTAACAGCAGCCCTATAAGTACCATATGCTTCTGGTACTATTTGGGAAAACAACATGGAACATGACATAAGGGCGGTTCATAGAAACTTATTAGAAGATCAATTCAAATGTAAAAATGCCGAAGGATCAGGGCCAGCAGATTCATGCAAAACAACAGACACAGGGAAGATAAGAGGTGGGAGCAAGTACGAGTCATCTTTCCTGCTGGCAGGTCCCTCCTATTTATGTCACAGACAGTAAGTAAGATCCACAGAGAGTGTACAGACAGCACTAAAGGAAGCACGTAACAGGATGATAATCACTGTTGAACATTAAGAATTATTAATTAAGGCATGAAGGGCAACATTGGCATTTGCTGACATTTTACAGTTGAATTTTTTTTTTTAAATGACAAACTTTACTGTACTCTCTTGTCCATGGGCGTACTGTCGATTTATATTTTACCATCTGTCTACTAAAGAAAAATCAAAATTGTTCCACCTACCCTTGGACTTTATATGAAATATAAGAAACCTTCTTACCCTCCAAATACACAATTGACTCAACTGAGGTTTAGATGTAATCAGTATCAATACTCAGTGTTGCAGAGTTTATAATGAACAAGCAATGGAAACAATTGCTTGTTCATGCTCCCAGTGGAACAATGGTAAAAATATTTAAATAAAAATAAATTAATAATTAATTTAAAAAGCCCCCAAACCCTGTTACATATAACACTTACCGTACTTTTTCTCGGACTATAAGGCGCACTGGATTATAAGGCGCATCATCAATAAATGCCTGCTTAAATGTCTAGGTTCATATATAAGTGCACCGGATTATAAGGCCACCCTGATTATAAAGATGAATGACCACAGGTGGCAGACCTGTGCACAGTTTTCCAGGTACTGTTGGTCTGTAAGTATGGTTCATATATAAGGCAACACTGGACTATACGGCGCACCTTGATTTTCTGAGAAATCAAAGGATTTTTTGTGCGCCTATAGTCCGAAAAGTACGGTATATAAACCTACCAAAATGTATGATTTTTTACCGTATCTTGTCCCACATAAAATGCAATAAAAGTGATTAAAAAGGTATCAATACAAAATGTCCCGCAAAATAGAAGCACTCAACTAGCTCTAAGAACATTATAAAAGAGTTATGCCACTTGGAAAATGTCTATTCACATTATCTATGCCCCCCCCCCCACATTCACCATTAGGTTTTATCTACAAAATTATAAAATGTAAGCAAAATATGAAATTATATCACTGTAATCGTAGTGACCGATAACAGGTTACGTAGGGATACAGCGAACACTAATTTTTTGTGACTATATGCAAGAAGATCTACTTAAAACAGAGCAGATCATTCACTGAAGAAGGGAGACCTGAAAGTGGAACTAAATGTTTCAGTTTGAAGATTTTCTATCAGTTTAATAGCCTTTTTGTTGTGTCATAGAGCAGTTACAGTCATGTTATAAGTCCACAACAAGTTGAAGGGAATTTGCAGCTGGTAAGAAAGTCTAGCTGATTTGTTTTTGTGTTGTAGAAATAGAGAAAGCCACAGCAAAGTATTTAGCATCATGAACTAGAGGTCATTTCCTTGCTGATCTGTGTAGGAACATGGACACTTGAAAGCAAATGCAACATACAATGATTCAGCAACCAAATAAGAAAATAGGGTTCTTGGAATTGCTATAAATAGGTGTTGCTTTTGGAGTTACATCAGTTTTACAACATTAATGAGCAAATCTCATAAGCATTTGGTTTCTAAACGCTCTGAGATTGTGGTCATTTATGCACAGTAGACTGTTCTCTGGATCTTGTCTAGGCACTTCATCACATCCTATAAAGGAGTATACTCAAAGAAATACTTCGATGTGATTTTCTTAGAGGATATTGTAAAGCAAACCATATGTTTTCCTGTAGGATTTAAAGGCACCTACACCACAATCTACCTATAAAGGTAGATTGGGTGGTAGGTTGGATCAATGGGACGTGAGGATAGCCCTTTTAAGGGCTAATCCTCACGTCCCTGCACTTTTTTAATAACTTTTATTAGGTATTTATTCAAATTTACTTATGCGGCTACCTGGGGCGGGAGTAGCCGCTTCTGATGTTACACGAGGCGGCTACTCCACGCCCCGTAGCCACTTAACCCTCCTCCTACTCACCCATCTTCGGCGCGCAGCTACGCGGAGCTGGCCACGTCCGGCGATCGGCCGTCTGCGCATGCGAGAAGAGCAGGCCCGCGCCTGCCGCGGTCCTACTCCGTAACAGGCGCGGGCCTGCTCTACTGCCGCCTGAAGTGGGTGAGTGGAGGGTAAATGGCTACCGGGGCGTGAGAGCCGCCTCGTGTAATCTCATATGCGGCTACTCCACGCCCCAGTAGCCGCATAATTCATTGAATAAATACCTCAATAAGTTATTAAAAAGTGCAGGCGTGAGGATTAGCCCTTAAAGGGCTATCCTACACGTCCAATTGATCCACCTACCACCCAATCTACCTTTATAGGTAGATTGTGGTGGTAGGTTCCCTTTAGGAAAACACCAAAAAGAAAGCACGTAGCTCACCAAATAATCCTTAAAGTGTAACAAACTTCTGACAAAATTACATAACTCAGCAGTGGATATGATATTAGTACCTTTTAATATACTTACCGTATTTTTGGACTATAAGACGCACATTTTTTCCCCAAGAGATGGGGAAAAAACTGTGGTGCGTCTTATAGTCCAAATGTACAGACTGCCTGGCGTCTCCAGCCCTCCACTGCAGAGAGAATGGAGGACAGCACATGGCAGTAAGCGCAGGGGCAGTGCTGAGCTCGGCTACACACAGCTGCTGCCTCTTAGTTCTATGGACAGCGGAGCTCATGCAGTGCACCAGACTGTGACACCACTTCCAGGTTATCAGATGAAGGGAAGCAGAAGCCACGCCCCCCTCAGCACGGAGCACTCACTGTGACTGATGCCGGACAGGTCACTGTCTTCTACCAGAGTCCCACTCTCTGCTGCAGGGGCATCAAATAACGCTAAAGGGGACAGGATCTGACCAGTGCTTCAGTCTCTGCTCCTGTGCCTGCTGTGCTCTCTCACAGGTGTGTGAAACTGAACAATTCCAAACATGCTTGTACAAGGTCACAGGAGCTACAGTCTATGTCCACCCCCTGTGTCCCCTCCTCCTCATATAGATTGTAAGCTCTTTGTTCATTGTAAGCATTGTCACCTCCTGTGGTCTCCTCCTCCTCATAGATTGTAAGCTCTTGTTACCATTGTACAAGACTGTCACCTCCTGTGTCCTCTTCCTCCTCATAGATTGTAAGCTCTTGTGACCCATTGTACAAGGACTGTCCCCTCCTGTGTCCTCCTCCTCATAGAGTGTAAGCTCTTGGGCCATTGTACAAGCTTGTCACCTCCTGTTCCTCCCCTCCTCATAGATTGTAAGCTCTTGTTACCATTGTACAGGACCTGGTCAGCTCCTGTGTCCTCCTCCTCCTCATAGATTGTAAGCTCTTGTGGCCATTGTACAAGCATTGTCACCTCCTGTCCCATTTACTATGGCAAATTGTGTACGGAATGATTGATACCTTGTTTGTCAATTTTGTTGGGACTAAAACCAATATTTAAAAATGTAATTTAAAACATAATATATGTAAATCTTTAAAGCGACTGCTAATTTTTCCAGAATTATGACATAAGCATCTATAATTATATGATGGCATAGGTCAAGCATAATGGGATGACAATGAATCTTTTGGTACATACAATAATATGGAACATACAAATTGAGAAAGTTCCATAAATAAGGCAGTCGGGAAATGCCATATGGGTTTAGTACAGCATAAATTTACATTGCACCATTGCTGGTCATATTGGGTAAATATATGTACTGTAGAACAATATTACTGTAACAATGGTTATAGCCTGATATACTACGATCAGGTCCACAAAAAGTTTTTATTACTTAAGTAGTATGATATCATGGTGGCATTGGCTTTATGTTACTTCTGTCACTCAAAGCAGACAGGATTAATTGTGGAAACACTTATTACAGCAATCCAGAGATTAGACAATCTTTTGCAGGGTCAAGAAAGATCTTGATTTCAAATATTTTATTTTTTTAATCTTTCTTTTACCAAATAGTTCAACAAATTATGAAATGAGTTATAAATATATAATATAATTTGGTCTATGGAGAAAGGTGTAGGGTGCTGTTAATTTTCTTTATGTGACCAAATTAGCATTCATGGTGGGGATAATGAAAAAATGTTTACCAGAGGTACCTACACTTCCCACACATTTTAATGGTGGCACATATAGAAGACTTGCAATGTTATGGTAGCACATAATGTTAGAATTCTAATTGATGAACAATGGATAGCACAAATGGGGGCACCAGTGATTGGCATACATCAGGTTACCTGAGACTAGATAAAACCATAGGGGCAACATTATCACTACCGTATATACTTGAGTATAAGCCAACCTGAGTATACTGAGGTACCTAATTTCACAACAAAAAACGGGGAAAACCTATTGACTTGAGTATAAGCCTAGGGTGGTAAATGCATTGGTCAAAGCATCCAGCCAGTATAAAACTGACCAGCCCATATACCCCAGTATAAAGCCTGCCAGCCCCTGCCCCCCAGTAAATAGCCTGCCAGCTCTTGCCCCCCAGTATATATCCTCCCAGCTCCTGTCCCCCAGTATATAGCCTGCCATCCCCTGCCCCCCTAGTATATAGCCTGCCAGCCCCTCCAGTATATAGCCTGCCAGCCCTTGCGGTATATAGCCAGCCCATCCCCCCAGTATATAGCCGGCCAGCCCCTGCCCTGCTTTTAATAAAAAAAGTTAATACTGTACTCACCTTTCCGATGACCCCCACAGCTCCTCTTCTTGCTTGGGATGCTCCGGTGCCTCTTCAGGTCTTTTGGGTCCTCTTTGGGTTCTTTAGCTCCTCTTTGGCTCTTCTTCAGGATGTTGGGCTTCTCGTCGGGTCGTTCAGCTCCTCTGGATCCTCACGCACGGTCAGCACACACAATGATGTCAATCGCTTGCCATTGTCATCGTTTGTGAGCAGCCGACATTGCGAGGTGACCCGCAAAGGAGCCGAATGACCAGAAGAGGAGCCGAAGAGGTGCAAAAGGACTCGAAGTGGACCTGAAGGACCCGAAAAGGCACCAGAGCATCCGTAGCAAGAACCTGCGAGGGGCTTCGGGAAGGGGAGTACAGTGTTCATTTTTTATTGGCTCAAGTATAAGCCGAGTTAGGTTTTTTCATCATGAGTATATAGGGTATGTAGCAGCCTTGAAGTAGTAGGCAATTAGCAAGTATATTACATTGTAGTGATGCTGACTTCACTCCTACTTATCTTCTGAATCTGAAAGATGAAGCCTAGCATGGAAAAGTTGAAGTAATTGCTGAAATTTAACCAGCTCCAAATGTGATTCAATCCTACCAAGAATCAGGAAGCAACATTTATTATTGTCTGTGCCATCTAATGTAAGTGGTCATAGTAGGGAGGAGATTACATTGGCCATATTGAGGGGATTTTTATTGAGAGAACCTGTGTTATTTTTATTTTTATCTATTCAATATTTTTCCATTTTATTTCTAATGAGGAACATATTGTACAAAGCAAGTTAATATTAAGTTAATTTATTTACGTTTGAGGTTATTTTAAGCTGTGTAAATACATGAGTAAAACAGAATAATTTACATCAAAGTTAAAAAGAAATTCTGAAAAAGGAGTTAAAATAGTGTCTGTTTTGCAGGAATGTATTAGTGTAAGAAACTAAAACAAACGTTTTTAAGTTATTCTATTATTTTTTAGTGGAAATTAACTTCATACATAATATATTTACCGTATATACTCGAGTATAAGCCGACCCAAGTATAAGCCGAGGCCCCTAATTTTACCACAAAAACCTGGTAAAACCCATATGTTTTTTACTCGAGTATAAGCCGAGTTTGGGCTTTAAGCACATTTTTTTGTGCTGAAAAACTAGGCTTATACTCGAGTATATAAGGTATGTTTTTATCACATACACGATAGACACATTGCCAGTATTTTAAACAATGTTGAACCGATTTGTCCCAATTATTTCTCATTATGTACAAACGATAAATTTGACTTTTTCTAAAATACATGATTCACAAAAGTTGACATTCCGAGACATTGGACTGTTTTAACACACTGGGAGCATCTGTTACTGTATATTGTATGTGATATCCTATTCTCTATCTGAATATTTAATATACTCCACAGTTTAAAAAGTGTACAGAGATAAAGCTCCCTCTACATTCAAAAACATAATTATCCATATACAGGCGGTCCCCTACTTAAGGACACCCGACTTACAGACAACCCATAGTTACAGACGGACCCCTCTGCCCCATGTGACCTCTGGTGAAGCTCTCTGGATGCTTTACTATAGTCCCAGACTGCAATGATCAGCTGTAAGATGTCTGTAATGAAGGTTTATTGATAATTCTTGGTCCAATTACACCAAAAATTTTGAAACTCCAATTGTCACTGGGGCAAAAGAAAAAAAATTGTCTAGAACTTCCATTATAAAATATACAGTTTCGACTTACATACAAATTCAACTTAAGAACAAACCGCCAGACCCTATCTTGTATGTAACCCGGGGACTGCCTGTACTATATATGAATACTATCTATTCATTTTTCCTTTATAGTGACAACATATTAAGTAGTGAATGTCAAACACATCAACCCATTTCTCTATCTCTACTAAGACTCACAATCTTAACTGATACCTCTGTTTGTTAGGAAACTGAATCCCCTAGAAGTAAGTCATATAGGGGGAACTTTCAATTCCATGTTCATATAATTGATAAATGAAGCCTTTAGAGACATTAAACTTGTACATACTTTTTATATGTACTAGTTCCAATAGCAAGTCTATGTCCTACATAGCTCCCACAGATATGACTACAGGCTACCAATGTCATTACAGGGTAGATGGGGGCTCAATGCATGCATGGGGGAACAGTGTATGTATTTTAGGCCATACCCGAAGTGCTGTGCTGACAGTACTGCAAGGAATCAGTTTATCACATGTGGCTAAAAAATGTTTTTCAAATGTTTCAAAAGTTAAGAACAGCAGACTCTTTGCCCATCAAAAGTTTTTGTCTTTAAAAAACTGTAAAAAATCTGGCATATAGTTATTATTGCTGCATTGGTGAAGACCTGAGTCTACGACTGTCGACAATATATACTGTGCACACTGTAAAACAATACAAAATGTTAAATGTATCCTAAGATGGCACAAAAAAACTAATGATCTTCCTTCTAAAACAGCTCTAAAGTCAGAGCTGTAGCTCTTGATGGTTTTTGCAACAGGGAACACTTTCAAAGTGGTTCCAATTTTTCGGACTGACTGACTGTAATTTCTTAAAGAATTGATGGCCACTCCTTTTTGTTTACTTAGCTGCTCTTTTCCTGCCATAATGCAAACTCTAACAGTCTGTTCAGTACAACTGTATCCACCTGACTTCTGCACAACAGAACTGATGGTCCCAACCCCATTTATAAGGCAAGAAATCCCACTTATTAAACGTGACAGTGTACACCTGTGATGTCTAACCTTTTCTGGTGACTATATCTTGAAGCTCATCAAGAGAATGGCAAGAATGTGCAAAGCAGTAATTGAAGAAAAAGGTGGCTACTTTGAAGAACCTAGAATATAAGACAAATTTTCAGTTGTTTCACACTTTTTTGTTATATAATTTTGTTATATAATTTCACATGAGTTAATTCATAGTTTTGATGCCTTCAGTGTGAATCTACAATTTTTATAGTCATGAAATAAAGAAATCTCTTTGAATGAAAAAGTGTGTCCAAACTTTTGGTCTGTACTATATATCTATATCTATCTATCTATCTATGCTAAAAACGGCAGCAGTCTGAGATTCCAATGTGAATATAAACATACTCATTTATTCCATTATCCCAACATGTATCAAAAAAGCTAATTTGCCACATGTTGGAATAAAATGAATACGTTTATATTCACATTGGAATCTCGGAGTGCTGCCGTTTTTTTGCATTTATACACATGAGAGGACTTTTGTGTTTTATATATATACGCACACACATACTAATGTACATAAACATATACGCACATTTTCTTGTACACACCCTTATAAATATACACACACTTATGCATATACACATTTTATTTACTGTCTTATGCATATACACATTTTATTTACTGTATACACACTCTTACACATATCCATACTTGCCATATATTTACCTGGTAATGACTCTTTCTTCTCTATCCCTGGAAGATACAGCATAGTCCAGGAGCTCTCCAGCACGGCAGCTTAGACACCATCACACTCCTCTGACCTGTCTTTCTCTTACTGTGAAAACAGGCAGGAACAACTCCTGCTTCCACATGGAAGGGGAGGGTAAGAGGAACTAAAGATTAAATAGGGCTAAATAAAGTAGATTTGAATGCTTTTTTTGCGTACTTTTCACTTCAAAGGCATCCTGGAAGCCAGGTCCTTGCGTTCTACAGCTCAACTCTTTTTGCAATCTTGGAAGGACCTTAGAAGGTCACATGAGATTAAATGCATGTGATTGGCTGATAACACAAAGTGATTCCTGCACGGAGGAGAGTAGCCTGCAGGAAACTTACCACTCTGGTACAGCATGTAGGCAGTAATCAACTGTATCTACAAAATCTGATACAGCTGACTACACATTAAGGAACAAATCCGGGGCTTGTGCCCCAAATGTTTTACCCTAGCTACGCCCCTGCTCCATACACAATAGATAACTAGCCCTAGACTGCCTTACTATTTATCTTGCTTCAGTCTTACCTAGTCTACTACAGCATTCACCTATGTAGCCATGGATTCATCCTGACGTTTGCTATTTAAGTGATTCACTGTACCCATTGCCTCTCCTTTCTTCATTTTCTACATATTATCAAACACTTTCACAACATCCTTCACAAAATACTTTATTCCTAGCATTCATCTTTTCCCTATCATTTCATAATCTTCTTAAATTATGAAATTGTCCCAAACAATGTCAATTCTATATTTAATTGAAAAATGGCTGCAACTTTGTGTCTTGATACAATACATGTGGTACAATGTATTAGATGCTCAGTCAATGTAAGAAATAGTAAGGTCACCAATTTATATGTTTTATTTAAATAGTTCGAGAACAAACTTATATATTAATCAACAACAATAAAAAGTACAAAAAAACCAAAGGAAACTTAACCTACTTATTCTTATTGTTCCAATTCCTCATATTGATAATATGTTTCCTTTGGCTAGACTATTTTAGGATATTCCCCAGTTGCAGTAGCATTATATTTCATTGTTCTGTTCTCATTTGTAATCTTACTGTTATTACATATTCATTCAATTATACATTACACTAGAAGGCAACATGATATTCATAATAAGGATTGTTCTGTTTGCCTGTTTCTGTGATCTTTTATTTAAGGGTTTTTGTCATCCTACTGTACTTTTTACTTGAGGCCTATTCTGCTCTTTAATAATTCTGTCACGGTCAAAGCCAATTAAAACTTATTCCCATTCTAGCTTTATTCCAATCCATGGAAATAAAATTTTATTCCACAGAGGCGGGCAAGACTTTCTGCTAAAATGTTAAAGGACAGACTGTATATTCTCTGCATTTGCAAATGAAACCTTCTATGTGGACAAAAATAACTAAATATGGCATCGTATTGTATTCCTTGAAAAGTCACATATGTTACAGAAATGTCATAAAGGTTTTTTCCAAATGCTATTAGCATGCGGGTATCATCCTCCTGATCAAAATGAAAGCACTGAAGTGTCAAAAGCTTTTAGCTCTGTTCCACAGTAGATAACTTCTCAAAGGGGCTGATAGTAAAATGGCACATCAGAAGGAAGGACAGGATGCAAATATTTTAGCTGTTCTACTACAAGCTAAATGAAAATAACTTTTTTTTTTTTTAGAATTTTCATTTTATTTCTTTAAAGATGATTTCTTACTTAAAGTAAAGCTCTAAAAATCTATTTATAAATGAAATCATCCATAGCTCATGTCAAAGCCTAATATATTTTCAATTACTTTATCACAAGAGTAAAATATTTGAACAGAAGCTAGAAGTAGATATTTTTGTAAATGTCTGTCTACCTAAGTATTCTCTGCAGTGCTTTATTTTATCTTCTGTGTATATGTCTTACACTTTAGGATAAAGATTTTATATGACAAGCAGACTTTTTCAATGCAGTAGTTATAATGACAACAGAGACTATCGCCACACTTCAAGAGATTACTTTAAAAGATGCACAAATTTGCAAATTATCTTTTAAGCTACCTTCACATGAGTTAAAATGGCTGCTGCACCATTCCAGCTTCACAAGTATGTAAAACGTACTTAGGTTTGCCGTAACAATCACTGGTTCCCCCTTAGAGGGTTTGTCAACCCCTGTCATCACAATCCTGGGGCTGATGGAAACATGACTACTATCATCTTTATCACCATTGTAGTGCTAACACAATGCATGATAAACAAGTATAAAGGAGCAGGATGTGGGTTCTCTCCAGTTACAGTAATAGTCTCGCTCTTTCTGAGCAGTTGCAAATGCTGTCCGACAAGATCCTTCAATATATAATATAATTATTTTTAGAGGCACTGTATAAAATCTTAGTAATTTTGCTTAGGTGGGAGGACATGATATAATTATAAGCTGCGCTGTATATAACTAAAAAGGGTTCTGTACAATGTATTATCATCTGGGAATACACATTAAATTGAATTTATCACTTACATACATACCGTTTATACTTGAGTATAAGCTGAGTTTTTCAGCATAATTTTTGTGCTGAAAATTCCTCACTTGGCTTACACACGGGTATACAAAAGAAATAAACTGACTGCTCACCAATCTGATGGCCCAGACAGCTCCTCTTCATCTTCATGATCCACGACAGCTTTGTGGCAGCGCCTCTTCTGTCTTCATGCTGGCTGCAGGTCTGCGACAGCTTCATGCACATGGCCCGGCCGGTGCACAACTGTGACCTGCATCATGAAGATGAAAAGGAGCTGCCTGGAGCCAACATCGGGGAGCCGCACTGAGCATCAGGGCCGCCGGAGTATATAAGTTTATTTTTTTTAAGTGCTGGGTGGACTGGCTGTATAATACTGGGGACTAGCAGGCTGTACACTATAGGGAGCTGGCTGTATACTACAGGGGGAAGGCTGGCTGTATACTACTGAGGGCTGATGGCTGTATAATATAGGGATATGGCTGTTTACTGTAGGGAGCAGGCTGTATACTACAAGGGGCAGGCTGGCTGTAAACAACATGGGGGCTGAATGGCTGTATACTACATTGTTTTGGCTGGCTGTATACTACATGGGGCTGGCTGGCTGTATACTACATGGGGCTGGCTGGCTGTATACTTCATGGGGGCAGGCTGGCTGTATTCTACAGAGGGCAGGCTGGCTATATACTACTGGGGGCTTGCTGGCTATATACAGGGGGTGGCTTTGACCAATGCATTTCCAACCCTCGGCTTATACTCGAGTCAATAGGTTTTCCCAGTTTTTGGTGGTAAAATTAGGGGGCTCGGCTTATACTTGGGTCGGCTTATACTCAAGTATCTACAGGATGTTAGTATATTAGGGATATTAGTTGCTGACAAAGCCATACATGTGATTTTAGTCTCCTCTCTCTGCTTTTTACTTCTTTTTTTATTTAAAGGGAACCTGTCACCAGGAGACCCATTTTTAGCACTACCCCAGTCCCCACAGAGCATAGTACATACACTGCCAAAGTGTTTTTGTATAAAAAATAGGTTTTACAGAAAAAAGATATGTTATATTGTACCTTTCATTAGCATCTTCTGTGTGACTTAGCAGTCACCAAGCTGGAGGGGCTGGAAAGGAGCAGTTCCTCCCCACCCTTGGGAAACATGTGATCTTTTCAAATATATGAATAACTCCCCTCACTTGGGATTGGCTGTAGGGGAGCAGGGGGCGTCGCTAAGCCCAGTGATGGGTGTTTCACATATTAGAAAAGGTCACATGGAGAAGCTGTTCCCCAAGGGTGGGGGGGGAAACTGCTCCTTTCCAAATCCTCCCTTTTGGCAACTGCCTAGTCACACAGCAGATGCTAATGAAAGGTACAATATAACATATTTTTTTTTCTGTAAAACCAATTTTTTATACAAAAACACTTTGGCAGTGTATGTACTATGCTTTGTGGGGACTGGGGGAGTGCTAAAAATGGCTCTCCTGGTGACAGGTTCCCTTTAAGACTTTGCATTAAATACAAATGCTCACACTAAATTCATATTACCATGTAACAACAAACTATCTTTAAACTTGTTTAAGTTGTAGAGCACCCACTGTAATTCCAGTCAACCAACTATTTGATAAATTGCTTGTCAACTTTAATTACATTCACAATAATGTGAATATGACCCATAGGAAGTTCGGGATTCATAAAAGAGGGAAGAAATCAATCGGCTACTTGAAGCAACTGCAATTCTGCCAGACATCTTTTGGAGATTGAAGGCACTGGTGACTAATTAATGTGTACTGCTTTTGATATATAACCAATCTGTTATAGCAAATCTTCATTTTCACTCCTAGCATTTATCAAAACTTTTTGGTAGCGTTTAGTGAAATTGTAACATAGTGTGGTAAAACGACAGAAAACATTACGCATGATTTATGAAAGCGCAAGACAGAGATTAATATGCTGCTGAAAAATTTGCAAAGTTAAGTGGGAATTTATAGGATGGATATAAGTCAGCAAAATGCAGTATGGCATTTAGTCCATGTGGAACATTGTTGCATGGAGAACCAAAGCAAGTAGTATAATTGTTGTTGCAATAAGAACAGTTACAAAACAAAATCTAAACTTTATGGACTGATTTAATATGCTCTTTAATAGCATTCATTATATTATGGGATTGATTTAAATACTTGTTGTTTATTTATCAAAATATCCTAGCCAAGAAAATAGGGTGGGGTTTAGTCATTGTGGTTGATTTATTTATTTATTTTTTTTAAATTTAGTTATACAGCCAAATAGTACTAAGATAGTACTAAGATAATTAATGGGTTAATGCTTGTTTCCACTGATAGTTCAAGTTCATACCTCCCAATTGTGACCTCTTAATGACCTCTTTAATCCATTTACTTATTCTCTTTCCCCCAACTTATAATTCCCTAGCGTTTTGTACCATACCCTCTTTCTTCTTAAAAAGTGCTGCCTTCCTCCTTATTATAATGTGGCTCAATCTTCTACCTCCTATAAATGTGCCCCCCTCCTTTTCTTTATATTTTTGTCCCCTCCTCACACTATGCCCCTACTCCTTGTTATGTGTATGTTATAATTAAAAAAAACACCAGTTACTAGGGGAGGTGGTCTTCCTGGGCGGTGGAACATATTCACGATTTAGGTAAGGAGTGGTAGCTTGAATCAAGGGTCCTTGGTGTGTAAACAAACAACATACCAGGCACCAGTTGCTCATTGTGTACACCTGTACTGGTCACGAAAAACTTCTATGGGAACCAATCCTGTTGGCCATCTGCTACCATATTTCTATATATACATATAACATAGTTCCACCTTGCCCATTGGTAGACCGCCCTTTTCTGTTTCTGTGCCTTACCACCCTGTATTATACTGTATCCTGTGGACCTCCTCTACATTGAGGCCACATTTGCTGCCTTCATGGTTTTTTAATGGCATTAAGTATTGTTGTATTAATAAAGGATAATTTTGACATTTTAAAATTGTATATTATATCAGTGCCCTCTTCTCCTTCCCTCTGGGAAGGTAATCTTGGTTTTCATTTGTGTAATTTTGTGGCACTGTTGTGGTGCGGTACTTTGCAATGGGGGCCCCATCACAATTACAGGAATAATCCACTACATGCAGTGGACTGTCCAGACCCCCCTTCTTTCCTGACCCTATTCGTTAGATTGTGCCTCCTATAAATGTGGCCCCCTCCTTTTCTTTATATTTTTGTCCCCTCCTCACACTATGCCCCTACTCCTTGTTGTTTTATAATTAAAAAAAACACCAGTTACTTCCCTATTCCCATTCCCCTGCAGCAGTTCTCCTCTCCTCCGCTTCATAATGTTCAAATGGCAGGCTTGATGATGTCATCAGATCGTGTTTGCTGGCCTTGGGTAGTCAAGGCAGCAGCAGAAGCTCAATTGTGATGCAAGGAGCTGTCGGTTTCCGGCTTCTTCATTGCATTCAACTCTAGCAGGAAGGACATAGAGTTTAATTCTTGGGACATACCTCCTGCCACTCAAACTGGACTATCCAAATTGATCCTGGATGGTTGGGAGGTATACATGTTAAACATTTGTTTTGGTCTAAGCTATTGAATCTAGCACGACCATGGATAAATTCTAAGAAATTGTTCCAGGTTTGAAACCCCTTTTTACTGTATTTTACTAAGAATTGTGAATTTGTAAATATGTTTCTGCCCTAGATCTATACAGAGGCGTAACTGTATTTATAACAATATATATATATATATATATATATATATATATATATATATAGTGAAGAGGCAGCACTCAATGAATTGTAAAAAAGTGGTAAACTTTTATTCCATCACACAGCGACGTTTCGGTGCTAAAACCGCACCTTTCTCAAGCATAACAACAGTGAAACAGATCCAACTATTTAAGGACCAACAGCCCTGCTGATTGTTCAATCATTATGTGAAACAATAGTTGATACAAAATACAAAATTGATCCAGTAGTGCAATATCAGAATGCATATAGCATTATTAAGGTGCAATAGTATTGATACATCATAATAAACAGTATAAACGATACAAAAGTGACATAGTGCTTTATTAAAACCAGTGATCCCGCCCATCGGTATTCAGACCTGCCCCACGTCTCCTGAGTTTCATTCATAAATTGTTTTTTGTTTTCGGAACCGCCAGCGGCCATACGTCATGGATCCACGTGATACCGGAGGTGGGTGTGTGGAAGCGCCGGAAGTGATGACATTGTTGTATACGTCACCACTCGCGCAGGCGTGTAAGACATGTGCAGGTAGCGGTGGCCATCTTGGAATCTGGCAGCCCATTTCCACCAACAATACTTATGATGAAAGGAGGTAAGTATAAAAACACTATATAAGAGAGGCGCACGCTAACGAGGTGGACAAATTCTGGGGGTCCTAGACTATATAAGACCCACAGTATGTCTAGTACCGCCCAATTGTCACTGGTCCATCAGTCGACAGACCTGTGTGCTTATGGGACAAAGTACTATACACCTACAACGTGTTGTTGCCCCTAGGGATAATAATCCCACCTCCAATTAACATCTGTGTATGTATGGGGACAAAATTACCAAAAAATAAGACTCATATAGGAGACGTGAACAAAGTTGGTCCGTCCGCTGGGGGTTATTAATGAACAATTGTCTTGACATCTAAAAAGATAGAAATACACGGATTAGTTGGATAAAGAAAAGGGGGGATTATCCCCGTACAATATACATTATATGAAGGTACAGAAGAAACATTGGGACGAACAAAGTGACCAGCAGTCCCATGCGCTCCACCATGACATGAAGAATGAAATAATCTAAATAATGCTCGTGAGATTATACTCAATGTTGAGGCCATGTGGTTGTAGCGTATTTAGGCGATGTATCCATTGAAGCTCTCGTTTCCTCAATAGTAGTGTCCTGTCGCCCCCTCGTCTCAAGGGAGGGACATGATCAATGAGGACAAACCTTAATTGAGATTCTGTGTGACCCTTTTCAAAAAAATGTCGGCTTACAGGTAAATCCTGTTTTTTCTTCCTGATTGTGTACTTATGATGCGTAATTCTCGTTTTAAAGTCATTCGTTGTTGCCAATATATTTAAGTCCACATGGGCATGATAACATGTAGATCACGTAGTCACTATTGCATGTAAGATAGTGACGTATCCTATATGTAGTGCCGTTGTGTGAAAACGTTTCTCCCTTGTGCATTAATGCACAGTTAATACAGGCTCTACATGGAAAGCTACCCGTACAAGTTATGCCCAATATACCCCTTTGTCGGGACATTTTTAAAGGTCCTACATCGGATTTAACCACTCGGTCCCCAATGTTCTTAGCCCATCTGTAAGAGAAAAGGGGAGGGTTTTTGAATTCTGGGACTCCCGTGGTTTCTTTACTTAACACTTTCCAATTTTTTTTATGATATTAGAGATTAAGTTGCTTTTGTCGGAAAAAGTAGATACAAAGGGGATTCGTATTTTTACTTAACATCAGACTTAAGTATTGGTTCCATAATAACCCCACACCAAAACACAGCACCGATAGGGCATTAGACCCCAAACAGTTTGGGTTGTACAATAAAAGACAGTTCACCCCGAGCATAGGTGCTCCCGCCATTACCACTTTTTGCGAAGCAGTACAACATGATGTTGAATCATTAACCACAGATACCAGGTTAAAACATGCCAATATGACATCCGCTGAAATAGATGCTCTAAAAACATTGGTCCATGATGGCGACATCACTATTAAGCAAGCCGATAAAGGCGGAGCTGTTGTCATCATGGACACCTCAGCATATCTTACAGAGATCCGCAGACAACTCAGTGACACTTCAGTTTACAGATACATATCAGGAGATCCAAAACTCACCATTGCTCGCAAGATCAAAAACATTTTGGACACTGCAGGTATTATTACTGAAAATATGCACAAATACCTGACTGTACTACACCCCATTACACCGGTGATATATATCCTCCCAAAAATTCATAAAAGTTTACAAAATCCACCCGGTAGTCCTATAGTCTCTGGATGCAATTCCATCTTTTCACATATAGCCATCTTCTTGGATGTCAGTTTGGGGGAATCAGTACATCAAATCAAGTCTTATGTCCGTGACACATCGGACTTTTTGAGCAAACTACAAAACATTAATATTACAAAAGAGAATCAATTTTTACTGGTGTCATCTGACGTGGTATCTCTGTATACCTCAATAGATCACTAACGAGGTATAAAGCTGTAGAAAAATGTTTGTGGAGTATTCTCCACAAACTATTCTACTTATCATAGATCTGTTAAAGGTCCGAGGCGCTGCCTCTACCCCGGACCGCCCCGCTCGCTCCATAGGGGCGCTAGGCAGCAGTCACTGCCCCTAGCCACGCCCCAACCCCGCCCCCTCATGAATACGTCGGACAGCTTTGCGAGCTGTCCGACAATTACACTATACCCTGCCGCAGTGTTAGATAGCGTTACCGGAGGTTTCCGGTAACGCTATCACTCTAACACTGCGGCGTTTGTTCAAGCACTATGAGCTGCTTAAAGTAAGCAGTTCCTAGTGCCAATAAATGGGGTGACGGGTCCTCTTTAACAATAGCAACTGATGTCAGTTCCCATAGTTGGGGAATTCCCATAGTTGGGGAATAGAGAGGAAGGATGAAGGAACAGAGTGCGGCTTGCCCAAGCTGCACTCAGCTATTGAATCCAACTCTTCCAGGGCAGATGATCCATCTTTTTTTATAAATGTATGCCAAAGTTCAGTTTGAGGGGATCTGTGTATGGGTGTAAGTGTTTAAAAATTCCGTAATGGCACACTTCCTTTAAAGGAAATCTACCATCAAAATGAAGCATGATAAACTAGGGACACTTTCTCATAGATCTAGACACTGTGACTGTGGTAACATTCTTATTTTTGATAAAATTAACTTTTAACATTGTGCTAATGATCCAGAAGGACTCTGGGGGAGGCATTGTTTAATCGCAAACAAAGTGGAAAAGCATATATATTTGCTACATGTGGTGCTATATGTGGAATTATAGTTGGTTATATCCATCAACATAAGAAAAAATCACTTAAAAACAGAAAAATATTAACATAATAATGTGATGTCACTGGTGCTATTGACATATAGCTCAGGTATAGCTCAGGTAACTTTTGTGTCATCTGGAGTGGAGAAGCCTTTATTAATTTTGTGACCCACCTTAACAAGAACCCAGAGAGGCTCAAATTCACAAGTGAAGTTGATACTGACAAACTACTGTTCTCAGATGTGCTGATCTCAAAGGGGCTTAAAACCAAGGTATTTTTAAAAGCTACGTTAACAAATTCCATGCTAAGATGGGAGAGCACACATTCTTGAAGGATAGTCCAAAACAAACTGAGGAGAATGTAGTTAGGCTTATCACTACCTTCGCTAATGGTTCACATGCTGCAACCAGGGGCCCACCATCCATGAGACGACTTGAGGCGACCAGTGAATTTACATGTAAAAAAAAAAATGCTATACGCACCTTCAGCTTCTTCTACCCATGGCTCCGTCTTCTTCCCAGCCTGGCCAGATCTGGCCAAAAGTAAAACCGGGAAATGAGGGCGATAGAACGCTGCACCCCAGGGTGCCCAGCCACACGTGAGCAATGTCCCCAAGACAGAATCTTCCTACGTAGAGCAGGTTGTACGTATGTCTTGCCAGGGGGTAGTAATTTGCGAAGCCTTGAAACCACTGTATAGCGCGTAGTCCTACTGGACGGGGCCACTGAAGAACCGCAGACTACTTTCAGGATCCATTTGGAGGCCTCTGTCAGAGATGATATAGCCAAGAAACGGGAAACTCCGCTGATGGAATAGACACTTTTCTAGTTTGGTGTAGAGGCGATTGGCCATTAAACGAGGATATCATCCAAATAGACCACAACACAAACATAAAGCAAGTCTCTAAAAATGTCGCTAACGAATTCCTGGAAGACGGCCGGTGCATTACAAAGTCGAAATGGCATTACCAGGTACTCGATGTGTCCATCATGGGTATTAAAGGCGGTCTTCCACTCATCTCCCTGGCGGATACGAATGAGATTGTAGGCCCGTGCTGGTTCTTCAAAGACAGACCTGAACTTTACCAGAAATGCCGTCAGATTCACCGTGACCGGGTCGTCTCTTTCCCAAAGCGGGGTAGCCCAGGTCAGGGCTTTCACGGAGAGGAGGCTGATGAAGAATGCCACCTTGGATTGCTCCGTGATGAATTGGGATGGCATGAATTCTATGTGCAGGGAGCACTGGGTTATAAGGCTCCTGCACATCTTAGGATCACCGTCATACTTGCTGGGTATAGACAAGCGTAGCCTGGGTTCAACGGCAGGAAGACTAGCCGGGATAGCGGGAGCCACCGGAGCAGCCACAGGAACCTGTTGTTGTTGCTGGTTGGCTAGCAGTTGCTGCAGCATGGTGGTAACCTGTTCCAGTTGTTCACGTTAGGCGGCAATCTCACAGGATTGCAGGACCACGATGGTAGCCAGAGTCGGCCGAGTGGGAAGCGGAACCTCGGCGGGATCCATGGCCGGATCTTACTGTCAAACTTCGAGGTTGTGGATCCTCTGGACCACTGTGGACGATGACATAAGCCACAACCTGGGACCGGAGTCTAAGTGGTACCCGGAGAGCGTGGTACCACCAGATCGTTCCACAGGCGTGACTTGTCCGCAATGGCAGCCAAGGTTGAGGTACAGAAAGGGCAGGCAATCTCGTAGTTGGGGACAGGCAGGAGGTCAGGACAGGCAGCGCAGGATTGGAGTCAGAGAAGTAGCAATAGATCAAGGCAAGCGGCAAAGGAGCAAAGTCAAAAGCAGAACCAGAGTCACAACGGGAGTTTACATAAACAGTACACGGCATAAACAAAGCTTTCTCTAGGGCACAGGGCACAAAGATCTGGCAGGGATCACTGGAAGAGGCAGGAATAAATAGATTACCTGAAATGGCCAGCGCCAATTAGTGGCGCGCTGGCCCTTTAAATCTGCAGAAGTTTGTGCGTGCGCCCTAGGAGGCGGGGACGCACGCGCACGGCCGAGGACGAAGGAGCAGCGGCAGCCAGAACTGAAGAGGCCAGGGCAGGAGCCGGGACCCTTAAGTTGCGCTTGCGGCGCATAGGCGAGGGGCGAGAGGCACGGGTGACCCCGCGATCAATAGTGCAGCTGTGACACAAATTTGTGTCACGGAACTTCTAAATTACATACGCAAGCAGTTTGCACTGAAAAGAATGTGAACAGATCGACAGAAAACTGCTCTGGGGCTTTTATAAAGCTGGACCAGTTTGTGGTATAATTCAGGGTAAAGTGTAGATTTATATAGACCTCTTGTGAGGGTACATTTGTGGAATGTTGAGTAAAGGCAATAAGTACTTTATGACATAGACTGATATTTTCTGAACCCTGATATATAACAAATAGGTTGATGACTGTTTAACCTTTATGTATAGAAAGACATTTGGTATCAATAATTAATTCCTTTCTAAGAGATTTGAGCAAGTATTTAGTACAGACTGCTAACAGATCACTAGCTCTAGAGCCTAGCCAGTCCTGTCTTGAGAAGAAAAGATAGTACTAGAAAAAATTGAGACTCAACTACATCACTAAACAGTAAATATCTAATAAAGTATGTTCAGTTGTAAAGTGATGCACCAGAAAAACTCACCTTTGTTCATTGCCCGTTTTAATTCTTTTGGTTGTTTGAACTTTTAATTATTTTAAAAACAAGATAAAAGTCATGTGAAAGAGAGATTATGGAGTCCAATACTTCTGCTCTTGCAATGGAGTCAATTTGACATCAAGGCAGCTTAAAACCTTTTCATGTTGTCAGTGTTGTGATCTAGACTCCATAAAGATTTCTTACCATACAATTATGTACGAACACATTTATTGTTGTATCAGCATTTTACTTGCACCTTCTTAAAGTTAATTTAATGACAATAGAAACATTTTGTTTATGTGAAATCATTTTTCTATGAGACCTTTTTTCATCCCCTAGTACTTAAAGGGGTTATCCGGGTTTAAAACATTTTTTATGGCCGGGCTGGGGAGGGCTAGTTAAACATAATAAACATGTACTTACCTCCTCCGGCGGCGCCGATGTCCCGCGCCGCGGTCCCTTCGATCCGTGCCCCTGTTTGTTTACAGGGGCACGGAAGCCGCGCACAGGGAGCTTCCGGTCCGCGTTGTGGACGGCTCCACCCATCCGTCCCTATCTCTCAGCGTTGTAAGCGCTGGGAGATGGTGCGCATGGGAGCATCCGGCCGGCCGGAAGCTCTCTGTGCGCTCTTGTAATGAAACCGGCGCACAAAGAAGACCGGCCGCGGCGCGGGACATCGGCAGCACTGGAGGAGGTAAGTACATTTTTATTGTGTTTAAATAGCCCTCCCCAGCCCGGCCATAAGAAATTTTTTAGACCCGGATAACCCCTTTAACTTAATTCTAGTAGACAGGAATAGTGCTCATTAGAGATGAGCGAACATGCTCGTCCGAGCTTGATGCTCGTAATGTCAAATATAATACTGTACTACATAATATCCAAAATAACATAATAACATACAGCCATACAATTTTCTGTTTTGTGAATTGTTCCCTCTCTTCTTTTATGTTTTTCAAATCCTAAAACTGACCTAAGAAGTCCAATACATATATTAAAACACGTATGTTAGTGTAAGTTTACTATTAAAGTTAAAGACTTCAAAATGTACCTAATATGATGCTCCACCGAAAACCTCATCTGATAACCTGGAAGTGGTGTCACAGTCTGTGTGCACTGCATGGGCTCCGCTGCTCATAGAAACTAAGAGGCAGCAGCTGTGTGTGTAGCCGAGCTCAGCACTGCCCCTGCGCTTACTGCCATGTGCTGTCCTCCATTCTCTCCTGCAGTGGAGGGCTGAGACGCCGGCAGTCTGTACATTTGGACTATAAGACGCACCACAGTTTTTTCCCCATCTTCTGGGGAAAAAATGTGCGTCTTATAGTCCAAAAAATACGGTAAGTATATTAAAAGTTTACTAATATCATATCCACTGCTGAGTTATGTAATTTTGTCAGAAGTTTTGTTACACTTTAAGATTATTTGGTGAGCTACGTGCTTTCTTTTCTGGTGTTTTCCTTAAATCCTACAGGAAAACATGGTTTGCTTTACAATATCCCTCAGAAAATCACCTCCGAAGTATTTCTTTGAGTATATCTCCTTTATAAGATGTGATGAAGGCCTAGAAATAGATCCAGAGAAACAGTCTACTGTGCATAAATGACCACATCCTCAGAGCGTTTAGACAACCAAATGCTTCCTGAGATTTGCTTATTAATGTTGTAAAACTGATTGTAACTCCAAAAATGCAACACCTCATTTTATAGCAATTCCAAAAACCCTATTTTCTTATTTGGTTGCTGAATCATTGTCATGTTGCATTTTTGCTTTCACAGTGTCCCATGTTCCTAACAGATCAGCAAGGAAATGACCCTCCTTAGTTCATGATGCTAAATACTTTGCTGTGGCTTTCTCTATTTCTACAACACAAAAACAAATCAGCTAGACTTTCTTTACCAGCTGCAAATTCCCCTTCAACATTGTTGTGGACTTTATAACTGACTGTAACTGCTCTATGACTCCACAAAAATGCTATTAAACTGATAGAAATTCTTCAAACTGAACATTTAGTTCCACTTTCAGGTCTCCCTTCTTCAGTTGAATGATCTGCTCTGTTTTAAGTAGATCTTTCTTTGCATATAGTCTCAAAAAATTAGTGTTCGCTGTATCCCCTACGTAACCTGTTATCGGTTACTACGATTATAGTGATATAGAATTTCTATATTTTTGCTTACATTTTACTAATTTTGTAGAATAAAACCTAATGTGTGCGTGGGGGGGGGGGGGGCATAGATAATTGTTGAATAGACATTTTCCAAGTGGCATAACTCTTTTAATTAATGTTCTATAGAGCTAGTTGAGTGCTTCTATTTTTGCGGGACATTTTTGTATTGATACCTTTTTTAATCACTTTTTATTGCATTTTATGTGGGACAAGATAGGTAAAAAATCATACATTTTGGTAGGTTATATACCGTACTTTTCGGACTATAAGGCGCACAAAAAATCCTTTGATTTTCTCAGAAATCAAAGGTGCGCCTTATAGTCCAGTGTGCCTTATATATGAACCATACTTACAGACAACAGCTACCTGGAACTGTGCACAGGTCTGCCACCTGCTGGTCATTCATCTTTATAATCAGGTGCGCCTTATAATCCTGTGCACCTTATATATGAACCTAGACATTTAAGCAGGCATTTATTGATGATGCGCCTTATAATCCAGTGCGCCTTATAATCCGAAAAATACGGTAAGTGCTTTGGGGGCTTTTTAAATTAATTTATTAATTTTATTTTTATTTAAAAATATTTTTTACATTTTTTTTTACTTTGTTCCACTATGGAGCATGAACAAGCAATTGTTCCATTGCTTGTTCATTATAAAACTCTGCAACACTGATGTATTGATACTGATTACATCTAACCTCAGTTGAGTCAATTGTGTATTTTTGGAGGGTAAGAAGGTTTCTTTATATTTAATATAAAGTCCAAGGGTAAGGTGGAACAATTTTTTATTTTTTCTTCTTTAGCTAGGACAGATGGTCAAAATTACCATGGACAGAGTACTCCATGGACAAGAGAGTACAGTAAAGTTTTGTCATTTAAAAAAAAAAAAATCATACTGTAAAATGTCAGCAAATTGCCAATGTGCCCTTCATGCCTTAATAATAATATCTTAATGTTCAACAGTTGATTCATCATCCCTGATGCTTCCTTTTGTGCTGTCTGTACACTCTATGTGGATCTTTACTTACATGTCTGTGCACATAGATAGGAGGGACCTGCAGCAGGAAATGATGACTCGTTCTGCTCCCACCTCTTCTCTCCCTGTGTCTGTTTGTTTTGCATGAATTCTGCTGGCCCTGATCCTTCGGCATTTTTACATTTGAATTGCATCTTCTAATAAGTTTCTATGAACCGCCCTTATGTCATGTTCACTGTTGTCCCCAAAATGTACACCAGAAGCATCTGGTACTTATAGGGCTGCTGTTACCAGTGTTGAAGCTAATTTTACATAATGTCTGCATATTTTCTATATTATTGTTACTTTGTCGAATAAAATATACCACCCTGTCATTGCTTGCACCAAAGATTATACTTTGCATAAAGAATGGCAATATCTAACATTTTATGCAGAAAATGTAATGGAAAGAGATGTACTACTCAAATTCTTAAAACAACTAAATATTCAGAAAAAATAAAAAATAAAGCTGAAGTGGCTGAATAAATATTCACTTTAGTTTATAGTGAAGTTACAATTTTGTAAAAGACATTAACTGCTTGTTTACTTGGTGCAGCAGCCGTGATGGCTGACTATCCCTGCCTAATACTGACTTCAATTAGTCTATCTCTATATATAAATCGAAATGAGAAACTTCTGTTTCCTTACTATTGCTTGTTTCCCTATCTTTCTCTCTTTGTCTGGGCTTTGAACTGAGCAGATTTTGCCTTCCTCTTCTCAATCACAATTTCCAGAAAAATGGCAGTGTTCCCTGTTTAGCAATTTTATTGTATCTACAAGTTATAAGTCACCTCACATCCGATTTCTCTCAAAATTGACTGAAAACTATATTAGGATGCCTACCAAGCTACTGCCTAACCACATGTGATCAGTCCTTTCTGGCTTTTCTTTTCATTGACTATTTTGGTGAATCACACAAAAACAAATCTTTGTTTGGTGATATATTAAACTTCAAGCAATTTTCAGGCAGTTTATTGCAAGTGTATTTCCTCAACTATATATTTCTTTTGTATATTTAGCCACAAACAATAAAAATCCATGTTGACACTAGATTAGCCACTGGAGATAAATTCATAATATTGCTAATATTTCCCTCAATAAATTTGGAAATGTCTACAAATTTGATGATAATTCTGCAGTTTGGCCTCCTCACAAATGTTGTGAAAGATATTTTAATATAAGGCATGATTAACCCTTTAGGATGCAGCCAGTTTTCAGGCAGATATTTTTACCACGTAAATTAGTTATACATTTCCCATATGCCTGCATTATTTTTTCATAATTTTTTAAATGTCTTTACATTTTATTTTGATGTCACGAGGCTTACAAATGAAACATTGGTTTTCCGTATTTTCAAGGAGATTTTAGAATTTACTTTTTAGGGGATCATTATGGCTTTTAATGAGATATCAAATATATAATATTAGAAATCCCCTATATATCACTCCTCAAACGATCAGAAACAGGTTTTAGGAAGATTTTTAAGAGATCTGTATAGTAAGATATGAAGATTCTTAGGAGATCTTTGTTGTAGTTAAAACTAAATGGAGGTGAAATTTAGAAAGGCCCAATCTTGTCAGTAATACATTCATTTGGCCATAAAATTTATACATTCACGTTACTTGCTTTATGGGCTCAGAGCGAGGTGCAGAAAGGAAGGAGGGCCATGCATTAGCCACTTTTGCTGGATAGAGCACTTTTGTGAGTTATAAAAAAATAGTTTTTCCGTAATTTTGCCATGTAATGGCTTAAATTTGAAGGATCAGATGCATTATTCAGTGATACTATTTTGGAGTCGCTATGTCCCTTTGCTGTATATGTATTAAAGTGTAACCGTCATTTCAAAAAACTTTTGATATGTTGTAGGGCAGGTAATTTTAGGCACTTTTGCAATTGGATTAGTTACCCAAATCTTGCTCCTTCCTCTTGTATTCTGCAGACTTCCCCTATATAGCAGTGACTGCTCAGATAGCTGTTACTATGGATATTCCGTCTTCATAAAGAAGCTGAGACTACGGGAGGGAGAGACACGCCCCCATCCCCCTCCCTGCACACAGCTGCTTACCTCATGTCTGCAGCACTCATGTGTCACTACTCCAGCACTAAGTCATGTGCAGGGAGAAGCCCTGACTATTTTTTTGACCAAACACCTAAACTTCTCTCTCCTCAGCTTTCCCTACACCTCATATGCTGTGCTGGAGTATTACTTACATAGATAGGTACATAGCTAGATAGATATGAGATGGATAGATAGATGATAGATATGAGATAGATAGATAGATAGATAGATAGATAGCTCTGGTCTCATTGGTCAGCAGTGCGGCTTGTGATGAGGTGACAGGAGGAAGGTCCCAGCCCCTCATCTGCTGATGGTAGGTTTTTTTGAGAGCTGGAAACCCTGGTTGCTATGGGCCAAAAGAGGTACTAAATGAGAACCGAGAGGCAAAATACTTTGAAACTTAGAAGTAAGAGAAATAATCCAGCGTGCTGCATCCGGATGATAAAAAACTTGCTTATTAGGGACCCGTAGTCCGCATCATTAGTCACAGACAGCAAAACAGCGAATAGTGTGCTACTGAGGACCAAAAAATAAAGCAATATAATCTTTATTGAACAATTCATAAGCTACACAACTCCACATCGATTAAAATCAATTAAAGATGCCAAGAAAACACAGGATTGAGTGCAATGACCCTACTCCATCCCTCTCCCCTAACCGCAAGTGTGCCAACAAGTCGATCAGTTACCTGAGTAACAAGGTAAAATGCCCGGGTTACAACTGGTGTGGGTGGCAAAAATACAATACACATCCTGAGGAAGTCGCTGAACAGAAGCCTCCCACCCCTACCGAAATGTAGTGTGCAGTGTGGCCCTGGTCTTCCTACGGTATCTCCTGGGCACTTGGCCACGTCCAGGTGGGCCCAGTTTGCTTCAGTTGTATGGTGACAGGTAGTGGTATTTAGCACTTGCTCTTTCATGTGTTTACACACTATGTACTGTCCATTGGTAGCATTGGGCACTTTGGCAGGAAAAGCTCCATCTATCTCTGATTCACCTTTGATGTAGGTGTCGACCTATTAAATGTGTATTGTATTTTTGCCACCCACACCAGTTGTAACCCGGGTATTTTACCTTGTTACTCAGGTCTGATCGACTTGTTAGCACTCATTGCACTCACTCTATCCTGTGTTTTCTTGGCATCTTTTAATTAATTTTAAAAAGAGCCAGGGGACTTGGGGGGGAGTAGTATGATCTTTGTCTGCTTCCCCCTCTCTCTCTTCCCTTTCTCTTATCCTGATTGTTAAAAAAAAAATTTTATTGCTTTATTTTTTTGGTCCTCAGTAGCAGACTTCTTTTTCTTCCAGTATTTATATAAGTCACCAAACCTAACACAGATAAGAATGGAAGATGTGCAGCAATATCTGTTGCACATCCTCAGCAGAACACTGAACTTCACGGTGAGCTGGATGGTTATATTTTTTTTGTGTGTATGGGTGTTTATACTGTATGCGTGTATGTATGTATGATGCTTTTCTGTAGGTACTTAAATGAGTGTGTTTATGAGTGTATATATGTTTATATAATGTATGAATTTATATACTGTTTGTGTATGCTGTGTATATACTGTATGTGTGAAAATGAGTGTAAAAATGTATGTTTGCAAATAAATATATGTGTGTGTATACATGTATGTATGTGTGTACAAATGTATGTAAATTAATAGAAGAGTATGAGTATATATACATATGTATAAATGTGTATATACAAGTGTATAAATGTATCTTTGTGTATAAAATGAGTTTAAGTAAATATACATGTTTTCAAATATTTATTTTTTATGTTTAAATGAAATAGGGGGCAAATTCAGAAGTCTACCATGGGGCAAAGCCACTTTAAGTTATGCCCCTGCAATAAAGTATACCTCTATTGTTTGGGCCTTATCTGTGCTAGCAAAGTGCATTATTCAGGACATTTTATTTGGATTTGTTTTAAATTAATAAAAATGATTTAAAAGCCACACACATACTGAAGTAGATTCTTTTATTACTCATTGTAGTTTCTTATTTTTGATGAGCTTAATTAACAAAATGAATACTGTAGTTCTTTGATGTACCTGTTATTACTAGCAGTGGTAATTTTTGTCTTCTGTTTAGTAATCTATCAAAGTGAATTAGTTAGTGAATATGCACATTTTCTATCCTCCATATTGATTAATGAAGTATACAGGTGTAGTAAAAATTCTTACAGCTTTTCACTGCACAATAGAGAAATTGGATACTAGAAAAGTCAGACTACAACAGGATAACAAAGTAAAATTGATTTCATTGTGATCTATTCTGGTACAAACGGGCATGACTGCTTATACATAGAGCAATCCCACGTACTGAAATTTCAGGTGATTAATGAAGCAAATGATGGCTTGGTAATATTACATCCTAATACCAGTAGAATAGATAGTACATTTAGAGAATTTAATAGTGGACAGGCATATATTTGACAGCCAATTAAAATAACGATTACTGCAAATAAATGAACGTATAATGTCTATAAAATGGTATGTAACACAGGTCATAAAACCAATGTTAAATAAAAAATCAGTAAACAGCTTAGTCCACTCCAATTATGGTAATAATATCTGCTTTAATGTGTAATCAATGGGATGTTTAGGATTATGAAATAGTAATATGCTTAGGACAAAATGCACACATCAAGTCTTACTTTTCATTTTGCAGGCTGATTAAAATTCCATTAAAATACTGTAAAATAATAGTTTCAGAAATAGCTGCATGCACATTTATGTTTACCTGCTTTATCTTAATTAGTTTCTTTTGGATTGTTCACCATTTACTATGTAAATGCTCGGGTACTCGTTATTCGAGACAAACTTTTCCCGATGCTCGAGTGCTCGTCTCGAATAACGAGCCCCATTGAAGTCAATGGGAGACTCGAGCATTTTTCAAGGGGACCAAGGATCTGCACAGGGAAGCTTGGCCAAGCACCTGGGAACCTCAGAAAAGGATGGAAACACCACGGAAATGGACAGGAAACAGCAGGGGCAGCATGCATGGATGCCTCTGAGGCTGCTTAATCGCACCATTATGCCAAAAGTATGGGCAACAGCATGGCAATGACAGAGTGACCGAATGAGGCTAGATAGCATCTAAAACATCCAATAATTGACCCTGACACTATAGGGGACTATGCAGAGGCAGCGGCAGCAGCGGCAGGCTAGAGAGTGTCTTGGCAACATACCCCAAATGGACTCAGGCTTAAAACCAATGGGTGGCAGAGAGGAACCAAAGGAGCCTATAGTGTCAGGGTCAATTATTGGATGTTTTAGATGCTATCTAGCTTCATTCTGTCACTCTGTCATGGCCATGCTGTTGCCCATAATTTTGGCATAATAGTGCGATTAAGCAGCCTCAGAGGCATCCATGCATGCTGCCCCTGCTGTTTCCTGTCCATTTCCGTGGTGTTTCCATCCTTTTCTGAGGTTCCCAGGTGTTTGGCCAAGCTTCCCTGTGCAGAGCCTTGGTCCCCTTGAAAAATGCTCGAGTCTCCCATTGACTTCAATGGGGTTCGTTATTCGAGACGAGCACTCGAGCATCGGGAAAAGTTCGTCTCGAATAACGAGTACCCGAGCATTTTAGTGTTCGCTCATCTCTAGTGCTCATTATAAATGTCCAAATATAATACTGTACTACATAATATCCAAAATAACATAATAACATACAGCCATACAATTTTCTGTTTTGTGAATTGTTCCCTCTCTTCTTTATTATGTTTTTCCAAATCCTAAAACTGACCATAAAGAAGTCCAATAATATATTAAAACAGTATGTTAGTGTAAGTTTACTATTTAAAGTTAAAGACTTCAAAATGTACCTAGATGATGCTCCAAGAAAACCTGGATTGGTTGTCTACTGAAGTGATTGGATAAATGTCACTAAGGTTCAAATACACGACCATACTTTTTGCCAGTGAACTGGCCACACAAACAGACATCTATTGAGCATGGTCACAGTGCTGTGAGCCACAGTGCATGTACATCATCTCACCGTCCCATGACTGTGTCGAGCTGCCTAAAAGCAAGTCCTATTCTTTCTTAGATTGCAGCCACTCATTTGCTCTGGTGCCCTCCCCCATGACATCCACCAGCCAAAATGAGACTGTTTGTGGCCTGTTTTGCACACACATTTGTGGGCATGATGACTTAGGGACAGTTCCCAATTATGTCATTTAGATTTTTGAATTGATTATTTTGAGCGAAATCCAGGTGTGGAGACTCTACAGAGATTGTGGGGCAGATTTACTTACCCGGTCCATTCGCGATCCAGCAGCGCATTTGGATTCGGGTCTTCCGGCGATTCACTAAGGCAGTCCCTTCGACGTCCACCAAGTGTCGCTACTGCACTGAAGTCCGCCGAGGTCTGACGGAGTTCACGATCCATTGGTGGGTGAAGGTAAGCGCATGTCCAGCGACACTTTTTTTAAAAAATGCGGCGGTTTTTCCTAATCTGTTGGGTTTTCGTTCGGCCATGCCCCCTGATTTCTGTCGCGTGCACGCTGGCGCCGATTGCGTGCGCCAAAAACCCGGGGCAAATTCAGGGAAAATCTGGGGCAAATCGGAAATATTCGGTTAACATGTTGGGAAAACACGAATCGGGCCCTTAGTAAATTACCCCCAAAGTGTAATAGAAAGAGATGTGTAATTGACCACCAAGGGTTTTGGCACATGATAACCGAAAAACCTTTAAAAAACGTATGTGGGTAAAGACAATTGGTCTTCTATATGCTTTCTGTCTGTTAAAAACAACCTGGTTCAAAAATATAAACACTTATGATGTAGAAGATACTTGATTACTCCTATTAGAAAAACACCTTAGAAAACATTTCTGTCTGTGTATGTGGGACAAATGTTTCAAGTGCAGTCACATCACTAAGTTTTTTGACCGGAGTAAATTATGAAATGGAGAGGTGACATGTAAAATGTATATAAAATATATATGTGAAATCAAAACATATCTAATAGAAGCTATGAAGCTATATATAATGAACAAAGGGATTGACCAAGTGTTATTTGTGCCTGAATGCCCGGGTCAAATTTTGCAGTCGTTATATGCTTCTTTAAATGATGATATCTTTACATATCAGATTTTTACTTTAGTTTTTTTAAAACCTGTGAGAATTTAACTTGATATGGTAGTTTTATTAATTAACACTTTAGCGCCTTAGATGTATAGGACGCAGAGTTGATGCAGGTTCAGCTCATAATTGGAGCTGAGCCAGCATAGTAAAACATGGGGTATCAGTTGTAACAAATAGCTGACACCCTAGTGTAACACCTGCGGTCAGAGTGAGCTCCCCGCGCCATCTTTGGGGAGCGCTGATCATTTCTATACCTCAGGGCTGTCCGCAGGCAGTGCCTGTAAGATCCCGTCTCAGATAGGATCTTAAAGGCACACTGTCAGCCTATGCATGTACATGTACATCAGTATTGCAGGGTATTATCATGAACAAGCAATCATATTGCTGTGCGCCAATACAACAAGTAACGTCCACATGTGGGCTGTCTCTGTACTCAGGAGAAATTGCATAACAAATTTTAAGATGGATTTTCACTTTTTATCTTTTGTAAATGTGTAAATTTTAGGGCTAAATAAATGTATTACCGACAAAATTAGACCATTCTAAATTTCATCTCCATTTTTATTTAATTACTATACAGCGCTCAAAGGATTAAACATTTTCCTAAAATATGTTTTTAATAGTTTGAAGGGTGTACTTTAGAAAATGGAGGATACATAGGGGAATTCTAATAATTTTATATTTCAAACTCTTTTAGAACAAAAATGATCCCAAGAATTTGAATTTAGAAATTTCTGGAATAAAAATGATAAACTTTGTTCTTTTTGTAAGCTGTCTAACATCATTAAAGAATAAAAGAACTTTAAAAAAAACAATGGAAAAACAAAGTTAAGATATCGGAAATGTTAGTAGGTAACTATTTTGGGTGGTAAAACCATCCATTTCAAAAGCAGATATTTTCAAATTTTGCAAGTGACAAGTTTATAAAAAAAAATGTAGCAAATTTTAGTTTTTTCATAAATAAATGCAAAACATATGAACCAAAATTTACTACTGACATGAAGTACAATGTGTTACAAAAACATTCTCAATATCATTTTGATAAGTTTAAGTGTTCAAAAGTTATATCCATATAAAGCGACACATGCCAGATTACAAAAAAAGAGGCCGAGCCTTAATATACAAACTGGCTGTGTCTTGATGTTTTTTCATTATAGAAATAGGTGAGAAACACATTTCACAGTGCAATATGAAAAAGGTTAATCTTCCCTTTTATATCTTATCTGAATTGTGATTTTAGGTGTCACAAAACAGGAGATTAAAGTTGGGAAAGGAAAGGCTGGGTATAAAATAAAAATCAATTTTTTTACTGCAACTTTAACAGTGGATATATCTGTTTCTTTGGCACCCACAAAGAAAATAATCACGGGCTGAGCCCTCTCCATACAAGGTGGACATTTGCTGCATATTGCAGCAAACACCTACCGGTAACATCCACAGTCAGTGGTGGCACTGATCGTGGCACTCAGTGAAAGCCGTTAAATACAATCGCAAAATAAAATGTTGCAAATGCGTTTTTTTCATTTATTATTTTCCTGTTCCCTATACACGGCATATAATATTAAATACTGTCACTATGGAGTACAATTTGTTATGCAGAAAACAAGCCCTAACACAGCTCTTAACATGGAAAAATAAAAAAAGATTTTATAGTTTTTGAAGGTGGGGAGTAAAAAATGGAAACACAAAAGCCAAAAAGGGCCTCGGCTCTAAGGGATTAAAGGTAAAAATAGGAGCGACCAATGTGTTACAGACACTAAGGATTTGCAATGACCCCTTTGTGCTTTTTATGTGTCATCCATTCCTCACAAAAATCTCTCCCACGCAGTGACACAATAGTCCCGGCATAAACCTGGCTGACTAGTAGCTACAGTCATTCACAGAGTAACACGGCATACAGTAATATACATGATTGAAGGTATGGGGACAATAATACAGCAACAAAGAACAAACTTTTCAATTGAAGGTTTAATATTCAAACTCTCAGTACTTGCAGGAATTGCAAAAATAATGTAATAACTGAAGACAAACTGAAAAAAAATGGGCTAAAATAAAGAAATAGCAAACCTATTACTAATTGGATTGGCAAAACATCCATGTAAGAGTTTGCTCTGCAAAGCTGGATTATCTCTTCTGGAGTCTGACCCAGTGTGAATGCTGGTATGTTCCTGTAAAGAGCTTGCTGGGGATGATTGAACATACAGTATGCATGTAAGTCATCTCCTATGGAGATGATATGTACAGCGAGTTCCAAAACACAATTTAACCCATGTAGGCAACAGGGAGATATGAATTCTGACATGGTTGAAGTATATGTTTTCATATCCCCATAAAGCCATCTGATCCTCTGTGCCTCTATCCATCAATTTGCATTTCCTATTCACCATGCTGTAAATAAAGAAATACCAATGAGAAGTTTGATCTAGTAAATAATGGTGAATGATGTTATCAGGCTCCATTGGAAGTACACATCTCTTTTCCCTTTAGTATTAAAGAGAACCCATCAGACAAAATAACCCCCCTAAACTAAATATATTTTCATAAACTGCCATTAGAGAGCATTGCCTCTATCCCTTCAATGTCATTCTACATGCCTGTAAACTTTCGAAATGAGGTCCTAAAGCTGTATGCAAATGACCTGTGAGATGTCCAATGAGTCATTAGCATATTCAAGCTTATTCATGAGTGGGAGGTACAGGCACACCCCCCAGTGCATGACTGACAACCGGTATAATGATGTGAGGCTGTATAATGATGTGCTTCCTGGTGCTGGTGGCCACGCCCCCTGCAGCCTGTGTGTGTATATAGGAGAGATACAACAGCTCCAGGCAGCCATGTTATAGCAGGACATGTCAGATTCATGTGTAGCTGATGTCTGTGTCTCACACATGTGTATTAGGAGGATGCAGCATGTCAGCAGATAAAGCACAGACACTAGCAATGCTTTACTATACATTACACACAGACATGAGCAGGGGGAGGAGAGGGGAGGGGTAACATCACTGCCTCTGATCATATGACCAGCTGCATTTACATAATAAAGAAAAGATGATTTTACAATGATTAATATATGAATTGAATAGATAAAGGCTGGGATGGGATCCTTGTGAGCTGCTCCAATAGGTAGTGGTGACAGGACAAGTGACACAGACCTGATGACAGGTGTTCTTTAACCCCTTAACGCTCTGCGCCGTAGCTCTACGGCGCAGAGGTATAAGGGGTGTATGAAGAGGGCTCACGGACTGAGTCCTCTTCATACAAAGGTGGGGGTTTTTGCATATAGCAGAAAACCCCCACCACTAATAACCACGGTCGGTGCTTGCACTGATCGCGGCTATTAACCCCTCCGTTGCCGCCGGCAAAGTCGCCGGCGGCATTTAAAAGACGGCGATCGGTTGCCATGGTAGCCTCGGGTCTTCGTTTGACCCGAGGATACATGGCTTCTGCATATCCATTACAATGAGCCTGTGGCTCATTGTAATGTATAGTTTGCAGAAATGCCATATACTGCGATACAGAACTATTGCAGTATATGGTAGGAACGATCTGACCATCTAGGGTTAATGTACCCTAGATGGTCTAAAAAATAGTGAAAAAAATAAAAAAGTTTAAAAAATAAAAAAAATTAATAAAATATTAAAAATTCAAATCACCCCCCTTTCCCTAGAACTGATATAAAACATAATAAACAGTAAAAATCACAGACACATTAGGTATCGCCGCGTCCCAAAACGCCAGATCTATCAAAATATAAAAACGGTTACGGCCTGCGGTGACCTCCGAGACGGGAAATGTCGCCCAAATGTCCGAAATGCGACTTTTACACCTTTTTACATCACATAAAAAATGGAATAAAAAATGATCAATATGTCGCACAGACCTCAAAATGGTAGCAATGAAAACGTCGCCACATTTTGCAAAAAATTACACCTCACACATCTCCGTGCGCAAAAGTATGAAAAGTTATTAGCTTCAGAAGATGGCAAAAAATTTTTTTCTTTTTTGTACACATTCGTTTAATTTTTGAAAATGTATTAAAACACAATAAAACCTATATAAATTTGGTATCACCGTGATCGCACCGAACCAAAGAATAAAGCTGAGGTGTTATGTGGAGCCCACAGTCAAAGTCGTAAAAACTGAGCCCACAAGAACGTGACACATGTGCGTTTTTTTTTACAATTTTTCCACATTTGGATTTTTTTTTCAGCTTCGCAGTACACGGCATGTGAAAATAAATAACATTACGGGAAAGTAAAATTTGTTACGCACAAAATAAGCCCTCACACAGGTCTGTACACGTAAAAATTTTAAATCTATGGATTTTGGAAGGTGGAGAGCGAGAAATGAGCGAAAAAACCCTGCGTCCTTAAGGGGTTAAACTCTAAATTTCTGTAACTTCATGAAACTAATTTATATCTGACTTCAAAGATGAATTTTTTGGATGATGCCACCACAAAGGGTCATGAAAGAAACATGATCTGGAAGGTTATGACCTTTTTGACAACATACTGGTAGTGGTTTACCGATTCCATTTTTGCTAACAGGTTTCCTGTCAGGCACATCTAGGCCCCCAAACTAAAGGTTCTACCTCATTTACTGTAGGAGGTTGCTTAAATGAAATGATGTAGATCTTGTGTATGTCATTATGCATGATAGTAAAATTTTCCTCAATGGTGCGTTAATAAATTATTGGACATTTACAAGAATATTTTATCAATATTTAAAAAAAATCTTTATGAGATTATAACACACAGTGTAATAAGAGCTGTGTGATATAACAAACTATGAACCTGTATGACATCACATGACCATGGACCAGTGTTTATCTACCAGAAGTAAACGAGGAAGCTTCCTGTTGCATTACAACGAGAAGGCAGCAATCTGAAATTCTAGACAACCATGAAGAATTGGTACAGAAAGTATACTGGAAAAATGTATAACTGTTCATTACACAAACAATATCAATTATTTGCTAGAATGTACTTAAAGTGGACAACCCCTTTAAAGCCTAACAGTACACCCTATACAAATACTGATATGTTTTTAGGACTAAAAGTTAAATATATTGTATTGTAGATATATTATAGCCATTTTTTAGTTTTTTAACCCCTTATGGACAAAGCTCATCCCCCCCCCCCCCTTAGGACACAGCCTGATTTGTCAAATCTGCCTGGATCACGATATACAGTTATAACTTTGGAACGCTTTATCTTCCCGAGTTTATTTTCAAACAGTTTTTTCATGACATGTTGGGACTAAAAGGTAAATATATTGTATTGTAGATATATTATAAATATTTGGGAGTATTTTGTGGCTTGATTATGTCTAAGTGAACTCCTACAGAATTCAGAAGGTTTTGACCTTTGGGACTAAGCCCTTTTTTTGTTTTTTAACCCCTTAAGGACTTAGCTCATTTTCATCCTAAGGATGCAGCCCAATTTGTCAAATCTGCCTGGATCACGATATGCAGTTATAACAATGGAACGCTTTATCTTTCCAAGTTTATTTTCAGACTGTTTTTTCATGACATGTTGTACTTCACATCAATGCTATATTTTAGTTGAACTATATTGCAATTATTTGTAAAAACAAAATTGAAATTTGGTGAACATTTTATAAATGTTTCTATTTTTCTGTTTTCTAAATGTTATACTCATCATACGGTTAGTCTAACCACCCAAATTGGTTGCTAACTAACATTAAGCATATACTTTATGCTGACATAATTATCTAAAGGTTAATTTATTTTATTAGGATGTTAGGAGGCTTACATTTCTAACAGTGGTTTTCAAAAATTTCAGAATCAATATTTTTAGAGGACAATTCATCTTCACAAGGTTTTAAAAAGTTCTATTTATTAAAAACTCCCCACAAATCACTCCATTTTAAAACTACACCCCTCAAACTATACAAAACAGTATTTGGTAAGCTTGTTAACCCTTTAAGATTCTCCTAAGAATTAAAACAAAATGGAGGTTCTATTTGGAATTTGTACATTTTGACAATAAAATTATTATTTAGTCCTAAAGTTTACACACTCATGAATGATAAAATGGGAAAACACATATCAGATTTTGTTGTGCAGTTTCTTATGAGTAGGGCAATACCACACATGTTAATGTAAACTACTATAGGGGTCCACAGCAGAATAGAAGCAGGCATTGAGCTTGTAGAGGGCAGATTTTGATGACGTTGTTTTCAGGTGCCATTATATATTTGAAAAGTTCATGAGCTACAAAAACAATGACCCTACCCTTTAAATGACCCTTTTTTGGAGACTACACCACCCAGAGAATGTATCAAGGTTTATATTTAGCTTTTAGCCATCACAGATGTTTTACAGAAAGTATTTACATTGGCTTGATTGGCTTAAAGGTTTAAACAGCCGGGATCGGAATTAGCGTGATCCCGACTCCTCGTGCAGAGGCTCAGCTGTCATGTACATCTGGACACCTGCACGGATTGCACAGGCTTTGCTTCTGAGCCTGAGCGATCCACATGATGTTGGGGAACGTCATGGTATGTTGTGTTTTAAAAGCTGCAACTATTTTTTCCAATCATGTTGCTTATTGAAGGCGTTTATCGTTAAATAAATTTAACTTATTAACTCTATTGTTTCTGTAGAAGAAGTATAAATTCTCCCATTTTATTTTCATTTAAATTTTTTATTATGTTTCACTTTTCTCCGATCACTATAAGGCATATATAACATGTCTACTTTATTCTGCAGCTCAGTATAGTTTAGGGCTTTATTTTGCAAGATGAACTGCAATTTTCATTGGTACCATTGTGTGTCTTTTTGTTTTCTCAGGTTTTTTTTGTCAGACTTCTTTGAATATGAGACTATAAAACATTATTTCATATAAGATTATTAAACAACTTTATTTTTCTAAGTGTTCTTATACATGATGCCCAGTTACCTTAAGTAGCTTAACATTATCCATAACCGGTACAATATGCAATTTAAAATGGAAGAGGAAAATAATTTCTTATATAATGTATTAAATGAAAATTGCCTGAAAGGTTTCTGCAGTCATATAAAATGCCTCACTTGAATAATACACTTTGCATTGACCATTGTGCTTGATCAGTTATGGTTGCTATGTACCCCCTTAATGCACATCCTACTGTTCAACCACTTTTCTCTGTAAGACAAATTGGGCAAAAATATTCTATTTTTACATATAAAAATGTATTTCAACTGGAGCAATTATGAGCTTTGCATAGCCAAACATAAAAGCTTCAGTAGTGCCTATTCTTGTAAAAGAAATATTTAATGAGGCATATTATGCGAGCAGGAAATCTGAGAATCTAAAAGGTAAAAATGGGTAATACTAAATAAAAACTTCTTCACACATTCTATTTTTTATCATTCCTAAATACTCTTCAATACTGTCATGCATTTCAATTTTTAATGTCGTTTTTCACAATGATTTTTAGTAGGTTTGTACTATTTGCCATTTTCCTACGCCATTTTAAAATCCTAATGGGAGTTTCACACTGCTGTTGTTGGTCCGTGCAGGGGCGTTGTTAGGGTAGTAAAAGATCTGGGGCACGGGCCCAAATTCTTATGTACCGGATTCTCAGTAGTGTCCGGTCCTGCATCTAGTAGTACACACTGCTCTGATTTTGATAAATGTGGACCAACGTGTCTTTGGATTGTAGTTGTTCTTGTTTCTTATTTTCTCTATTAGGTAAAGACTACCATGTCTCTTCTCCCAGCCACACATTGTCCCCGTGGAGTTAACCACACAGACAGTAGACCATTTTGTGTCGCAACACAAATTTCTGCACCGAAGGCGGCGCTCCGGTGCTCAGTCGGACCGTGCGCCATATTTAACATGCAAAGTCCGACAGAAGTGTGCTGCGCGCCCCAAGAAGGTCAGAAACGCGTCAGATTTCATCCACATCTGTAACTGCTGTTTTCCATGCACAAATAAAAGATACAAGTTTTGATACAAGCAAGCAAGAGTGCAAACCTCGTCTTTAAACAATTTCCATCATCTGTTCATGGCGGCTATGTGGAACTACTTGAAGCAGGAGATGCCATGTAGTCACATCACCAATGATACATCCTATAATGTATATGCGCCACCAGGCAAAACATCTCCAGGTCTGACCCAGTGTACTTCTACAGACACAGGCAGCAATGCCCCTTCACTGCCCACTCTGCCGGCAGCCTCGCCACATGGCGTCAAGGTGGTGTTGCCGCAAAGTAATCACAATTTATTGCAGTGTGCAAGAACTTATTTTATTGCTTTTATGACAGAAACTGCCATAGAAGTGCTGATTAATGTCCACCTATGCATACATGTATGTGTGACATCTCGGGTCACTTATGTGAGGGAGTGGAGTGCTGAGCTGTAGGTTACACCTGTGCCTGCCTTTCACTGACCTGGACTGACTTATTTCATGTAGCTGTGAGCAGGGTGTCGGCCTGCAGACTGCACTCACTAACCTGCTCCTTGTTCTAGGATGGAGACAGCCCAGCCTCACTGCAAACCTGACCAAGAGCAGGGCATTGAGGGAAAAGAGGGGCGGAGCAAAACGGAGGGGCGGGGCCAGCACGCTAAGCGTCCCAATTCACACAGTGTAGGGCAGAACACTGAGTGAATAGAGCAGCGCTGTGACGGCCCTGAGCAGTGCAAGTGCCAGGGCAAGTACTCTGCTTTCTCAGTCAGTGGTGCCTCTGTGTAGGTGGTGTGCAGTATATTCGGGGGACTGGATAAAAGATCCGGCGACGCCCCTGGGTCCGTGTATCACGTACCATGTTCAGTCCTGTGGCATGGGCCGACAATACTGCTGCAGACGGAACTCCTTACATGTTAGCAATCTATGATGTAAGGAGTTCCTTCTTTTTTTAAACAGGGCAGTGTGAAACATTACAGAAAAAAATCCCAATTAAGTGCCATGTGCAGATCAAGCTGTCAAGTGTTTTAAACAGACTGGTGTATAAAATTGATTTCTTTGTAAATTGTCCCCTTTGTCTGTGAGTTCACCTTGCTAAATTCTCATATGTGTATAGGGTATTTAGTATTCTTCTGTGCAGCACTGCGTAATCTGTAGGCGCTATATAAATAAAGAATTATTATTCTTAGCTTAGCTTGCAGCACCGTTTTTTACTTAAGAGTTTGCTGTGGCAGCAAAATGCATTTAAGACCAAACTGTTTGTGCTTTAACTTGCTTCTTAGTCTAATCCGCAGAGTGGAGTACCTTTTGTATTTAAGCTTATTTTATGATTTTTTCCATATTCTTGTCAGGGACACTTCTTGATCATATCCGAATGCCTACAGTTTTTCTGGAGACTAATTATTTTTAAAACATTTCATTTTTAAAGGGATATTCCCATTTTGTAAATTAACCCCTAGGGACTGAGCCTATTTTGGCCTTTAGGACGCGGACCCATTTTTCAAATCTGCCCTCTGTCACTATAAGTGGTTATAGCTTTGTAACGATATAAGATATCCAGGGGATTTTGAGATTGTTTTCTCGTGACACATTGTACTTCAAATTAGTTTAAAAATTTTGTGTTTACTTATGAAAAAAAAACTAAATTTGGCTAAAATTTGGAAAAATTCTTTATTTTCAACATTATAAATTCTCTACTTTTGATGCAGATAGTCATAGTACCCAAATAAATTCATAACTTACATTTCCCAAATGTCTGCTTTATGTTGGCATGGTTTTTTTAAGATTCCACATATTTTATTAGAATGTTATGAGGCTCACAATTTAGGTATAATTTTTCACACGTTTTGTAAAATCACCAAAACCCATATTTAGATGGACCTGCTCAACTTCTAATTGACACTTAGAGGCCTAAATAATAGCGATACTCGTAAATTACCCCATTATGGAAACTATACCCCTCAACGTATGAAAAACCACTTTGGAGGTGCAGTCTACAAATTGTTATATTTTTTCACAATACACTCATTTTGGGTGGAAAATTAAACATTTACAATGGATTAAATGAAAAAAGACTCCATAAAGTTTGATACCGATATCCCTATATGTGGTGGTAAAATGCTATATGGGTGCACGGACAGGCATAGGAGGGAAGGAGGCACCATGCAGATTAGATATGCTATATCACATTGTACAGGCTATATTTTTTTCTTTTTTTAATGAGGATATATAAGGGCTTATTTCTTTTGCCACTTGAGTAACACTTTTCTGGTATGTAATTTTGGGGCACCTATAGCTAATTGGTGAGATTTTATTAACTCTTTGTTGGTGGAGGAAATGAAAATCATCAATTTTTCGTAAAATTTTTATGTGTTTTTTTGGCCATTAACCATACCATAAAAACAGTAAATTATTTTTATTCTATGGGTTGCCACAATTACGAAAATACTTCATTTATATAGATTTTTTTCCCATTTTTACTGAGTAAAAAGTAATTTGGCAAAAATGTTGTTAATTTTAGCATCACCGTCTTTCATATGCATAACTTTTTTTTTTTACGGGGTTACTTTGCAGATCTAATAATGATTCTGTTTTATTATGCAGATTGATATGGAGGCAGCGATACCAAATATGTGGGGGTTTTGTGTATTTTATTCAATTGTACTGAATAAAAAATAATTTGGAGAAAATCTTGTTCATTTTAGAATCACCATCTTTTCATATGCATAACTTTTTTATTTTTCGGCTGACAAATCTGGTTAGGGGCTTATTTTTTGCGAGAAGAGTTGTTTTTTTTAGTGGGATTATTTTAGAGTGTACAATATTTTTTTTTATCACTTTTTAGAGCATTTTTTAAAAAGTATTAATTAAAAATTAAATTTTCTCGGGGGGTTTTGAATTTTCTCCGGCGTTTACAGTGTGGGTCCAGTAATGATTCTGTTTTATTATACAGAATGTTACAGACGCGGCAATAACAAATATGTGGGGGGTTTTTGTGTTTTTGTGCTTTTTATACTTTATTAAGTAGTTGTATGGGAAAGTGACAATTTAGGGGCTTATATGTTTATGTATTTATTTTTTATTTATTCTAATGTGTAAACTGTAGTGTTTTTACTTTTCCATACTTGAACTTGAACCAGCAATGCTCTTATCTCTGGTTCAAGTTCAATTCACTGCTCTACAATACTATTTTATTGTAGAGCAGTGTAAACTGTCTGATTATGCAGACGCATGTGCAGACAGTTTACAGTCAGACCCGGAAGGGGTCTGACTGCTCAGAAGATCGGGCGGTACCGGGGCAGTCGGAAGTCCTCGGGGCTGCCCAGAAGTGGATTGGATCCCCCGGTAAGTGGCACAGGGGATCCGATCCATAGCATGCTTGGATCGTGGGTGTTAGCATTCTGTGTCAGCTGTGATAGACAGCTGACAGCCACTGCTTCTGATGCCGGCTCCGTTCGTGAGCCAGTGCCAGAAGCAGGACGTTATAGCACATCCCCGTGCGCTTAGCATCTAACCGCACGGACGTACCATAACGTCCTGGTTTGCCTAGGGGTTAATGTTATTGTATGTATGATGAAAAACAATACAATTTTCCAATATACTTTTTCTATCAGTTCTCTAGATCTCTGTTTGGTGTCCTTCTATAGAAAGTTTTTTGTTTAATACCAGTGGACTGAAATCTGAGCATGGTCACACATGGGTCAGATTCCTCAAATACATTTTATTTTTTTATCTAATTCAAAAGTGTCCTTTCTACAGTGGGTTGCAAAAGTATTCATGACATTTATGCTCATTTTTAAAAGTTAAACCATAAACCTAAATGTATTTTACTGATGTTGTGTGATTTAGCAACATAAAGTGGAAAGTATTTGTGAAGGGTGAACAAAATGATTTTTTTTTAAAATGAATGTAGTGCATACATATACAACCCCCTGTACAGTAAAGGTTGTAAAAGGATGAGCTAACTATTTAGTTAACTAATATAGTTGACTATATAGTTAACTTTTCTATATAATTAAATAAACCAGAATTAAACATAGAGATATATCAATTATAACTGAGACAAGACAAAATAAGAATCATTGACCGCAAGACACTGAATATATTCTCTAAGCCAGTTTACAATCCAACTACAAACTTTACTTTTTAGACCAACATACCATACTTTACCTTTTTGAGAAACATTGTCAAAAATATTTGCCTGCCCAAGTTTATAATAGACTTTTAAGCTAAATGAAACTGATTTAATACTTTTTGTCTTCAGGAAACCCATACTAGATATTGTTTTTTTTTCATTGATTTTTTAACAATTATTTTGTCTCGACCTGGGTTAGAGATAAGGCACTTTTCAAAAATGGACAGCACATTTATGGCAATCTTTTGGCCCTATTCTATATATCTTAATTCAGTCAAATTAGAAAAATATATAACTTTTTAGGTCATCTGAAAAGTAGACATCTTATCTGACTTTCTTTTTGTACTGTATACCACAGAACTTCTTGGTAACTGAAAAGATTGTCATTATTACAGCTATTGCAAATTGATATGTATTATAGGGTGTAGCTATCATGTATGTCATTTTACATCTTGTTACTGTAAGAGTACAGTATGTTTCCTTCATTACATGCAGAAAATATAGCAATGGCCTTTACAGTCAAATTCGATTGCCTCTCTACATCAGAAGTAATCAACTCCTCACTTATGAACAGCAGGTAAAGAGAAAGATATGCTAAGGATTTAAAGGTCACATTTAGCTATATGTTACAACTGTATGCATGCTGATTCTTATTCTAAGGTGTAATCAGTCATGTAACTTAACAATTGCTAAGTGTTCGAAACTACAGACTTTTGTTCTATTTTTTTTTTCTAGCAGAAAAAATGAAAAAAGGTTTCAGGAACTTAACTTTAAATACATTTAATCTTTTAATTCTATTCATTGCATGGTTGCACTTACACCAAATGCAACTTTTGTTGGTTTTTCTTTGATCTTTTTTCAAGTATTGCACAGCTTTATTGGAATGGGTGGGCAATAGATCTACTAAAATGTGTATCTGTTAATATAGTCAAACTGTAGGTTTCTAATCCATGGAAATATAATCCATTACCACTGGAGAAAGGTAAGTGGGACATTTTCGAATTACAAGGGTCATACCAAGTATGAAAGTCAGTATCTTAAACCGTGCAACAACCCATTCAGGTACTGCAAAGATGGCTGTTAATTTAAATGGCCACCATATCACACAAAATCTTCCCTCCTGTGATTTAATTTGCAACTTATGTTTATAGGGGAAAACATAATGATATTTGAGTGTCCAAGTACTTGGATCCTACAGATAACAAGAACATGACCCTAGCAATTCATGGAATGGAGTCCTGTACCCACTAACAGGTAAAGCGTCAGCATAAGCCTGCAACCGGCCACTTCGTTTGATTGGAGTGTGGGAAATTGTCTACTATCTCCGGCAATCCAATGTACTGTTTGCAATTCTGTTACTGTGGGCGTTTAGGATAGCGAAGAGGTTTAAGAGTTATCTCCATTCCATTGCAAACACTAGTGGATAGGCAATATATGCCTTTTGTCCGCCTTAAAACATTATAGAATTCTACAGAGATTTTAGAGTGAACAACATTTTATGAAGAAGACTTTGTGCCTGGGAGCAGTAAGGCCCCTTCTATACTTGCGAGTATAATCCGTTGAACTTGCATCACACTCACAACCCATGCTGCCCGGATACCATGGCCCGAAAGCTGCAAACCGGAACTGAACTGACATGCTGAGTTCTGTTCCGATCTGGGCAGCACACGTTGCTAGTGTGATGCGAGTTCATCGCATCACACTCGCCAGTGTAGAAGGGGCCTAAATGGAGAAATAATCACTTTCCTCTATTAAAACGTTTTTTTTTTTTCAATTGACTTATATCTGTTTTTATTTTTTTTAAGCCCATATGCATTTTATAGATGAAAATACCCCAGTAAGTAGTAGATATTTACCAAATTAATCCTGCGGTGCCCCAAAATTGTATCTCCAAGGCCCTGGACAGGCTTATCTGCTACTTAATTTAAATGGCACCTTCCACAATGTTACCTGCAGTCATAACCAGGTATAAGATGTGAAAATGTACTGATATAATATATAACGAACACATACTAATTTACATCTTAATTTAAAAGTACAGATGTTTTTGACAAATAGTAGTTATCAAACATCTAAAGATGTTACATTTTGTAGACTTTCCTAAACTTTCTGTCTCTTCGTGTCTTGTTCAATTCTGAAACTTTTTCATTCTGATATTTTTTATCATGTGTAAGTTGTGAAGTGCTTAAATGTGACATATCACACCGGGTGGTATGATCCATGCTGCTTTAGATTTCGTGATGTTTTGGTCCAATCTAGTTGACTAATGCAACCTGACATGGATTAATCAATAGCCTGCCTCAGGAGAAACTGAGGATTAGGGACGTTTATAAAAAGATGTTTAGCACTACTAACTTACATTTCTAAGTGAGTTCGTTTTTTTGGATAAGAAATTTTGAATTTGTATGTTTAAAAAAACTGAAATGTGTCTACAAATAAAGAGAGAATTTTAATTAAAATTTAGATTTCAGAATTTTTTAACTGTACATTATGCTTTAAACACTGTTACCTGTAAGTAAGAAAAGTAAAATATCATAATAATAAAAAATTTAATAGGTTTTCTAGGAGAAGGCTAAGTCTGGAAGACCAATCTAAATTTTCACATTTATGCATTTAGAGTAGAAGAGACAGCCTATACTACACCAACTCAGAGAAAAGTTAATGGTTTGTTTGTTAGAATATATGCAACAATAAAAATCTACCTGTATTATAACCCCTTACCAATATGTGATGTAATATTACCCCACACATCGGCTGCCACTGTAAGGGGAGGGCTCACGGGACGAGCCCTTTCCATACAGGGTGGGTGTTTGCTGCATATTTTTAACCCCTCGATTGTCGGCGGCATTAAAAAGCCGGCGGCAAGTGGTGCAGCCATATTGGCTTACATTGTCGCTCCGCGGTACGTTAACGAGGAGTGGCAATCTGTTGCTATGAAAGTCTCAGGTCATATGAAGACCCAAGGCCAAGGTTTTAAAACATTCATTACAATGTGTGATTTGCTCATTGTAATAAATGATGTGGTAAATCCCTATATACCACCATACTGTAGTATGGCGGTATATCGTAGGATCAGTCAAAGGTTAAAATACCCTAGGGGGTCTGAAAAATAGTAAAAAAAAAAAAAAAGTTAAAAAAAATATTAAATAAAAAACCTAAAATTTGTAATAATTCCCCCTTCCCTAGAACCGATATGAATATATATAAAAAACCAGTAAAAATCATAAACATGTTCCAAAAACACATCCCAAAATGTCCAATCTATCAAAATATAATAACGGTTATTCCCGGCATTTTACTACATAATGGAAAATAGCACTCATATTCGAAAATGCCCCTTTTTCGGCATTTTGAAAAGTATAAAAAATTCAATAAAAAGTGATCAAAAGGTCGTACAGTCCTCAAAAGGGTAGCATTGAAAACAAAATCAGAAGTCTCAAAAAATTACACCACAAACAGTTCTGTACACCAGTATGTAAGTATGAAAAAGGTTATTAGTGCAAGAAAATGGCAAAATGAAGAATTTTTTTGTACAGGTTTTAATTTTTGTAAATGTATGAAAACCATTATAAATTTGGTATCCCCTGTGATCGCACCCAGCTAAAGAAAAAGGAGACATGTCATTTGGGGCACGCAGTGAAAGCCGTAAAATCCAAGCCCACAAGAAAATGGTGCAAACGTGTTTTCACCAATTTCTCTATATTTGAATTTTTTTTTCCGCTTCCCAGTACACTGCAAAGAATATCAAATATAGTCTCTATGAAGGCAATTTGTCATACAGCTTTTTACATGGAAAAATTAAAAAATTATATATTTTTGAAGGAGTAAAAAATGAAAATGCAAAATGAAAAAGGGCCTCGATGTTAAGGGGTTTACTATTTAATATCCTCAAAACATATTATATTTAATAGAAGTGTCTGTAATATGTAGTTTATTTCTTCTTCTGAGCCAGGGAAGGAATATATCCTACTTTATCGGGCGAACGGCACCCCTGTATTGTAATGTTTGACCATATTCACATTGCTGCCCTCGGTAGCCAGTTCTGCCCCAGTAGTCACAGTGCTGCATCCAGTAAAAACAAAAAACACATAATCATCTTGTTCCTCTTCTTCATCTTCTTGTTTTCCATTCTGTAGAGCTGTGGCGCATTGTATAATTACATCAGATGTCCATCTGCTTTTAGTCAGTTTCTGCCGCCTGATAGCTCCTGTGCTCAGCTGCAACAAATACGGGGTAGAAGCTGGATCCCACCTCCTAAGTAATAGAATGTGGAGTAGACTGGGGTAGATGGCCTGCTCTACCACCACCCACCACCACCCACCACTGACCCGATACATTGCCGCCTCCCCCCCTCACCCAGCGAGAAGGATGGTGGTAAAGTCCTGTCAGACTTTCTTTTAAAGAAAACTCCCCCCACTTCACATTTGAGAAGTTTCACACTTTGAGTTGGTACTTAAATCATGAACAATGCAGTTTCCAGACCAAGGAAGGGACTATGTGCATCATAGTAATATGCGATGCAAGGAGTCCCTGCTTCACTGCCAAACAGCAACTCAGAGCTGTAAGAATAACAACATTGGTGCTGCTGTCTAGCAGGGAATCAGGAACTCCTAGCATTATATATTATTATTAAGTAAGGAGCTCCATCCCCTAAAATAATTATATATTACAGTATCTATCATATAAGGCAGTGGCAGAGATGGCACTCAGAAACCTCTCTGTTGGCACTCACAGGATGTCACCCCAGCACACCAGTTCAACATGCATGGCTCATAGCCCCCTCCTGAAGTCTGAGGAAGCCCACAACATGCCGTGCACAGTGCTATATACACTTTGCAACACTTTATGATAAATAAGTGGGTTTTATTTGTCGATTTGGTACTTAGTCTCCAAAACCTTTGCAATCACTAAAGCATGACTCTATGTTCTAGCAAGGTTCTAGGAAAACAATGACAATGAGTAATGCTCTTCCCTTCAGGTCCTACACCATGCATTATTTAATGAATTAGATTTCACTGGAGTGTTCCTTTTAAATAGGAACCATGCTAACATGTTACAGTACTACACATATTAGATATATGTTGCAAACTAAGAAATAAATCTGTGAAGTCAAAACCTTTTCTGTAAAGTGTTTAGTAATTCACACTGAGTAAGTGGCATTTGAGTAAGCAGAGAAATGTTTTACTTTTGCTTTTCAGTGAATTACAATATATGTCTTCAAGCTACATAAAATTGAGTTTACTTTCTTCAAAGAACAGGAACCATAAACATGGTTTATTATTTTACATTTGCTTATCATATGTAGAGCCGAACAAAGCATTATAGCATCTAAAAAGCATTTGGAACCTTTTGATTGATGGGTTTGAGCTTTTATTCACATGCATAAGCCGGCAGAATGAATTTGCGTCATGTAAAATTGTGTTATGCACATCACCTTCTTGCTTTAAATGTTTCAATCAACACTAGTAATTCATTAACATGGCAAGTATTACTTATCAAGAGCAAAGGCATCAGTCAAATTGGAGCTTTCCTTACCCATAAAACATTGTGTAATAGATTACAATAATGTAAATGCTTCATATAAACATAAAGTTAACTTCTATTTATATATTTAAGCATTGTTTTATTCATATATTTGTAAGTAGCAATGAGTAGAAAGGAACTCCAAAGTTCTGGTCCATCAGGGTCAGTCAGACGGGCAATTAGGTAGGTGCTGTGATTAGGGACAGGTGTAAATTGGAAATAATTACCGTTATTTGGGCACTTTAAAGAATTGCTGCTAGAGTGCAGGGCCAGTGTAAGTAAAATTAGCATTTTCAGAATTATACAGCACTATCTTAAAGGACTAGTGTTTGTAGTATTTGCAGTTAGAGAATCATACAGCAATATCTTAAATGACCAGTGTTAGTAGTATTTGCAGTTCCAGCATTATACGGGAATATCTTATAGGACCAGTGTGAGGCTGCATTCACACCGCCGTTGCACACCGTACCGTAGCACAGCAGGCACACAGCAGTGCCGGGGAGAGGAGGAGGGGGAGAGTGCCTCTCACCCTGCCCCTCTCCATAGGAATATATGGTGCACGGCAGCGTATTCCAAATAAAGATTAGACATGTCCTATCTTTCTACAGAGCACTGAGCGGTGCGGCACATGTGCTGCACCCTACCGCTCCTGTATATATATGTCCCCCGTACGGCAGTGTGATTGTAGCCTTAGTACTATTGCATTTTTATCAGCATACAGCTATATCTTAAAGGACCAGTGTTCGTACCATTTGCAGTTTCAGCATCATACAGCAATATCTTAACCCCTTCCCGCCGTAATAGTATGCTGCGCGTTGGGTCCTGGTGCACGGTCCATGGGGTGAGCCCTCTCCATAGCCTGCAAGTCTTTGCTGCTTAATGTAATAAAGACTTACCGGTAACATCCGTGATGGCGCCACCATCTTGCTGAAGATCGAGGAGGGATGATCCGTTGCTATGACAGCCTCGGGTCTTCCGAAGACACCAGGCTGTCTCGTTTTAACCCATTCATTACAATTTGCTAATTGCACAGTTAATGTACCCAAAGGAGTCTGAAAAATAGTAAAAATTAAAAAAAAGTTTTAAAAAATAAGAATAAAAAAGTCACCCCCTTTCCCTAGAAGTCATATATATAAATAAACAGTAAAAATCACAAACACATTAGGTATCGTGGCATACAAAAATGCCTGATATATCAAAATATCACTGTGTTTAACCCCGTAACAGAAAATAGCATCCAAATTTTGAAAAAATATAAAAAAATTTGATAAAAGAATTGAAAACTTCAAAAGTCGAAAAAAAATGACACCACCCCAAGCTCCGTACAATGAAGCATGAATAAGTTCTTAGTCCCAGAAGATGACAAAATAAAAAAATAATAATTGTACAGAAGTTTTTAATTTTTGTAAATGTATGAAAACATTATAAAATCTATACAAATTTGGTATCCCCGTAATCGTACAAACCCAAAGAATAAAGTAGACATGTCATTTGGGGCACAAGGTTAAAGCCATAAAATCCAAGCTGACAAGAAAACGGCGCAGATGCGTTTTTCAACATATTCACAGCATTTGGAATAAAAAAATAAAAAATAAAAAAGTTACAGATTTTTGAAGGTGGGGAGTGAAAAATGGAAAGGCAAAAAACAAAAAAGGGCCAGGTTGTTAAGGGGTTAATGGACCAGTATTAATTCTATATGCAGTTCCAGTATGACACTGCAATATCTTAAAGGAACAGTGTTAGTTCTATCATGTTGTTAATCCTGTGTAGTGTAGGGTCATTGTTAGTACTATCGCATTTCCAGCATCATACAGCAAAATCTTATGGACTAGTGTTAGCACTATTTGCAGTTTTAGCATCACAAAGCAATATATTAAAGGACCAATGTTAGTACTATTTAGTTTCAGAATTATACAGCAATATCTTAAATGACCACTTTTAGTACTATTTGCAGTTCTAGCACCATACACAAATATTGTAAAAGAACCAGTATTATTACTATTTGCATTTCCAGCATCATTCAGCAATATCTTAAATGTCCAGAGTTAAAACTATTTTCATTTCCAGAATCATGCAGTTTTACGTTAAACTGCCAGTCTTAGAACTATTTGCATCAACGTTTATTTACAGTTCTAGTCTTAGCAATATTTGTTTCAGTTTTACCTCAAACTAACAGTCTTAGAACTGTTTGCATCAGTGTTAGCGTACATTAATAGTCTTGGAACTATTTGAATAAGTGTTACCATACACTACTTATTTTAGGAGTATTCATGTCAGTGTTCCCTTACACTATGTATCTTAGAAGGATTTGCATATTGACTGTTGTGTTTTATATTGTGCATGTTTATTCATGTATTGTTGTGATAACAACTATCTTGAGTATCATGGCGGTATATTAGCACTTTTGAGGCAGTTTAGTCACACTTACTACAAGTATATATATTTTTACACTTTAGGCAGTTCAGAGACGCATTTCACTATTTGACCCACTTATTGCAATACTGCCCTGGACACGTGTTCACACTTAATCTGTGTCTTTTAGCGTTTTTATCATGGTCTCTTTTCTATTTGATTTAATAAAAGTATTTTTGTTACATACTCCTTCAAGTTTACTGCAATGCCAATACACATCACTGTGTGCTTTCATCTAATGTTATTTATTGGCAGTGTCTGCAAAGGAGTCAACCATATTGTAATAATAATAATAAACTTTATTATCCCAAAAGGATTTAAAAATACATCATATCTAGAAAGTACAAAGTTAGCTATTAAAAATAAAGCATGCTCTTAATACTTTTTATTGGTTTAACAAGTTAAAAGATCATAACATCCAATATATTGTTACAGGTACAGAGTAGTGAACAAATACAAGCATACCATATATCCTATTTACACTTGAGTCACTAATGTTCACCGTTGACAGTATACCTGGGATAAAAGATTTCTTAAATATCTCAGACCAAAATCGCATAACAATAAAACATGAACTAAAACCACTTAGCTGTACCTGGATTTAGACCATTTAGAGGATGCCCAGCATTTCCTATAATTTGATGTCGTTTCTACAACATCCTTTACTGCAGCATGTGTTGCAAGGTCTCCAATGGAGAGCCCACCGTTGAGGACGATTTCTTAATTATCAATATATTTCTTATCAATTTATGACAATCCCCTAACAGAAAGACAATTACCCCATGCTGTTATAGCAAAAACAAGGGCACTCGTTATTACAGTATGATAAAAACAAAGCAAAATTATTTTAGAAAACATTAAAAGACTGCAATCTGCGCAAAAGAATAAATTACTCTGAACTTGCCTATGTTGATACCAGTTCAACCTGCCATCTATGAGGAAGCCCAAGTATTTATGACAGACTACTCTCTTCACTTTCATGCCTCCAATATATGGCTTCCCAAAGTCTCCAGTTTGGCATGAAATAGTAACTACTAGTTCTTTTGTTTTAATTACATTAAGCACAATACCATTATCTCTACACCAATTTGTAAATTTCTCCACTGTCCGTCTTTGCTCTGTATCAGCTCCATCCTTGATGCACTCTACTAACACAGAATCATCTGAATATTTCTGTTAAAAGTTCCAGATTAAAAGGGGCCATCCTAAGGTGTTCCAGTATTACACACAAACTCAACATACCATAAGCTCTCCATATGAAACCTTTGTGGTCTGGCTGATAGATAATCCATCGACCAGTTAATTTGTTTCGGTCCTACTTGCACATGGTAAAATGTCTCTCTCAGTAGTGCAGCAAGGATTGCATTAAAAGCATTCCTGAAATTGAAAAAAGTCAGCTTTGGCTCAGTCGTGGGGCATCCAAATGGGAGTATACCCTGTGCAACAAATGTATCAGGGCATCCTCCATGCTTAACCTTTGCTGTAATGGGTCTAGAAATTATTTCCAAACCACTGATAGCTGCAGAATCTTCTCAAATATTCAAACATTTTGGTCTGGAAACTTTACTAACCGGGATTAAATTGGACGTCTTCCATAAAGTTCTTACTTTCTCTTAGAGAAGACTCATGTTAAATTTTTTTGTAAATATTCCTTCTAGTTTGTAACAACAAACCTTCAGGACTCTAGCACCTTATGTATCTGGTCCTCCTGATTTATTTTGTTTTAAACTTTTTGACTATGCCTACCTAATAGGATGCTATGGGATATATTTTCAGCCACTCACCTACGGTGTTTCCTAACACACCATCTCTTACTTTCAATAGCGTAATTTCCCGTTTCAGGCAATTACTCTTGCAGATAATTGACTACATTGCAAAATGATTCAATTTGTCTGCCCTAGCTTTATGCACTCCCTGACCAACCGACTTTGAAGGCATTGGTATTTAACATTATACCCTCCTAAAACTCCCAAGAGCGCTGATATGACACTTTATCCTCTAACTTCCTCCTGTAGCTATGTTTACATTCTCTTACTTTCTGTTTAACTTCTTTCAAGAGAGTTTGATACATTTCATTATCACCTGCAACAATAGCACATTTTTTTATGCAGAGTAATCTTTTAAGTTCTCCTATAACATAATGTACATAACATTATGTACTGTGTAAATTTAGAGCACACACTTATATCCCTAACATGGTTAAAGTCTCATGTTGTACTGAACAAGGCATCAGTATTCTAGTTTTCTAAACCTCTAATTACTTCCTGAATACAATAGCATGTAAACAGAAATATGGATATTATTAAAAAAAAGTTCTTTGTTTCACTGTGCCATAAACAGTCATATAGTCCCATTTTTGTTGTGCATTGCAATGAGTAGTTAAGTTTTCATAGTATAAATTCACCTTTAGGCTACATTCACACGGCCGTATGGGGGACGTGAGGCACCGTACCGTTTCGTACCCGGGAACCGTCATACAGCGCTGGGCACCATGTTTCTCTATGGAGAGGGGTGGGGGCAAGCAGCGCTCACCCCCTCCTCCTCTCCCCGGCGCCGACGTGTGCCCGCCGTGCTACGGTATGGCTGGTACACATGTGTGTGTGAATGTAGCCTTAGTGGAAAAAATAAAATGGAAAATAAGAAAGATATAAAAAAGAACACACATAAAATAACATTTTGTGATAATGTAAGTAAGTAATGGGATGGGCCGGCAATTGATTATGCTGGGATGTAGCTTCGATTGAAGGATGCCTCGAAGGGTGCAACGAAACTGTTAAAAGCTTCAGTGAAAGCAATAGAAGCGCCTTTGTAGAAAAGCCTATTAAATGTGCTGAGATATAAAGCTATTTGCTAGTCAGTGAGGAGTGTGCAGGGCATTGCATGCATAGCTAACCATGCTCCCCAGCAGCTTAGAGAGATCATAGGTGTTATCTTTTTCTAAAGGTTACATGATAAAACCTGCTATGTTTTCTCATATCCTTGGGGGTTGATGCATATAACACAAAGATTTAAGAGCTTTCTTAGCAGGCGGCTGCTGCTAAACTCTAATTACCCGCCTTGTCTGCCTGGATAGTTCACGTAAACAATCGATTCAACCTCAATTTTTAAATACGTTTTGGAAGAATAATAAAAACATGCAAAATCTTTTCCATTATCAGTTGTTTCTTCATCTGTAAATAGCTTTTCTTCAAATCTGAAGTCAATTAATGGAAGAATGACAAACATCTTCCTCAACTCACTCTCTGGCTACACTGCTAACTGCCTTGTCTATAGCATGCAATTAAATGAAATGATTAGAATGTTTCTCTAAGACTAAGTTACAGTTGAAAGTTCAAGAATCTAAATAAAAGATCACATGCTGTTGTACTGGCACCATTTACTAAAGGAAATGATCATAAGATCAAGCAAATGACGTTCAACACCAAATGTTCTGTCTACCATGCCAACGTTTGTATCATATATTTCCTGGCTTCTAAATATGTGTATGAAAATAGAACAGCTTTATCCCTTATTCTTGCTGTATAGTTTTCTGGGGTTTCTTCTTGTAAAATGAGAACTGGGCCCAAAAGACAGATACCCATATTTACTAAAATCACTCTATGTGATGCTATGCATTTGGAGAGATTCAAACCAAGCAAGGGGTACATTTACTAAGGGTCCGAATCACATTTTTCTGCCGGGTTTCCCAAATTTTTCTGATTTGCTCTGAATTGGCCCCGGATTTTGGCGCACGCGGTCGGATTGTGGCACATCGGCACCGGCTTTCACGCGACAGAAACCGAGGGCGACGGATTCAGAAAAACCGCTGAATTTTTTAAAAAATTTGTATCGCAAAAATAGCACTCACATACACCGAGACAGAGAAGGTGAATTCCGGCGGACTTCTGCACACGACCTAGTGGACGTCGGGCGCAAGACCTTAGTGAATCCCGGCAGAACCCGAATGAGCGCCGGAGAACGTGCCTCTGGATCGCGACTGGACCGGGTAAGTAAATCTTCCCCAATGTCTAAGAATACACAGAATAAACAGCATGTGCAGCAATAAAGGCCCCTAATTAATACTTGGTTACACATCCTTTATCATTGATAACAGTCTCCAAATGTTTCTTGTAGCCATCTATAAGCTTCTGGCACTTCTCAGCTGGTATTTTATTCCACTCTTCCTTTGCATTTTATTCAAGTTCTTGAATGTTTTGTTTCCAGGGTTCACCCCAAAGATGTTCTAAGGGACGCATTGCTGCCCATTTTAAAAGAGTTCATTTTTTTTCTTTTTCAATAATTCCTGTGTACTTATGGATGTGTGCATTGGGTAATTATCTTGCTGGAGGACTCATGATCTTCAGCTCATACCCAGTTTATTTATACTGGGTATGACATTTTGCTCTAAAATAACATTTGCTCCTATTAATTATCTGATCACACCTGTGATATGGTCAAGCCCTTCAGTACCAGAAGCAGCTATCCCAATAAAGGTTTATTTTTATACCTATTCAGGCCCACATATAAGACCACATTTGCTTCATTCTGATAAAGTGTTAGGAATCTATAGGTCTCTTGTGTATATGTATTGTGAGCAGCAGCAAAAGTACAAAGTCTAGTTTAGTGTTCTCACTTTGGCTTAGGGAGGAACTGTCTTCTAGTTGTCCTATACAATACTGAGGCAAGCAGGCGGATGACAGTTTTGTGGGCTCAGTTCAACACTCACTTTCTTGTTTGGTCTCCAGTCTCTTCATTACATAGGGTTTCCAAGAATCTGAGCCTATCTACTTAGCAACCTTCATGACTCCAAAGTCTGAATGAAAGATATATGCATGTCTGGCTGCCCTCCTGCTTCTCTAATTCACAACAGGGTTAGAAGACCCCATTCTTGACATGCATCGCACATTTGTACAACTTGTATTGAGTTCATTGAGGTGAACTACCTTTAAGGAGGAACCTCTGCTTATTGTAAGATATTTGTACTGGGGTTAAACATAAAACATAAAAAAGTGTTCTTCCTTTCCTTAAACTTTGGTTGATAAATCATTTATATGTATCACAGCCAATAGGCTGCAACCTAAAGATCCATTGTCCCTACAGTATCCACGTGGATACATTCCATATATCTAGGCATATGCATAAAGAAAAGCAGACACTTCCCTAAAATATTGTATAGACAGCACTACCAAACAAATTATTCCTCAGAAATAACAACTAAGGCATCCCCTTTCTTATTGACTGCTATTTGACTCAACTACATTGGTGCCAATTTATTGGGAAAATAGTCACATAGTTTATACAGGTGAAAAAAAGACACATATCCATCAAATTCAACCAAGGAAGGGGAGGGAAACAATTCTATATAACATAACTGTCAATGTTATTTAGATGTAAAAAGGCATCTAGACCCTTCTTGAAGCTCTCTGTTGTCCTTACTGTGACCAGTGCCAGAGGCAAGATATTCTACAGATTGACAGTTCTAATAGTAAAAAAGCCCCATTGTTGATTAAACCTTGTTTTCTCCAGATGGAGACAGTGCCCCCTTATCTTTAGAATTGTGTTAACCTGGAATGACTTTCCACCATATTTTTTGTATGGACTTTTCATATATTTATATAAATTAATAATGTCCCCTCTTAGTACTCTCTTTTCCAGACTAAATAAATCTAGTTGTTTTAATCTTCCCTTATAACTTGTGCAGGTGGATAATTAGCCCCTCATATGCATAACCTTACATTTATCCACATTGAAAATCATTTGGATGACCAAACACTAAGTCTGTCCAAGTCCCCCTGCAGCCTGTGAGCATCCTCCATAGACTAACTGTATTATACTACACAGCTTGGTGTCATCTGCAAAAATAGACACAGTGCTATTAACTCCTACCTCAGTAAGAAATGAATTAAATAATAGTGGGCCAAGCACAGAACCCTGGGGTACACCACTTATAACTGGTGACCAGTCTGAGTAGGAATCATTGACCACAACTCTCTGGATATGTTACTTCAGCCAGTTTTCAATCCAATTGCAATTTATTCCTTCCAAACCAAAACCTTGTTTTACCCATCATGTTGCCCCAAACATTACTGACCTTATGTAAGTAAAGCTACTCCAAAACAGCCAATAATATGTGAATATTCATGGTGGAGTCATGGAGTATTGGCTTCAGCAGGACACAAAATAATAGAAATAAATGAAATGTTTAAAAATATATTTATAGAAGTAGATAAAACAAAACAGAACAACACTCATAGGGCGATATTGTCCAGTTTAAAATGTGAGATGGAATCGATTTGTGCTCACCTGATTTAGTTGTGCACAGCTTAAGGCATGACAGCTTAAGATGAAGATCTAGAGCAGGGGTCCCCAAACTACGGCCCGCGGGCCACATACAGGCAGCTGACCGTTTCTATGCGGCCCCCGTCGCATCGGACCGCAGACTTCGGCAGTCGGGCAGGGGCCTCCGTCCTTCTGGACAGGAAGCTCCTGCCAGCCACAATATAGAGAAGTAGAAGACGCGGGAGCCAGAGGTGAGTATAGCATTTTTTAATAGAAGTTAAAACATTGTGCCGGCTGGGGGGCCCTAATAATGAGTAGAGCACTATTACTGCAGGTGGAGCAATGTGGCCGGAAGACAACCTCGGCGCACATCGCTCTTTGAACCTGCATGCGCGGCCGCGTGATGACGTCATCACGCGGCCGTGCACCTTTTCCTGTCCGACAGCCGCACAAAGAAAGAAGACGCGGGAGCCAGAGGTGATTATAGCATTTTTTAATAGAAGTTAAAACATTGTGCCATCTGGGGGGCCCTAATAATGAAACAATTCATGGTGGGTGGGGGTCATATAACTAATGGTGGGTGGGGGGGAACATAAAATAATTAATGGTGGGGTGGGGGGGCATATAAAATAACTAATGGTGGGTGGGGGGGCATATAAAATAACTAATGGTGGGTGGGGGCATATAAATAACTAATGTGGGGGGGGGGGCCATTATAAATAACTAATGGTGGGTGGGGGGCATATAAATAACTAATGGTGGTGGGTGGGAGGGAGGGCAATAAAAACTAATGGTGGTGGGAAGGAGGGCACATAAAAGAACTAATGATGGGTGGTGGGGGCATATAAAATAACATGTGGTGGGGGCATATAAATAACTATGGTGGGTGGGTGGGGGGAATATAAAATAACAATGGTGGGGTGGGGGGACATATAAATAACTAATGGTGGGTGGGGGGGCACATAAAATAACTAATGGTGGGTGGGGGGGCATATAAAATAACTAATGGTAGGCAGGGGTATATAAAATAACTAATGGTGGGTGGGGGCATATAAAATAACTAATGGTGGGTGGGGGCATATAAAATAACTAATGGTGGGTGGGTGGGGCATAAAATAACTAATGGTGGGGTGGGGGGCATATAAAATAACTAATGGTGGGTGGGGGGCATATAAAATAACTAATGGAGCAGGGCATAAAAGAACTATGGTGTGTGGGGGCCACATAAAATAACTAATGGTGGTGGGGGGGCATATAAAATAACTAATGGTGGGTGGGGGGGCACATAAAATAACTAATGTGGTGGGGGGCACATAAAAACTAATGGGGTGGGGGGGCACATAAAATAACTAATGGTGATGGGGCAGCATAGGAAATAATTAATTTTAAGGGACAGTCCAGTAATTAATAGGGGGAGGCAGCATATTTAATAATTTATTGACCCAATTAATTAATTCATTGGGCCAATATATAAAATAGTTCACAAGGGGGTGCAGCATATTAAATAATTAATTGGGGGGGCAGTGTATTACACATGTACCGCTTTTTATCCGGCCCTCCAACGGTCTGAGAGAGACAATGAACGGCCCCCTATGTAAAAAGTTTGGGGACCCCTGATTTAGAGTGTAGCCAAAGTTTGTGTGCTCTCCAGACTCAGGGTGCTAGGGCGGCTGGAGTTCAGAAAATCATAAAGGAAGGTCAAGGACAAGAGGCACACACCAAAATCACTTTTTCTCCAAGATCTTCGATTATATGAGTTTTATTATTTAAAATGATCATAAAAGGAAATCACAATGGTTTTCGGGGAATAAACATCCCCTATTTTAAGTGAAAAGTTCTCCGTCTCTGGGTCTTGCTTGAGTCTTGCCACGGAGTGTCATATATTTAAATTTGGACATAAAAGCAGCAGTTTCAGTCACGAGTATAAGTATAGACATTGGTTTTTGCTGACACTGGCCAATAAGGAGTTCACTAAACAGTGAGAGGTGTCTAGAGTCCAATCTCTGCGACTTGAGATAATAACTATTCGCTGAAGGCTTCAGCATTTATCTCAGTGTCCCTAGTGAGATTCTGTAATCCTCAAACAGCAAGTTCATGCAGAATTTCCATTATCTGCTAATTAACTCTTCACAGGTGCTGGAATTTTTCTAAATAATCCTATTCATTATCCATCCTCCTACTTTTATCAGAATTTTCATTATTTTACCTGGTTATGTCCATAGATTTAAAACTATTTCTTTTAAAGTTAATTTATGGTGAGATTTAAAATACATTAAAATAATACAATCTTCACATAATTACATTTTCTTCAAAATGAGTAATATTTTTTGCTGTTGAAATGATTTATGTAAAAGAACACTTGTATTTAACTGATTTAAACTGTAGTTTACTTGTATATAAAGTTACACAATGCTCTTTTCTGCATCAACCAGGGTGGCATATGTTGGTATGCAGTCCGCTTTTCTTTCTACTCCAGTGAGGCACTATAAAAATGTACACCATGGCCCACATTTACAAAAGAACTGTGCAAAATGTTAACTTAGGGCTTGTGGCACAATTCTGTCGGACTTTGCATGATAAATGTGGCGCACAGTCCCACTGAGCACCAGAACACCTGTTTCAATGCAGAAATGGTCGTGTACAACACAAATGTGTACTTCTTGAATATCTGTGCATGCAGTTTGCACCTAATGGAACATGCAAAGTCTGCTAGAACACTGGCCATTAGTAAAGATGTGCCCATATGTCACCAGTGCCTTTTTTTAGCAAACATAGAAAGAACTTTAAGATTTGCACTGTGTATCTAACAGAAAATTGGTTAAGCGATAAACACAAAGTGAATTAAAAAAATGTTAAGGTCATTTATGTATATTTTTTTATCTTTTTGTCTGTTTTTCTGTTGCGCAAGTTTGCGCAAAGATGTGAGATTTTTTATCTATCCAGCAAAATTCTCTGCAAACAAGATAGACTAACCCCTCCTTCCCCCCCAAAAAAAGACAGAAAAAAATTTAAGAGTTAGGAATTTTCTGAGTTAGGAAATTACAGATGACTATGATATTGGATTTGATATGCACTGAAAGGTAGTTGTCATTATTTCATAATAAAAAAAATCTAGTAATTTTACATGTGCAATATTACTTTACACAAATGTAAATAATTTTTAATGACTTATTCCCATCCTATGCCATCACATTATAATTGGTGCGGGGATGACCTCTGTGACCTCACCAATCCTGAGAATTGGTTATTGCAGCATTGGCTTAGTGCTGCAGACACTTAATTTTTCCTTGTACAATGATGTTACCAACCACCTGCTATAAAGAGAACATTTGCACAACCTGATAGCCAACCAAATTGACAGGAACATTTCTATACAGTGCAAAAATATAAAGGAGATCAGGGGCATAACAACAGCCTTAGCAGTGCCCGCATAGCATGGGGCCCAGGAAGGATGGTGGTCCTTCTCTCCCTGTTGGCAGCAAAAGCCAAAAACCTGCGCTATCACTCGCCTGATTAAACAAATACCCTCCCCCAGTCCGCCCCAACGACATAGGTCACTGCCGCCGAACGAGCAGCCAAGCTACCCTCCCCCTGCCCGGTGGCACAGCCATACACCCCAACCCCTCTCCTTAAAGGTACAGCAACCCACCAGACAGCACAACCGAAAGGCCTCCAACGTGCCTGCCACCACAGTCAATGGCTATCCTTTCCGCCCGCTGGCAGTCAACGGCCCTCCTCCCTGCCGGCGACTGAAAGAGACTGTCAGCCACAGACATAGAGTCACTAAAAGAGACTGCCGGCCACCTAGATAGTCACTGAAAGAAACTGCCGGCCAGACAGAGAGTCACTGAAAGAGACTGCCGGCCACACAGACAGTCATTGGAAGAGGCTGCCGGCCACACAGGCAGTCACTGAAAGAGACTGCCGGCCACAGACAGAGAGTCACTAAAAGAGACTGCCGGCCGCACAGATTATACAGTAAGTGTATGCTGCATGTATAAGTATTTGATATTTATACTAAATGTATGTCTATAATGAGTATGTACTATACAATATGTGTGCAAATTTGATGTGTATGTACTGTATGTATGTATAAATATATGGATATGTATATACTGTACGTGTGTATATATTGTATGGGTTTTTATTTACTGTATCTATTAGCGTATAAATATATATGTGTATGTAAATGTGTGTATATAAGTGTATACATGTATGTATGTGTGTATGAGCATATAAAAGTTAGTGTATAAGTGTAGAACTTTATGTGTGTGTATATATATATATATATGCATATATATATATATAAGTTGCAAGGCAGTGGCTGGAAAGGTCATCAATGGCATCTATATTCCAGCTAGGTTTTTCTCCTATGCTTGATAAAGGGATGGCCACTGATGATTAATCCAGGTTCTGGGGCTTTGTTAATGGAGCTTGTTAGCCCGCAGCTGGTCCAGGGCTTTAGAAGCTGCATCATGAGAGCTCTCTCTGACCAGAGCTAGAGGTGAGGCTGTGAGTGAAACAAGCCTGGAGGTAAAGACTGCCATTGCGTTTGTTTTTGTATCCTTAGTTAGAGAGGGAAAAAGCTATTGTATTGGCTAGCGCCTAGATGGGCAGGTCTTTTGTTTTGTATTTTATTTCTGTTAGTTATGAGCCTGTACAAGTTGGGCTTATAACCACAACTGACAATAAAGACTGGACGTCAAACCAGTGTTTGGAACTAAAAGTCGAACTCAGAGTCTCTGTGAGGTGAGCAGTTCCTTAAAGAGACAGAGACTTGTTTCAACAGAAAAATGGAGGAACTTATAAAACAGCTTGTGCAAACTAATGTTAACCTCCAACAGGCAAGTGCCTTACAGCGACAGGTGCTTGAAGAAGCCATGAAAGCCCACGAGAGACCAATCATCTGTTGGTGAAAGCTCAGCAGGACATTGGAGGGGAACAGCAGCAGGTGAACAAAACTCTCCAACAGCAAATCCAAGCCTTGGCAGAGAGACCTGAGGTGCTACAAGCCCCGCAGCAGGCACCCCGGTAGCTGGTGCAAAACACAATGAGGAAAATGACCAAGGTGGATGATGTAGAGGCTTTCCTGGGCACCTTTGAGCGGATTGCTTAGAGTTCCCGGCTTCCTGAGGAGCAGTGGGCAGAAGTGCTGGCCCCCTTCTTAACAGGTGAGCCCCAGAAGGCTTATTTTAACCAGAGGGTGCAAGATACTAAAGTATATTCCAAGCTCAAGGGAGAAATCCAAGCCCAACTTGGGGTTACCCTTGCTCTCTATACCTGGGAGTACGACCCTGCCAAGTCAGCCAGGTCACAAATGTATTATCTCTTCCACCTGACCAACAAATGGCTGCAGCCAAAGGAGCTTACTGGAGCCCAAGTTGTGGAGCGAGTTGTCTGTGACCGCTTTGTCTGTGCTCTGATAGCAAAAATACAGAGATGTGTTGGGTATTGAGATCCATAAAACTATGGATGAGCTGTAGTCCACAGTGGAGCGCTTTACGGCTACAGAAGAGTATCTCCAGGTGCTGTGTCCCACATCCCCTAGGAACAACAGAAAACTATCAACTGGTAAGACTGTTCCTTATTCTAAAGGGGTAAGACTGCCATCTAAAAAGGGTGGGTCACAGTCTTGTGGTCCTAGAGACCGGCCTTCAAGTCCAAAACAGGACTCTGTGTCTAAAGCCGGGGGTCAGGTAGCCTGCTGGCGCTGCCAAGGACTGGGACATATCGCTGCTAACTGCTCGGTGATAGGAGAACCTATGGAGTGTGACTTGGGAAGGCGTAGGTCCATGTTTGCTAGACCTTCTTGTGCTGCACATATGGTCAATGCATCTAAAAAAAAGACAAACCTGTATTGTACAAATATAAGGTCATCCTGTGTTGGCATTGCTGGACTCTGGGAGTCTGGTGACTTTGGTACATGCAAGTCTGGTGGACCCTGACAAAGTCCAGACTCACCACACTGGTGTAATTTGTATCCATAGAGATACTAAGGACTATCCCACTGCTGTGATAATGGTGGAAACTATTTGTGGGACATTAAGCCATGAAGTCGGCGTGGCTAAAAACCTGTTACACATTGCCATTATTGGACGAGATTTTCCCTTATTCTGGGATTTGTGTGAAAATAAAAACAGTCATTTGTATAATATGCATGATGTTAACCTGTCTGAACATATCTCTATGTCTGACACCTCGGCTGAGCCTGTCATTGCTGTACCTTTAGAGCAAGAGGAACCTAATAATTTTCATTTAGAGGTCCTTGTTGAGGAAACAGTTCCTGAAACAGAACTTTCCCAATTACAAATATCCAGGGGAAACCCAGGCTTGTTTGTTTTTGTATCCTTAGCCAGAGAGGGAAAAAGCTATTGTATTAGCTAGCGCCTAGACGGGCAGGTTTTTTGTTTTGTATTTTATTTCTGTTAGTTATGAGCCTGTACAAGTTGGGCTTGTAACCACAACTGACAATAGAGACTGGAAGTCAAACCAGTGTCTGGAACTAAAAGTCGGACTCAGCGTCTCTGTGAACTGTCTTGGCTCTCACCAGTGAGCTGAACCCCTACAAAGTATTTGAATGTGTGTTTATATGAGTGTATGAATTTGTGCGATTATATAAACATGTCTGTACAAATATGCATTTTTTAAGGAGAAAAGGGGCGCCATGCAAAATCTGCTATGGGGCCAGCTTCTCCTAGTTGTGCCCCTGATAGAGATGCAGAACTAAACCATCACAGCCCCCTTTATAACAATATGGTAGGTATCCCCAGTGGTCACACTTACATATCCTAGAAAAATCAGAATAATTAATAAAGAATATAAGAATTTAAAGAATTTTTAAATACGTGAAATTCCTAAACATTGAAAATCAATGTCCCTATGGCATCTCCTACTGTATATCTCTCTCACACAGACTGTCCTCCCTGACAGACACAGAAATAAGGGCGGGACAGATCAAATGAGTCATATCCCTGCTTCCACAACTCCTCCTATTCATCAGCGCTCACACATGTAAACAGAGAATCATGGAGAGTCTGCAGACAGCACTAAAATAAGTAACGGGTTTCTAAATCACTTGACGACCATTCAAGGATTACTATTATGACAGTAAAGTGACATGGAAGACTTATGTAAAGGGCAACCCCTTTAAGTAAAGTATATAAATTCTTATCTTTAATAGTTTTTATTGCAGTGAGGACAAAATACACTTACATCTGGTGCTAGGTACACACCAGGAACTGTAACAGTCTGTTGGTTATTCAGCTGCAATTTTAGTGTATTCAGCCTTTAATCACATACCATGCAGAGGCTTGTGTCACAGGTTCACTAAATTGCAGGAACGGAATTCCTTGCATTATATACATAGATGTAACAAATCCTGTCCCCTACAGTTTAGTTAACCTGTGACACAGGGCTCCATGATCTCAGGCTTATTATGCTAAATGTGAAGTCACCCTTACTGGAGGCTAATTTAGGTAGACAAAATAAATCAAATCCATGGTGCATAAAAAGAACTTGCTCTGTGGCTTCAAAATCCCATCGGGTGTCAGAGAAATCTGTGTTTCAATTATGGAAAAAGAAAACACCTGATTTGGGTGCTTTTTCTTTGTCAATATATTTTAATATTTTGGACATTTAGCAGTATTTTCTGGGTAAGAGTACCTGCACATGTTGTGTATTACCTGCACATTAGTAGTGTGGAATATATGTGCAATGTATCTACAGCATAGTACTGTAGGATTTATGATCTGCAGCAATTAAATGTCATGGCAATTAGTTGCTGCTGATCAAGGTGTTTTGGTTGGTTTCTGATGCTTGCAGAATGGCTGGAGAATTACCATAGGAATAAATTCTACAGCCCATGCAACGTGTCCTTTAAGGATACGAAGACCTAAAGATCAAAAGGACACCTATTGCATATCCGAGTGTAAGAAATATAGTAAAAATAAATAGACGTGTGGTCAATTCACTGCAACTACTATAAGGCTTACAAAACTTTTGATAAAGTACTCTCAATAATAAACTTGTGATTTCCTTCTTGACAAGTTCATTCTACGTTTGTGGTACTCAAGCAGGCTTCTTTGTAACAGCCTTTTTCGATAAGACCCTGCTGCTCTGCACTTATAGCATTATTGTCAGCTGTACACTGTACTTGTGAATAATGTTTCCTAGCAACCATTATAAAAAGGCTTTTTCGTTATTACACATACAACAGAAGCTTTTTGGTGATTTTTTATTTTTGTTGTTATTATTATTACCATGATTATCCTTTTTCAAATTTCTACTTTTTCATGTATAAAACTTTTGTTTCTGTAACTTAGACTGATATAACATTGATATTATTAAAAGTATCAAAACTTTTGAAGCTTTTATTGTGCAGGTGATAATATTAAATGTTGTAATTTACTTAATTAAGTAAAGCAGCTTCTGTGCCTTTTTTCTGTTCTTTTCCCTGTAAAAGCCATCAGAGACTTGTCAACTACACACAAATAAAAAGTCTAGAGATTGACGCTTTCCTTACCCAGAAGTATTTCTCTTAATGATTCAGGTAATTACACTATCCAGAGACTGTCTGTATAGTGTTAAGTCATTACACACTTTATCAGGTTCTTTTATCTTTCAGCTGCCAGTGGAGTTAAAGAAGACCTGACACCTGAATTTTACCACCCTGACTGAGTGCGTGCCTGCGGATAAAGGGTAACAAGTCCTTCCAATTTCACCTAAAATTAGCTGCCAGTGAGGTACTGTTCAGAATAAAGTATAGTGTGACCGGAGCTCAAAATGTAAAATTTTACAGTACAGCAGTAGATGGGGATTTGCCACATCATTTATTACCATCTCAAAATCGCACATTGTAATGCATGGGTTAAAATCTAACAGCCTTGGGTCTGGTATGTCATGGCAACAAATTCATGCCTCCTGATTACCTCACAGGGTGCACCCACACAGGATTTAAATGCCTCAGGCAGCTTTTCCATAGGCATTTACATGGTTAACACCCAACATCAATGCCAGCAATGACCACAGGTGTTACCGGTGAGAGTTTGAAGTAATATGCAGCATCAGCCCCACATAACTGATGGGGAGCCTGAGCTCTGTCTTCAGTTTTGCCGTCAAACTTTCATGCATGCATACTTCTACTATATTCAAACACAAACAGCCCTGCAACATACCATTTCTGTTATGCAATTGGATGACCTGAAGCATGTGATCAGTCACATGCTTATGACATCACCAAAGGCCCTGAAGCTGTTTAAATTCTGCCAGGACAGATATTATCCTGCTACGGACTGCACATGAGTGTGCATGTGCTAGTAACCCCACCCAACACCCTCCTCTCCTCGTCTAGCTGCGGATTCCTATGGCAACGAACAGTTGCAAATTAGAAAATTGCTTATTTTGGCTTTGTGCAGAGCTAGGCAAAAGTTTTTATACTTTATAGTTGTACTTTAAAACTTTTGGACGGTGGTAATTAAAAAATGAAACACAAAACTGAAAACACTTGTTTTTTTTATAGAATTCTATGCTTTTGCTTTGCTATTAACTCATGGCTGCGGTCCTATCAATGATAGTGGCAGCTTCCTCTAATTTACTGTGTAGATACAGATGATTGGCAATCACTTATAGGATTATCCCCTTAACTTAGATATAAAGAACAGTGATGCTGTAAATTGAATAAATGAAATGGTATACTGTTTCTTTTCCCCAAAAACAATATAAAAAGAAGATCAACTGCCCCTGCTTTATGATATACTACCTTTAAATTACACCTCATGTTCTAGGGGACAAGTTCCCTTTAAGCCCTATAAATGAGTTGAACTGATATTCAGTTACACATATTTCTCTGACTAACCTGTCTTTTTATTATTTAAGTGGGCGATTATTATTACAATATACACAGTCCAAGTATCAGAGAATCATGTAATAGTAAAACATTTAATATGGTATTCATTAACTAAATGAAAAATGTCTATTTATGTGAATATGCTACAAGTAAATTATTTAATATTTTAATGTCTTAAGAAAATCTAATTTCATTCCATTCTGCGTGCTTTAGTGATATGTTATGTTGAGAATGGTAAAATTTGAACCAGGCAAATTGAGAATAATACATTACAGAGAGCAAAGCTTTATTTTTTTATCCACTGTGGTAGCAGAAATTGCAGAGTTCAGAAAGATGATATATTCCTGTGGCATAGCACCTCTAGCCTCCTGACACATTGAGCCATGCTATTATGGTGAACCTTGAATTTCTGTATTTAATTGCTATGTGATCCTGTATGTCACTAACTGTTTCTCCATTTTTTTGTTTCACCAAATACCTGCTGTTACCTTATAAGCGTCAAATGTGAGAACAGTAGCAATACATGATTGCATGCCATGTATTTCTCATTTAAAACTTAACAGAGAATGAGCCAGAAGACAAGAATTCTCTTTTGGAAATCTAATTTGTCTTCAGTGAGAATGATCTACATGCAATGTTCAATGACCTATATTCCATAGAAGCACAAGGTATGAAAAAACATTTTTATTTACATGTGTTATATATTTTATTAAGTGATCAATGCATTTATGTACATTGACACTGTACCTAATCATCTTCCCTTTTGGTATGATATACACCTAGGATTATTAAAAGTGCACCAGTGTCTTATCTTGTGGTGCTCCTGGTCTCTCTTCCGCTATGAAATTACTCACAAAGCATCAACAGCCAATCCCTGGTGACTCCTGATTATAAGAAGTACCTACCACTACAGTACAGTGTGTAAGTAATATAGGAACATAGCTTGCTAGTACCTTGCAAAGGTGTTTGTTTCTGCTATAATCAAATTCCTGTGATGGTGACCCCAGCTTTGCTGTGCAACTTACTAACCATTACTGATCTTGGCCTGTGTTACCTTTCACCGGTTCTCCCCTAAATGCTTTGCTTTTTTTCTGATCAAGTGGCATTGAGCCAATATTCCAATGAGGAACCTAAAAGGTGTCCTTGTGGGTCCACAACTACTATTGTTTACTTTACTATCATGCTGTTAAGTGAATTTTTCTATCTTTATTATACCCACTAGTCCTGAAAAAGGGGGTTACATGCCAGCATCATAGGCATCTAAAATTGTTTCATGTTTCAACTGTTTGATGTAACTCATGAGGTGCACTCACACTAGAGAGCCTCACATTTAGAACATAAAGCCTCACTGTCTTTACACTAAATTCTACTCGTCTGGCACCCAATGCCCAATTTTCTCTGGGAAACCCATACTCATCAGTCTCCCTGACACTACAAACTGCAAATGTATACGCCAGGAGGTGTATAACCACACTATGTACCCCCTACCACTTACGCGACTATAGACTGCACAGAGCCACTCTGCTCACTGATACAGTCACATACTTTTCCATACACTTATTACAGCTGCCACCACTCGTAATTATGGCTTATGAGATGTCGTAGCACACACCAAGATAAACACTCTTCTAAAGTCATGGCCATAAGTTTTGAGAATGACACAAATATTATATTTTCACATGATCTGTTGCCCTCTGGTTTTTATGTGTGTTTGTCAGATGTTTTTATCACAAACAGAAATACAAGTGCAATCATATTATAAGTAACAAAAGTGTTTATTGACAGTTAGAATGAGTTAATGCAGCAAGTCTATATTTGCAGTGTTGACCCTTCTTCTTCAGGACCTCTGCAATTCTCCCTGGCAGCTCTCAATCAACTTCTGGACCAAATCCTAACTGATAGCAGTCCATTCTTGCACGATCAATGCTTGCATTTTGTCACAATTTGTTTGTCCACCCGTCTCTTGATGATTGACCACAAGTTCTCAATGGAATTAAGAACTGGGGAGTTTCCAGGCCATGGAACCAAAATCGCTATGTTTTGTTCCCTGAGTCATTTAGTTATCACCTTTGCTTTATGGCAACGTGCTCCATCATCCTGGAAAAGGCATTGTTGATCACCAAACTGCTCTTGGACGGTTGGGAGAAGTTGCTCTTGTAGGACATTCTGGTACCATTCTTTATTCATGGATGTGTTTTTAGGCAAGACTATGAGAGAGCTGATTCCCTTGGCTGAGAAGCAACCCCACACATGAATGGTTATAGGCTGCTTTACAGTTGGCATGAGACAACACTCGTGGTATTGCTCACCTTGTCTTCTCTGAACAAGCTGTTTTCCAGATGTTCCAAACAATCATAAAGGGGATTCATCATAGAAAATGACTTTACTCCAGTCCTCAGCAGTCCACTCCCTGTACCTTTTGCAGAATATCAGTCTGTCCATGATGTTTTTTTCTGGAGAGAAGTGGCTTCTTTGCTGCCCTCCTTGACACCAGGCCTGGCTCCAAGAGTCTCCACCTCACAGTGCATACAGATGCACTCACACCTGCCTGCTGCCATTCCTGAGCAAGTTCTGCACTGCTGGTAGCCCGATTCCAAAGTTGAAACACTTTTAAGAGACGGTCCTGGCGCTTGCTGGTCCTTCTTGGACGCCCTGCAGCCTCTTTGGCAACAATGGAACCTCTCTGCTAGATTTCCTTGATGATGCGATAGATTGTTGACTGAGGTGCAATCTTTCTAGCTACGATACTCTTCCTTGTAAGGCCAGTGTTGTGCAGTGCAATCCCAATTTTTTTGGGATGATCTTGGCTGATGTCTGATTGTTATGATGCAATTCAATAGTTGTCCAGGAGTTCTTGCTATGGTATTCAAACAAATGGGTTCTTATTTGCAGCCTCTTCCAAACTTGTGCATGTCTATCACTTAATTCAAGGGTTTGTCTAGCTCAAACTTAAAACAGCAATTTGATTCCCATTATGTTAAAAATACAGCAAAAGTTTTTACACTAGAAAATAAAACTTAACTCATTTTTATCAGGCAGACTGACTTTGGTTGATAATGATAAAATGCTTGTTTGCTAGAAATCTGGTTCCTAGTGACAAATGTGAGGGAAAAGAATAATGGAACATGTTGATTATACAGATGATTTCTCAAGTCAGGTCTTGCAGTTACCAATTACATTCTCTCTGCTGAAAAAATGGCAATTTTAGATGTAGTCTGAGGGAGATTTCTGTGGGCATAAGGCTAGCTGAATGTGTACAGTAAACTGTATACAATATTACAGAAAGTTGTCCCTATTGTAGTCCATGTTAGGCTATTTCTGCTACTTGAAATAAAACTGCATATAGTAAAAGACATTTTCTAATCTTTTCAAGTAATAAGTAAAGTCTTTGGAATTTTTCTTCTTCCTTCATATAAATGCCAAGGCATATACAAGAACTAGTATTCCCACTAGTAAGCCACATTATATCTGATCATTGGTATACTGCTGATTTTATTTACTCTCTTCTTAATAGCATATGCCCTGAGCCTTTAATATTTGCTTATTTATTCCTGTCAGGTTCAAGGAGGCCAAAAGATCTCAACTGTGCCGTCTTTCTCTACTGCTCAGCTTTTTTATCTTTAATTTGACCATAAGAAGACCAAATATTAATTATGGCAGACGAAATAGATTGGCATCAACTTGAACAGCCATGTTTTTTGTAAAAATAAATGAGTCTAACCTTTGGTTGTGTATTCTATTCACACATTGCTTTTAAACAAAAAAGTTTGGGCTTTGCATTAACTCTTCAGTACATTTTTTTACAAGAACAATTATTTTGAAAGAAAATATGTTTACCCCTCAACACATTATAAATTAAATATAAATAGCTATATTTACTTTATACTATATATTCAGATTGGAGAGCTTGGATGATGTTCATCCGCTTAACAACTTGGCCCTTTTTTCGTTTTTGCGGTTTAATTTTTCAGATTCTTTAAGGCTACATTCAGAGGCTTATTAAAGTTAAAGGGATATACAATTTCCCAATATACTTTCTGTATCAATTCCTCACAGTTTTCTAGATCTCTGCTTGGTGTCCTTCTATAGAAAGCTTCATTGTTTATTTCCAATGGAAAGAAATCTGACCATGATCACACAGGTGTGCAGATCGTTAGTATCATAGAGCTTAATCAGAGCCATGTGTTATAACGAGCCATGCACCTGTGATTTCTGTCCACTGGAAGTAAACATAGGAGCTTTCTATAGAAGGACAGCAAGCAGAGATCTAGAGAATCGTGAGGAATCGATACAGAAAGTATATAGGAAAAATGTATAATTTTTCATCATGCAAACAATAACATTAATTTGTCAAAATTAGAATATCCCTTTAACACATTAATATACATAAAAATACAGTACACTCAAAAACTAACTCGTCAGATTGCAATTAAAGAATTAGGAGTTAAGTAACAATATACTAATGTTGCATACAAACAGTTCATGGAAAAAAAGTAACAATATTAATTACTATTAGATAGCGAGTGGCAAATTGTCAGGAGGAGGCAGCACGGAAAGATAGTCTTCTAATGTATAGAGTCCTCAAATCTGAACAAGTCATGTGGCCGCTTCGCTAATTTAAAGTCAGAGGGTTTTCGACCCATACCCCTGGTGGTGATGTCACTGTGAGGGGGAGTTTATTCTAATAAAACCCCATAACTTTTGATTGGAAGATGGTACAACTGTTCCATTGCTCCCAATCCGAAGGGAATCTTGCTACTGTTCACCCCATACCAAACTTGGGGTGTATAGGCCTAACATTAGGGGTGTTTTGCAATTGGCTGGGTTCCCCTTCAGCTAGGCTTTTGACACTCGGGCCATGAGGATATCTAGATCCTATAATTCTCCCCTGTAACTGGGGATCCATAATTATGAATTATGCCCCAGTTATGGACAGCTATGATATTTCTTTTGTCTCATAGTTTTTTTGGTGGCAAAGCAACACATAGGCCCACTATTCCTTTGATCTCTTTGTCCCCAGAGATAAGCTAGCAGAGGTGTAAATTTCTGCACTTGCTCTGTGGTGACAGAGGAATATCCTGTGGTGTAGGTTCCAGCTAGCCTTCCTGCCAGCTGTAATAATAATTAAACACTTAACTATCGTCTTTTTACGGTGGTCATTAAAGGGGTATTCCGATCTGGGCATTTACATTTAATTTAATTCATTTTCCATATGTAAACATTTGTTTAATTGGATGTTATTTAAAAAAAATGTTCCTGTGTGAAGATAATTTCTCATTAAAGTAGCCATGTTATCCCTTAGAAACGAGATGGCTTCCTTGGATACGACCACCTCACAATTTGGCAGTGGTGGCCAGATATGTGCTATTGAGTCCTGTCTGAGCACCTGGATTCAGGGATCATTACCAAAGGATGGCTGCCAACCATGTAGTAACTCCCAGACATTTCACATACAAAAAATTTTTGTTTCATTGTGCAATCACTACATCAGAGCTGGCTGTATCCGAGAACAGCCTTTTTTCTAAGGGACTATATGACTACATTTATGAGAAATTATCTTCACCCAGGTAAAAAAATTTTATAACATCTAATTGAAAAAATGTTTATATATGGCTGATTAATGGAACTGAATGTGAATGCCCAGATGGGAATACTCCTTTAAGGGTTCTTCTTCTGATGTGCTGCCTTTCTACGGAAGTGAGTCAGAAAAAGATTTCGGGACATTGGGTCCTGCAAGTTCCAGTGTCGGGCTGTGACATCACAGCCCCGACCCCACACTTGCACCCAGGATTGGAAAAACTCAGATCCCGGCTGTTTAACCCCTTGCATGACTGCAGCATGTAAGTTTGTCCCCCGTGGACCGGACTCTCTGGTCAGGTTACCGGTTGATCCGATCCCTACTGCCATAGGCCCGAGGTCCAGTGAGTGCCCCAAGGCTGACGGCTCCTCTTCACGCCGTATTCCGCATGATTATGATATTATAAGATTGTAAGATTGTAACTATATTTTTTAATACCAGGTGTTAATGCCGTTGATGAGCTATGATAACACAACCATGCACCGGCTCCTGCAGGATGGGATGTCCTGCAAAGTTCTTCTAATGTGCCGCCATATAAACCTGACTCAACTACTCCAGATGGCTGTCAGAAAAACCCCATATGGTTGTCGTTAAAGGGTTAAAAGTCAATTGTTATTTTTTTTTATTTCAACACAGTTTAGCCTTTTGAAGTTTCACATCATTAAAAGCTAGTCCTTATCAGCTATGTCAAAGTCTTCAATTAATTGGAATTTTTTTTACAGTACCTAGAAGCCGAACTAGAAAAACAATGTATACTGTCCTCATTGAACAATGGTAAATTGTAGTATTTTGTCCTGCTGGGATTATAAAGAAATGCACTGAGATTCATTTTACATGCTCCAAAACTTCCATGTTCATTATTTCATATAAAATGATGACAACTTACCTTGAATAGAATAAATTGCCTTCATACTGGACAGTTTGTTAATCAAACATTGCAAGACCCTTGTCCTGCCTTTGATTAATCAGACAATGAGCCTTCTCATTAAATAATAATACTGCAGAAAATTCCAAGGTCTTGCTGCAAACTCCACTTATGATGATAATGAAGCAAGTAAGATAGAACAGATAGCGAGAAAAAAACCTACCATATTCTAAACCATATCATAAAACATTCATTAAATGGTAAGCAGTCAATTATATCAATACACTGCATGAATGTAAAGAATGAAACATTTAAACATACAGCGAGACATTTTATAGAAATATTAATGAAGCCAGTCGTAAGTATGTCATCTATTTACTAGTCCTAATTATATCTTTGGAATAAAAAATGGAAAAGATATCTAACCCAAAATGTGTGAATTTATTTCATACTTTCTCTGCGTTTTGAAGAACATAAAGTAATAACAGATTAGTGAAATATCTAATGTAATGAACATCTTAATCTATTTTGTGATATTACAATCATTCTAATTATATAAAAATGTTGATATAATTTCAAGGTGGAAATAAAGGAAGGAATCATTAAGCACAGACAGAGGCTTTAATTAGTTTATTCATCTAAAAAGCTGACAAAGATCATGTACTTAATCAGCCTGCAATCAAATCAGATATTTTTAAATGCATACAAGAACACGATTCAAGTATTAATTTGCTGAAAGTGATACTTTTTTTCAGGGAAGCATTTGATATGATATTTATTAGTACTTTTTGATAAAACAATGTAATCAAGTCTTAACATAGAAGTATATAAAATATATTTGCTCTTTATTTTACTTTATTAAAGAGAAATGAGCGCTCAGATTTCTGTCCACTGGAAGTATGGATCCAGAAAACAGTGGAGAATTGATACAGAAAGTATATAGAAAAATTGTATAACTTTTCATTATGCAAAAAATAACTTTCATTTTACAAAATGGGAATACCCATTTAACTTTTTATTGGCTGAAGAGAACATGTGATCTATGGAGTTGCTCAATATGAGAGGGCATCCATTTATTTCTAGGAAAACCCCTTCAAGAAAGCACTGTCTTTACAATAATAACATATTGGGGCACTTTTACTTACAAAGTTGGATTGTTCATTAAAAGTGTATTATCCGTGTATAATACTTGGTGCAGCGTTTCACTAAGATCGTGCGCCAGAAATAATGAATGTGCTGCTTCCCCACACTGGTCCGACAGAGTTCACCATCTTTTTTGTGGTGCACATTTAACATAGGGCATGCAACACAATTTGAAAGTTAAATACGGGGCTTGTTATGAATCAGTCGGACCGACCACAGGCACGCCCCCTAATTTGTGTGGCATGGAGGTCAGCGCAGCTGCACCACAAAAGGGTCGGGTGAGACCCAAAAGTGGCACAGACACTTCTTAAATACCTGTGCAAACCGTTTTAGCCTAGAAGAAAATGCACAGCCTGACAAAAGTGCGTCCCAAAGCCTTTAGTAAATGTGCCCCATCATATCTTCACAATGGAAACAAAAAAATAGCAATAGAGTTCTAATCACAGTGTGGGTAGTTTTGAAATATTACATCACTCCATATGATTCCTAACAAAATGTTTGGCTGGATACTTCAACCAAGAAATGACATACAAAGAAAAAATGAAAAAATAAAACATTGATATACATAACAATAATAACGCTTTTAATAGTACTAGTACTACTCATTGCTTTCAGTACTTTCATTAAAACCCTGAAGATTCACAGTTGGAAATCAGAAATAGGAAGTTTAAAGTGAACTTGTCACCAGCAATCCCCTCCCACAACCACATATATTACCTTTTAGGTGCCTTTATACATGTTTCACTGATGTCTCCATCCATGGAGGTGGAGAGCTGCAGCACAAGCTAGCCAGCACTAAGATGGTGCAGGAACATTCAAATGATGAGACATGTAAACAGTTCTTACCAGGATCAAAATTATTCTTTGATGTTAAACACTTCTGCATAAAAAAATACAAAAGTTTTAAAGAAATATCTTTATTGGTTAAACAGAAAAATTATATTTGTAAGCTTTCAGGGTTCATAGCCCCCTCATCAGGCAATGTTACAAATGAATCCTAAATAAATTTCCAAATTCAAGCATGATAAACTAGGGGCTCTAACTCTTACTTATACTTGTTATCTTTCGCCTCCTTACTTAATATTTTAAATTATGCTAATTAGACAGAAGTGCTCAGGGGGTTGTTTCCAGCGCCCCTCTTTGCTGTAGCTTCACATGCTATTACAATGAAGAATGAAGAGAGCAAATCTCCCGATCCCCTTCACTACCTGCTGCTGCTAGATAACACAGGTATAGGGAGGAGGGAGAGGGCAGGGGGAGGGTGAGAGGCCATGGCTAACAAATATAAAAAGATTACCAAAGTGGCGGTGCCTGAATCTATGATTTTCTTTAATAACTGGATACTAATTTATTCTTTTTAAAGGCAATATGGGGGGTGTTTAGGAATGCAAGGGTCTGGAGTTAGTCTATTTAGGGGTTTGAAGTGTGTCTTTGTAATAGGGCATAAACTTAAGTTCAATAAAGAGTCCAATTGTCAGTGACTAGAAGGTCATCATAAGCTTTAATTGCCAGGTTTTCTGCTCTCCTTCAAGAGGTTCACGTTCCAGTTTCGACAGTTTGTAGGCAAATCTAAAATGGAACAGTTTTCATCCAGAGCAACGAAAAATCCTATTTGTATACTTCCACGCTTTTTTCAACATATTTACCAGAACCAAGCTGGCACAGCAGACTGTTCTACGTGTTTCTCATAATTCCATTTCTTCTAAAGAAATTACACAAACACCTCAGGGAGCTCATCTTTTTCTGTATTTTGCCAATTGTGCATTTGTCACCAAGCTTTCAGCAGCAGATGCTAAATATGCCAACTGTCCTATGAGGTTCTAGTGAGGTTCTGCCTCTCTTTCCTCAAATAGTTGCATCAAAAGCCTGTGAATTATTTTTTCTGTATCCTCCCCCTCACCCAAACTTTCAAATTAGCAGAGCACTGCATGATGTTGTCACGTACTGCCTGCAATAATTTTATTTCCTCTGAAGGAGAGGACATATGATTACAGAATTTTTCGGGCAAAGGGGCAGAGGATGTAGTGGCTGCAGGGTGAGGGCTAGAAGGTAACAGTTCGCCTTAATGAGAGTTTGCCAATTAAAGCCACCTTAAAGGCTTAAAGGGGTATTCAAGGAATATGAACGTCTGACACAAAAACCCATGATGATATAAATAAATGAATACAACAATACTCAATGTCATTAGTCACAAAATGGAGGTTAAATAGTTTGATTTTGTGACTTACAAAATTTATGGCCTCTCTAAAGAAGGTGGAGTTATCACTAAGATGGCTGCCACTGGAAACTACAAGTTCCATGATCCTTTAGTTCTCAGTAACTCCTCCTCCCTATTATGTTCTGCTCCCAGTGATGATATAACAGACTGTCTTGCTCTGTTACCATAGTAATGATGTGTAACTGCCATCCGTACACATCACCACAACACTGGCCATACTGGATGCACTGCAACCAACAGACTACAGCCAAACGTAGTGTTGATCACATGACCACGGAGGAAATCAACGGTCTGATTGAAGGGCCAGTAGCAATTTATTTCTCCATTATAGTCAGCAGCATTTTCTGCTAAGGGGAGCAAAATTGTAAATAGCAACTAATTACATATTAGCTTATATTTTGAGTACCCATTTGTATATAAATTATGCTTATTCCTGGAATACCCCTTTAAAGGTGTGGGGAGACTTAAAGCCAGAGATTCACTAGGGAATTCGGGGAAGTATGCAAATATGTTTTCCAAGGGGTTAAATGGAAAACGATGCCTTCTTAGTCTTTCAAGGTAGCAAAGGAGGCATTATTTTTCATTTAACACCTTAGAAAAAGTTTTTGCATATTTCAATACCCTCTGGCAGACACACAAACCACCTGCATGTAATCTGCCATTGCTCATATTGGGGTCATTTACTAAGGGCCCGATTCGCGTGTTTTCCCGACGTGTTAACCGAATATTTCTGTTTTGTGCCGATTTTCCCTTTATTGCTCCAGGATTTCGGCGCACGCGATCGGATTGTGCCGCATCGGCGCTGGCATGCACGCAACGGATCTCGGGGGATGTGGCTGTAAAAAAACCTGATTGATTCGGAAAAACTGCCGCATTTAAAAGAAAAAAAAGGGTCGCTTGACTCGCGCTTACCTTCACCCACGATGGCTCGGAGAATTTCAGTGCGTTCCGATGCTCTTCAGCGCAGCAGCGACACCTGGTGGACGTCGGAAGAACTGCCTTAGTGAATCCCGGCCAGACCCGAATCCACCGCAGAGAACGCGCCACTGGATCGCGAATGGACCGGGTAAGTAAATCTGCCCCATTGTATTCTTTGGACTTTATGGGGGTGATTTATCTTTGATTTTCTCTTTTTTTCTATTATTATTCCAACTTTTATGGCACATTTGATATATGTGTGCTTAAATTTGTTTTTCACTTGCCTAGCAAAGTTAGCCGTGCAAAAATGTTTCAGCGTTATGCCTAATATAATAAAAATCCAGATGTGAATGTTAGTTGCACAAGAATTTTTTAGTGTTATGCCTAATATATTAAAATTCCAGATGTGAACATAAGAAAAAGTAGCAATTTTGACACAAATCGTGGATAAGATGACCAGATTTAGAAAAAACTTTAGAAGAAGTTGCAGAAGAGTTTGAGAATTTTGTGCAGCTTTTGTAATAAAAAGTTGCAAAAACCCCATGGACTGATATATCAACCTCTAAGATAAATCAACCAAGTCCAAAACTTGCACAAATGTCCAAAGGAGATATCCACCATTTCTTATAGTCTCAAGGCCATACAATACTGCATGCTCACTACCAGCAGTAACATTCAGTGTGCCTCAAGTTTATTAAAAGTTTATAAAATGCACAACCTATTTAGAATTTAGGTAGGTAATTTGGGACTGTTTATGGGTTCCAATGAAAATGCGCAGAACTGTGAATGTAAGTCTGGGCAATAATATTTAAAGTAATATATTTGCACTGCCACACATTTTTTACAATAATTATAAATGTTAACTTCAAAATGTTTTTTTTTTTCAATATTCTTTTCTTTTGCTCTCAGAATGGTGTAACAATTAAACGGTAGCCTCAGATTAGAAATAGGACCGTATGCTGTATTTGGTATTTACTCAGTGGAGATTATCTGTAAACTATGTATGAAATTCATAAGGTGAAATGCCTTTAAAGAGAACCTACCACCACGAATCTACCTGTTGTGTTCGGCGCGCAGCTCCTCGTAGCTGCGCGCCCTCGTCCGATATGATGGCGTTCTGCGCATGCGCATAACGCCGGCTGAGCAGTCCCAGCTCCGAGGCCGGAGCTACTGCGCATGCGCAGAGCGCCGGCTGAGCAGTCCCAGCTCTGAGGCCCGAGCTACTGCGCATCCGCAGTAGCCTCGTAGCTGCGCGCCGGACACAACAGGGTAGGAGGAGTAATGTGGCTACTGGGGCGTGGAGTAGCCGCGCTGTGTAGCCTCGTGCCGGCTACTCCACGCCCCAGTAGCCGCATAACTAAATTTACATATTAGGTTAATAAAGTTTCCCAAAAGTTAGCGGGGACGTGAGGATTAGCTCTAAAAAGAGCTCTCCTCACGTCCCTTACATCCACCTACCACCCGATCTACCTTTATAGGTAGATTCGTGGTGGTAGGTTCCCTTTAAGGCGTTCCTAAAATACTGACATATTTTGGTATCATACCTTACATGCTAAGCCTACCTGTACAAAAATAGCTAAAAAATACTTTTAGTACTTTTCTTGATTTTACTTTACCACTCATTTTGGATGAAACTTTAAAAGTGACATTTTTAATGATCCATCCTTAATTGTGTTTCACTCCCCTTTAAGGAAAATTGGCTTGAAATGATTATATGAAATAATGACAACAAAAGAGAAAGCAGATTGAAAAATGATTATGCATTACCTTACCAATTATAGATGTACCTAATCAAGATGGTGATAGATTGTGGTTATTAAATCATCAAGAGTGATATATTATTCTTAGTTTTTAATATCATTTTTTTCTGTCTATTTGCAATTGTATATTTTCATGTCTTCATCAATCTTTTTTTTTGTGCTAGACAAGTAATTTCTTCACAAATAAGAAAATTGGAAGAGTTACTTTTTTGCTGATGTTCAGCTCACACACATTAAAGGAAAAGGACCCTAATTTTATTAGAAGATGATGATTTGCCTTAAGCATTTAGGTAATATATTCTTTGTGTGTACATACTGACCCATGACTGATTAGGTTAGCATATTGTGCTGATTTTAATTCTCTGTATAACCCTGAATTGCCAATCTATTTTTATGCTTATGCATCTCTTTAAAAATTTAATACAGTGTTCAGTAACAAAAATTATTGCCTGTAATTTAAAGAAATAAGGAAATTATGTCAAAGGAGTTTTCTGAGATCTGCATATTAATAACTTCTCCGTAAGTTAGGTCATTAATAGTTGATGGGCGGGGATGTGACGAACGCACTGGTCAGCTGATTGAAGCCAGAAGCAGTCCACTCCATCCATAGTTTAGATGATTTGCAGGGTCACTGCAGGGTCACCTATCAATTTCTGTGTTTAAATTGCGTCTAGAAACAAAATACATATTCAAAAAGAAGACCTCATGGTACTCAACCCATTAATCCCTGTTGTTAAATACTTAACTTTTTTTATTTTGTTAATAAAACTTTTAGTACACTACTCTAGTGCCTTAAACACCTAGTATTTAGACCCTTATACAAACCTTAACCCCCTATTTACAGGTTTACAGAATGGTAGGCTCACTACATTGTTACAATATGTAGTTTATATCCATCCACACCCTTGGGCTGTACTGGCCACGATACCCCTGATGACACTACGTTAGGTAGCGAAATATGGCGGGGGGGGGGGGGGCAACTTTAGGGGGCAGCCGTGGATATGTATGTGTGAAAAATGGCACTGGATACATTGATATGAGCACTGAACTGCTACCCAGAGAGCATTTAATAGGATAGAAAGAATATATGGAAGCTAACTAGCTCCTTTAATACACTAATTAGGGGGCAAGGGTAGCCTAGGATGTGAGAGAAAACTAGGGTTCCCCATCCCCATCCCTCACCTGGTACTATATAGGTGCTATCTAAATATTGGACACTGATCCATAAGGACTACTAACTCAGCACACCCAGAGCTGATTATTTTAACGTTGTTGGGAATCAGATATCACAAGATGGAAAAATCAAATATTTTTAATAAGAACTAATAAAAGTTAAGTTATAGTGAAGTAAGGGTTAATAATTGCCAAGTTTGGCATTTTTGTGACATTTAATAGTAATTGACCCATCACAACCACAGTCCAATGACATATTAATAATATTTGGATAGTGTTACATTTATAAACTAAATTAAAATGGCGCATGTGAATGCAGCCTCAAGAAATGGGATAGCAGTGTGCAAGAGTGGCCAAACAGTTTGAATTGGCAGTCTGAACCCTAGGCGAAATTGGTAGACAAGTATGGGGACAAATAAGATTATTTGGAAAATGGGTAAGCTTTTAAATATGATGGTGATTGTTAAAAATCTTATTTAACCAAAATCTAGAGTGTGAGATTTGATTAATGGCATGGGAACACCCATTTAACTTGTTTTTAAAACTGCCTGTCGCAATCTTTTTAATGACTTATCAGATAGTAGGTCATAGGCTGCTGTAAGCTTCACAATGAAGCTTTAATCATAACCATGCATTGAAGTATATGGTAATGTGTGCCTTTAATATGCAGCTGTATTTATTACCAATCACTGGATGCAAACACTACTAAACAGGGGACAAATCATTTAGTTGAACGTACATATAATTATTGCATTTTAGATTATATTATTGTACTCCAGAGCAATTTGACAGCGTGGTGTGTACATCATTTTTGCAATGCCTGTAACCTGTTTGCATTTGCTATAATGTGTCCTTATAGTATTGTCCAAACCTGGGAATGAGAGATTTAATATTCTGTTCTCCCACTGAGGCAATGAAGCTTGAGAGCGTTCATTAAGCAGCTTCACTCTTCACAGCTGCCAGAATGAAGTTTGTAGCCGTTCTAAGAGTTCAGCATATTTGTATATCTAATTTCCTTTTTCCCTTACTTGCAGATTGATACTTCAAACTTATTCTGCTGCTTCCTGCTTATTTTCTTTGTTTGTGAAAATAGCAAATTCATATTTTTTATTTATGGTTTATTTTACAATTATCACAATGTTCTATATTAATTTATATTTAGACAAACTATTAAGGCTACCTGCTCACAAAGAGGCCACAAATCGGTCATTAAAAAGGGATTTTAATGCCCATTTTCACCAATGATTTAAATGATTTGGCAACCGTTTTTTAAAGATGCTTATAAACTATGGTCTATGAGTGATCCATTAACAAAAAAGTTTAGTCTAGGACATGCTCAACTTTTTAATGGATAAGTCGCAAAGTCCGCCTCAATAATAGCCATGGGCACTGATCCATTAAAATTTATTGGATTTAGTGCACTATATAAATCTAGCCTTAGCATCATGTATCCCTTAGGAAAGCCTTAGTAAATCCAGTTGCATACGAGCAATTTTGTTCTGTGCACTGAAAGGATTTCCATTACTGAAGCATGTATCACTGGACGGAACTTACATGCTGAATTCAGGGCAGTCATACAGGTGATACGCCAGTGCACAAAGCGTTTTTTCTCTGACCAAACTCACTTGTGGGGAATCGGCCTAGAGCCCCTTAGGGCAAAGGGCATTAGTATTACAGATGAGGAGAGATTACAAAATTCACTGAAAGGGATAATGGCCAAGAAAGCCCAAAGATCATTAATATGATGAATAGTTTCTGCTTGTGGGGTTGGACAGGTATGTACAGTAAATGAACTGTGATCAGATCACGTTTGGAAATTAGTCAACACAGATGGAGATTGTCTGCACAGAAATACAGGGGTATTTGCTTTTCTTGTTTTTTTTCCTTAAATTTAGAAATAGTTACAAAAAAGGCTGCAATGATTGACTCAATATTTCGATATTTAAGGGACATGGCACCTGTTATAGGCTGCTCTTTTGTAGGATAAATAATAAAAAATTATTGAAGAAGGAATGAAGAATTTAGTCACACAGCTTTGACTCATCATATTGGCCTAAATTTATTAAAAACTAGCACAGTCTGTACTAAGTGCAATTTGACTGTGGAGCGTGGGGAGTGAGGCACATTGATCAAAACTGGAACATGGCCTTTATGAATCTGGCGCCCCCTTGGGAAGTATGCACCATTTTTTTTGGTGCACTTTGTTCATGCTGCAGAATTGTGGTGGAATATCTCACTAAGCACTAACACTTCCCTTTAGGTGCACGTTTTTTTTCTGTCTTGTTGGACAAAGTCATGACACAAAACTGGTGCAGACACTTTATCAATACATGAACAAGCAGTTTGCATGTTTTTTCTAGTGCAAAGTCAGACAGAAAAATGGTTTGAACACTTTAATAAATGTGGGCCATTGTGTTCAAATGTTGAACATGTTAGAGCACTGACAATGCACCCTAATTATAACAATAATTTCATTTATCATTTGTATCGCAAAGAAAAAAAAATTCCATCAGTGCAGTAACACTACGTGCAGCACTGATTGATCTGAACTAGTCATCACTGCCATCTAGTGTTTTTATATGACATGTAATACCGACAACATTTATGTACACACACTGTTGATTTCTTTGCAGAATTGTTCTTTTTTTACAAACTTTTTCTTGTTTTTTTCAATTCTGCAGCAACCAAATTAAATAAATGATTACAAAAATGCAATAATTACATTTTATTAATAGTAGATATAGTATATTGGTATATGTATATATATACCCTGTTTCCCCTAAAATAGGACATCCCCTGAAAGTAAGACCTAGTACAATTTTGCCCCGGCTTAGAAATATAAGGCCCCCCCTGAAAATAAGACCTAGCGGCAGTCATTGCAGCGTTTTCCCCCACGCCATATATTAGTATTGGTAGATCTTTTAGATACTGCAGAAGGTTGTGGGGAAGAATTCATGGAAGTAAATCACTGACTGTTGTGCTGCAAATGTGAAACCATTAGCTACCAAGATAATAAGTCATTTATGGAAACTGCTTTTACTTAACATGAGACATTGGGGCCAATGATTCTAATAGAAATGGAGTCACAATAAATACAGCATGAAATTCAGAGTTTGGAGAGTTACAAGAATGTTAGAGAAGTAGATTTTTTGTTTAACGATAAATGTAAATTCTTGTTCATGGAAAAATAAGACATCCCCTGAAAATAAGACCTAGTGCCTCTTGAGGAGCAAAAATTAATATAAGACACTGTCTTATTTTCGGGGAAACAGGGTAAATAGATAGAGAGAGATACATTTATATAGAGAGAGATACAACTATATATATATGAAGAGAGATAGAGAGATACATTTGTATAAATAGATAGAGAGAGATACATTTATATAAATAGAGAGAGATACATTTATATAGATAGAGATACACATATATATCCTGTTTCCCTGAAAATAAGACACCCCCAAAAATAAGACCTAGTGGCCGCCATTGCTGCCGCTCCTTGCACAAGGTTGGGACATGGGTGGAGAATTCATAGGATAAAATCACTGATGTTACCTGGACAAGAAGTCCTCTTTAAAGGAAAGTGCTCTCGTATGAGAGATCGGGCCAATGGTCCTAAAAGAAATGGAGCCACCAGAAATTCAGCCTGAAATTCAGGTTTTGGGGAGTTATCATGAGGTTCCAGGAGATGATACAACTGTCTCAAAATAGTGTGGCTAGGAAAGGTGCCATAGATTGTTGTACATGGAGATAGAGTCACAAGAGATTCTTGATGGAGTTCAGTTTGGCTGGTGATGCTGATGTTTCTGATGGCTACAGTATATTTATACATGGAGATTTTTTTTTCTAATTCAACAATAAATTTGAATTCTTGTGCATCAAAACTTAAGACATCCCCTGAAAATAAGACCTAGCGACTCTTTAGGAATACAAATTAGTATAAGAAACTGTATTATTTTCGGGGAAACAGGGTATATCTCAGCACATTCTTTCTAATATGGACGCACATTGCTCATATGTCATATTTTACACAGTTCATACAAAAGGGGACATTTACTAATGCTGACTAATAGACAGTTTACATTTCGATTAGATTTTAGCATTTGACAATGATTATCAAATTTTTTGCATTGGCTGCAGCTGGATAATAAAGCCTGTACATATTTACATTTTCTGGTCAAAGTTTATCAATTCAGACAATCTTGGTGAAATGCTGAGTATTAAGCTATGACTTCTTTTTTGAAATGTCACACCAGTTTCTCACTAGACTACACCCTTAGCGGCAAAGGTAAAACCTGTGCCTAAAACACAACACATTGGGGGTCATTTACTAAGGGCCCGATTCGCGTTTCCCAACGTGTTACCCGAATATTTCCGATTTGCGCCAATTTCCCCTGAATTGGCCCGGGATTTTGGCGCACGCGATCGGATTGTGGCGCATCGGCGCTGGCATGCACGCGACGGAAATCGGGGGCGTGGCCAAACGAAAATCCAACGGATTCGGTAAAACCGCCGCATTTAAAAAAAATATATGTCGCGAAGCTTGCACTTACCTTCACTCAGCCCGGCTCGGTGAACTCCAGTGCGTTCCGATGCTTTTCAGCGCAGCAGCGCCACCTGGTGGACAGCGGAGGAACTACCTTAATGAATCCCGGCCGGACCCGAATCCAGCGCAGAGAACGCGCCGCTGGATCGCGAATGGACCGGGTAAGTAAATCTGCCCCATTGTTAATAAATGTACCATATGGGATGTACAATTGTTATAAAGTTTATTAAGGAAAATGTTTCTTTGCTTCTTTTTTCTCTCTCCCATTCTTCCTGGCAGGGTGTAAAAATCAGCTACGTGTCCTGTACTCCACTAACAGCAGATAAATAATAAACTGATAAAGTGCCTAATGACTTGGCTCTTTACAGACTTTTATATGCAGCAGCACAAATGAATCTTAATTGACGCTACTGAAGTACTCGGTTATGATGAGAATGTTATTGGCTGAATATAGAAAACAGATGAGAAAATCTATGCCTCATATCAGGCAAAAAATACATATACAGTAGTTAGTTTTAATCACTAGGATAGTACTGTATTACACTGGATTTTCAGCACAAAATATGAGCTGAATACGCATTATGTGCTGCTGTTCTCAGACTGTATAAATAAATGTACTTCTTAACAGCTCACTTTGTGCGAATAGTTCATGGCTGAAAAAAATTGTTGTGTACATGAAGTCTCGGTGAAAATGAGTTTGACACCTCTGTTGTAAAGAAATGAGCTATAAAAGGGGCACACTCATTTTTCTCCTTAATAAAGTATATTGCAAATTTCATCATCACCTGCGCTATTCATTTCCGGAAATAAAATTGCCTTAAAGATTAATTTACACTTTAAATCTTCTCCAAAGTACCCTGAAACAGATAGTGAAGTAACAGTCCTAAACAATTAACTATGTTCCCTGCAATATACAAAGTCATTTTTTTATGAAATTACCGCTTTTCCAGTATTTGACCAAAACTTTTAAAAATAGAATATAAAGGAAATCTACCATTCAAATCAAGCATGATAAACCAGGGACACTTACTAATAGATCCAGGCAAAGTGACTGTGGGAATCTTATATTTGTTATCTATGACCTCCCTCCTTCTAAAATCAACTTTTAAATTTATGCTAATGAGCCTGAGGGACTACCCTAGCACCTATGTGATCTAGCTTTACACACTGTTACACTGTCTCGCCCTCCTTCTGGCTAGAAGTGTTCTGCACAAGTTCTGAGGAAGCAGAGACAGTATAACAGTCTGTAAAGCCAGATCAAAGATGGGGTAGAGTAGCCGTTAGCTTCATTAGCCTCGTTTTAAAAGTTGATTTTAGATGTAAAGAGTCCATTGAAAAAAAAATATTAGAAGATTACCACAGTTAAGGTGCTTGAATCTACAAATAAGTGCCCCTGATTTATGATGCTTGATTTTGATGGTAAATTTCCTTTAAACATTTGTATCTACGCTACATAATTGCTTCATTTTTTATCATAGTTACATAATATTGCAAGAATAAGAAGTATCAAAGATGCAATAGGGAGTTATTGTGAAGACTATGCTTGACAAACAGCAGCTTAATAAAGTCTTGCTATTACAGAATATGATATGACATTACTAGGCCATGTGTCTATGGTTCTAAAGTATTTGTTATCCAGCACTATTGTTGTAAAATATTTGTTATCCAACACTGCATCTGTTTATTTGGACACGACACCCATGGATCAGAAACTGTTATCCTTTATACAAGACACAGGTCTCCTGGTCACCATATTTAGTTGTCTCTGTCTTATCCCATGTATGTGCCTATAGTGCCTAATTATCCTTACAGTCTTCCAACATACATATCGTGAACTACCTATGCTGCTAATATACTACTTTTTACAAAGGTTTTATGTACTCAGGCTCTCAATAGATTTTTTATTTTACTAAGTTAATAATTTTAAGTATTGGAACTTTAAATCAGACAAATCGTACAACTCACTGTTCAGATGGATCTATCTCTGCCCTACTCGAGTAGCTAAATATAGTGAATTTTGAGCTTTTATCTTCTACTCAATATGCCCAGTTATAAGAAGCTAGAAGAAGCTCAGAGCACTCTCCTGATAGAGAAGCAGACATAGATTTTATCCAGCCAGAACAGATAAGACATTTCTATTAGTAATTAGACTGTGTGGAGCAGTGGAGAAGTTGCTGTAATAGAAACACAGTCATATAACTGTCACACTGCTCCTGAGCTCCGACGGGGAAGGGACAACAACATTATTGCAGACATTGTATAAATACACATGGATAGAATCTAAAAGCCACTACAAGTCAACTATTTTCATGCCTTAGAGAGCTCACTGTGAGTAGTTAAAGTGGCAGCAGCAAAACTGAAGGAGAATCCACACAGCAATGAGACAGTTTTTCAAAACCAATTATAAGTAGGTGGAAGAAATGCATTATGGGGTTTGTAGTAGACCGAAATCAAGTGTGAATAATCTCCATCCCTCCCACTTTCTTCACTTTCTGGCTCTTTTTGGTTAATTTTTAGCTCAATTTAGTTTATGTGTTTTTCTGCATATTGTTTTTTTTTTTTATATTTTAGAATAATGTTAAAGTTGAATTAAACAGAACTGCTGGGTCTAATTAGTCCCAGTCCAGCTCTGATCAGGTCACAGGTGGTCATTTCCCCTGTAAGGCCCCTTCTACACTTGCGTTTTTCACGCGCGCGTTCTCCACATGAAAAACACATTGAAATTGCATTAAAGATGCATTGAAAAGGAATGTGAAAAACTGAGACACTGAACTAACTCTGAATGAAAACTGATTGAACTCTGATGCAAAACTGACCAAACCCTGATCGCACCCTGATCAGACTCTGACGTGATATGCATCTTACAGATGCCTCAGTTACAGGGGAAAACTCATAAAAGAAAAAATATGAAGCAAAATTTTTAAAAAAAGGGAAAATGTCTCAGGGGTCTTTTATAACCTCATGGGGGACATATAAAGTAAAAACATTGACAAACACAGAAACAATACAACACAATACAGGTTTATAATTAATAATTGTCTGATTAGGAACGTTCGCCTAGAAATGTTAGTAACACCTAACGCGTTTCTGCATCCCTATTTATATCTAGATGCATCGTCAGAGATGCTTCTGTGTATGAACATGGTGTGACATCATTTCACATCACACCAGCAGCATTTCCACCCACGGCATTGTAACCGGCTGTAGCGTGGACAAGAAATGACAGGGTTTATAAATGGTTAACTCCACTCCTCACTGGAGTCATGTCCGGGGAAGTCTGCAACCAAAGCTCTTAGTTTATTGGACGAGTATCAACTTATTGCTACAATGTAGCCAATTACGTCCCTGCCACACCCAGGACCTCTACCCCCTATCAACAGAGGAGCTATACCCTTGGGTGACGTGGCTGGGGATGATGCCACTTAGGGGCGGGATTAGGTTAATCTTGGGAATCCGCCTCGTGATGAGGGAATGTCACAGGGAGCTGTCACATGATCCCACAATCACGATGTTGTTTATATGGAGCTCGATTGTTGCAGGATATTCTAGTAAGTCAGAAAATAATGGAGTTGATAGTGAATACAAGTATAATTTATCTTGTCAATAAGGAATAGAAAGCAGATGGTAATGTATAAACATATCATATATATCAGAGTTTGACACTTGATGACCTGATGTCAGCAGCGGCAGCTAAATATGTATAGTTGATTACGACTTTTAAAGCTGATGCTATTAGAGGTTTACAGGTTTACATACACTTTACACTACATACTTTAAAGGCTATATACTGAATGGAGGGCATGTTTATTAGTGACAATTACACACAGTAAAACACAGGTAAAATGAACCATACATAGCACATACCGATTAACAACAGGTAGGAGGGTAGTGGTGATGTAGCTTACAGTGTTAGGCTGAATTCACACGAATGTATGGAGGACGTACGGATGGATGTCAATGGCCACACGGAGCGATACGGTGTCACACACGTGTGGCACGCACTGCTCCGTACATGGGAAAAATATAGGACGTGTACTAGCACTACATTGTGCCCAGTTGAATGTACTGAAGCTGCATGGTGCCAGCATTGGTTGCTTCTGGAGAATGTGAGGTGAGAAGTTGATGCCTCTGTGGGTGATGGGCTCAGGCCTTGTTCTGGTGATCATGTTCCATTATCCCATGTACTGGCATCTGGGGAAATTGCTGGTGACAATGGTGCCTTGCGCCACATGCTGGGGGATGTTTCTTATAATGTTGACACTACCAGGAATGCAAGGAGCTTCAGAGGTTCTGACGGTAATGGTCTCATGCCAGCAAAGCTAGGGGCGATGCGGGGAGGGTGGTAGTATAATCACCTCTGCTCCTAAGATTCCCAAGGTGCTGTGGTGTAGACGAAGCAGGCTCTCAATACAGTCTCTGGCACTGGTGGAAAGGCTATGGGCATGCAACAAATCTCATGCAGTGGTGCGAGGTGAAGGTGATGATGTCCGGGTCAGTGGGAGGGACACTGATCACATGGACACTATATAATGCCTCAGGAAAGATTAGCATGGGATTGAACAGTCAGATGGAGGGGAGATTATCTGCATTAAGGTGGCATTTACCTGTGCATGGTGAGTCCGAGGTGTCTAAGTTCCCTGGATCTTCTCGTAAAGCAATGGTATGCAATGCCAAGCAAGTGCTTTGTTGACTGTTGTGAATAGGCAGGGAAAATACAGAAAAACAAAGTCAAAGCCTGAAACAGATGTACAGGCTGCCACCCTATGCCACTCAATCTTGATAATCGATCCAAAGAGTGTACAAACTCTGAGAATTGTTGGGTACTACCACAAGTCTGTCTGTCCACAATGTCATCATCTTGTATCAAGATAAATACAGAATCAGAAAGTATTTTATTTAAAGGAAATCCACCATCAAAATCAAGAATGATAAAGCAGGGATACTTACTCATAGACCCATGCAGCGTGATTGTGATAATCTTCTTATATTTGTTATTCTTGGCCTCCTTCCTTCTGAAATCAACTTTCAAAATTATGCTAATGTGCCAAAAGGGCTCTACCAGCTGCTACACTATCACACCTTTCCTCTGCTCCTTCAGTGCTATTTTTCACATATGGAATAATCCAGGGAAACAGTTGTTGATGGTTTTATAATCATTAAACAAAATTCCTTGTACCTCTTTGCATAGAAATTCTTCTGTTTTATTTCTTATACAGTATGATGCCTAAATTCTTTTACTTTCATTTCTGCTATTATTTCGCACCAACACAATCCTATTTTTACCACTGGCCTGAACACATTTTTGCTATCCAAAGGGATTGTGCACTTTCAACAAATGTATAATAAAAATTATAAAATTTTCTAATATACTTTCTGTAACAATTCATTGCTGATTTTCAGTTCTCTACTTGCTGTCATTAAACAGCAAGCTTCAATGTTACACAGATTCATTATACACGGCTCCGATTGCTATCTGTGATACCAGCAAGTTTTGCACCTGTGTGATGTCACATGATCATGGAGTGACTTTTATACAGAAAGTGAAGGCAACAAAATTACACTACATGTAATACCAGCATAGCATTGCTTTATTCCAATATGTAATTATTTTAAGAGTTCTCATATATCCTTTCATTTAGATTATTTAATTATTTCCCCATATATTTTTCTTTGTGTCAAGATGTATTGTAAAGCGGAGAGTGCAGCTATACATCAATTTGTAAAACCCTGATTATGACCAGAAATTCTACAAACTTTGGGGTTTTTATGAAAATTACATTTTTGGTATTCATTTTATGCTAGTCTTCATTCCGGCTAGCGTTATATTAAAAAAAGTCAGAGAGGTTGGATCTAGAGATGGGCGAATCAATTCTAAATTAGTTCCGAATTTCAGTTAAAATTCAATCTGTCACTAATCTGAAGTTCACAGTGATTTGTGGGATAAAATGGTTTTATTTTTTTTCCTTTATTAGCAAAATGGCCGCAAGCACAACATGTTACATGGGGCAGAGAACTGTGGGAAGAAGAAAGGAACATGGCAGTACTGTTCCTCACTGTATGGGGGTAGTGTTCCTCACTGTATGGCGGTAGTATTCCTCACTGTGTGGCGCTAGTGTTCCTCACTGTGTGGCGCTAGTGTTCCTCACTGTATGGCAGTAGTGTTCCCCACTGTATGGGGGTAGTGTTCCCCACTGTATGGAGGTAGTGTTCCTCAATGTATGGTGGTAGTGTTCCTCACTGTATGGGGGTAGTGTTCCTCACTGTATGGGGGAACTGTCCCTCACTGTGTGGCAGCAGTGTTCCCCACTGTGTGGCGGTAGTATTCCTCACTGTATGGGAGTAGTGTCCCTCACTGTATGGCGGTAGTGTTCCTCACTGTATGGCAGTAGTGTTCCCCACTGTATAGAGGTAATGTATCTCACTGTATGGGGGTAGTGTCCATCACTGTATGGTAGTAGTGTTCCTCACTGTATGGCAGTAGTGTTCCCCACTGTATGGAGGTAATGTATCTCACTGTATGGGGGTAGTGTCCATCACTGTATGGTGGTAGTGTTCCTCACTGTATGGCTGTATTCTTCACTGCGTGGTGGTAGTGTCCCTCACTGTGTGGCGGTAGTGTCCCTCACTGTGTGGTGGTTGAGTTTCTCATTGTATGGCGGCAGTGTTCCTCACTGTATGGTGGTAGTGTCCCCCACTATATGGCGGTAGTGTCCCTCACTGTATGGCGTTAGTGTTCCTAACTGTATGGCAGTAGTGTCCCTCACTGTATGGCGGTAGTGTTCCTCACTGTATGAAGGTAGTATTACTCACTTTATGGGGGTAGTGTTCCCCACTGTATGGAAGTAGTGTATCTCACTGTATGGCGGTAGTGTCCCTCACTGTGTGGCGGTAGTGTTCCTCACTGTAGGGCGGTAGTATTTCTCACTGTATGGCAGTAGTGTTCCTCATTGTATGGAGGTAGTGTTCCCCACTGTATGGGGGCAGTGTCCCTTACTGTATGGCGGTAGTGTCCCTCACTGTGTGGTAATAGTGCTCCTCACTGTAGGGCGGTAATGTTGCTCACTGTATGGCAGTAGTGTTCCTCATTGTATGGCTGTATTCTTCACTGTATGGCGGTAGTGTCCCTCACTGTATGGCGGTAGTGTCCCTCACTGTGTGGCGGTAATTTTCCTCACTGTATTTCGGTAGTGTTCCTCACTGTATGGCGGTAGTGTTCCTCACTGTATGGCGGTAAGGATACTAAATTTGTATAGGTTTTATAATGTTTTCATACTTTTTCAAAAATTAAAACCTCCTGTATAAAAAAAAAATATTTTGCCATCTTCTGGTGCTAATAACTTTTTTATACTTTGGTGTACGGAGCTGTGGGAGGTGTAATTTTTTGCTACTTTTAATGATGTTTTTATTGCTATCATTTTAAAGACTAAACAACCAATATTTTTCAAAATTACAAAAAAGTGCCATTTTCGACTCTTGACGCTATTTTCCGTTACGGGGTTAACAGCAGGGAAAACGCTTTTATCTTTTGATCTGGCATTTTCAGATGTGTTTATGATTTTTACTATTTACTTTTATATCAGTTCTAGGGAAAGGGGGATGATTGAAATTTTTAGTTTTTTTTATTATCCTTTTTTTTTATCCTTTTTTTTATTTTTACTATTTTTCAGACTCCCTAGGGTACTTTAACCCTAGGTTGTCTGATCGATCCTATCATATTCTGCCATACTATATATCGGGATTTCCCTCATTAATTACAATGTGCTGATCGCACATTGTAATGAAGGGATAAAAGGGTATCACTGTCAGCAACGTTCCATGGGCGCCTACATATTTTTGGAGCCGCCGGCAAAGCGATGCGCGGTTTAACACCCTCGATCGGTGCTAGCGAGTGTTACCAGTAACATATGCAGCAAATACTTACCGGTTATGGAGAGGGCTCAGCCCATCACATGCCTTGATTCGATTCAATTTGAATCTAATTTATTCAGAGAATTCAGCAGGCCGGGTCGAAACAAATTTTGATAAATTCGCCCATCTCTAGTTGGATCATATTACCTTGAGAGTTGGCCATGTCCATCCTCTTTAAGCCTTGCAGCCTTAGGTAGTCCAAACACTACAGAACTGTTAACCCAGTCAGGAAAAGGTATAATGTTTTTAACTTAATTTTTAAATTAATTTTAACAAAAAGTACATTTGTTTTTTACTTTTGCACCAGGATCATTCACACTGTCACTGATGCATGTAGTTTCAATACAAAACATACCGGTAGGTTGATTAGATTGTGAGCCCCATTGTGGAGAGGAACGGATTTGGCAAGCTCTGTACAGCACTGCGTAATCTGTGTGCACTATATAGAAAGAAAAAAAAAAGGAAAAAAAAAATAAAGGAAAACCTGTTGCTAATACCCATAGTGGGATATCTTTTGGACAACTTCTATTGCTTCCTCCGATAACAATGGCTGTGTATAAAATATTGATTAATCTTGTATACTGAAAGATTTATGAACACTTTAATTGTTTTCTGAATCAAAACCTTTTCTTTCATTATCTTAAAGTTACAATTTTTTTATTGTAATAAAAGAGAATCTATACATACATACACTAAGAGTTATATTTATTCTACATGAACTTTAAATTACAACATTGATTTTTTTTTGATGTTCAGAATGAAAGTTTGGTATCCTTGTGGAATACGAGTATGTCTGGAAATAAACTAAGTGTTTTCGAAAATGCACAAGGAAGCAGAACAAAAATAGAAATGTTCTAGAAGTGGGAGAACAAAAAAAGTTTTACACATTGCTGGAGCTGGATAAAGAGACTTGCATCAAATACAAGTACTAAGGTGGAATAGACATATCTTAATTGATTGTTTTCTCACTGTGCCATGGGAAATAAATAGTAACACATTTCAGATAGGAAAAATAAAATGTGCTGGAGCCAAGTAGGTTCCTCCGAGGCCAATGTGTTGAGCTGCAAAAACAATTTGCTTTTCCCCTTTCTGCAGAAAACACTTGAGGCTTTGGAAGCAATGACAAGTTAACAGATATTTGCATGCATTGCAATGAGACCAACATCTTGTCATTACTTACTAAATACATCTGTAACCCTTCTCAAGTAATGAGCTTAAGTAAGGTGTCCTTTAGAGAGTACAGTGACAGAAGTGGCTAGTGACAGGCTGTTTCTCTGTTTTCTTGCTTGGAAGACATGTTTGTATGCACACTATGTACTCCTCTCTCCCACTGTAGCAGAGGTCATAAATTCTCTGAGAGCGTAGTTCATAGACTGTCCAAGGAAATCTCATTAATGTGTGGGTGTATGGATGTTGGGCAATAAGTCTTTGAGTTTTACTAATGAAAAATTTACTTTGGACACTTCATAAACAATTGTAGTCTGTTTAATGATTATTCATCCAGCATGTTTAATGAAGAGTGGATGCTCAGATAAACTTCCTGGGGATCTCAATTTTATATTTCAATGTAAAGACAGGAGGTACAATGCTGTAGGACAGATTAAATATCTTCAGTTTTAAAGTAAATTGTAATTTAAGTTATTTGAAATTGTAATGACATGGAAATATATATATAACAAGTGCAGGCAAGTAAACCATGTAAACCATGCACACTGACATACTGGTCTATGCCACCTCTGGAAGGATCTGCTCTTCTTCAAGCTTTTTACTCCCTGGTTTTTACAATAAAAGGATTTAAAATAAGGAAGATGAGCCTGGGGGGGTCCATGCTCCATAGATTTAAATAGAGCCCGGAGCTCCTCGGGTATATTTGCATAATAATGAAACCCTTTTATTCTGAAAACAAGAGCATGGGAAGCTTAAAGAAGAGTGGATCCTGCCAGAGGGGGCACACATCAGTATGTAAGTGTGATTGGTTTACAATCCCCGATTCTGATGGTAGATATAGTTTTACAAAAACTAGCTGGAAAATATTAAGAAAAAAAGATTCTTCACCTTCATCTTTAAGATAATCTATCAATTCTAAATATGCTCTATGTTTTAGAGAGTGTAGCTTCACAGCTTTATATACCTGTGGTTTTAGGAACTGCAGGTGTGTCCTATAGACTGAAATAGAACAGCTATCCAGTACCTAAAACAGCCTAAACGTAGAGTAAGGGAAGTTCTCCATGCTCTGTGGGGGGTCTTCACTGTGGAATCATTGCAGACCAACAATTAAAAAGCAATCAATTAAAAAAAAATGTAGGGAAAGTAGGCGATATTTTTCACTGCAAAGATACACATTTATTGATCAGAAGTGATAAGCAGACCAACCTTGAAAAATTCTGTTTGGGTCCAGGTGCAGAACTGAACACGCCCCTCGACTGCCCCCGGCCCCATGTTTGCAATTGTCTTGGCACTTGTCAGATCTGAAAAGAGATTGTTTGCAGATGAAAATTTTGCCATATGTTAATATTTCAATTAATGGCTTGAGTTTACTTATATGTATTTATATTCATAAATGTAAGCACAAAGAAGAGAATAGGGCAGTGTCTTTTTTAATAATGAAGCTATAAGGAGTTATGGAAGATGACATTAATATGCAGAAGCTCACATGCTCAATAGGGTGTACAATCTAGATTTGGAGAAGAGAAAGATGGCAAATGTTCTTACTATATGTGAACTGCAGTAGTTGGTCTAGATTATAGATTAATTGTAGATTAATTCATAGACTGTAAGCTCTTGCGAGCAGGGACCTCACTCCTTTTGTTCCATATGAATATTTGTGCTCTGTCATGTTTCATTTTATTTGTATCTGTCCCCTATGATTTGTAAAGCGCTACGAAATATGATGGTGCTATATAAATAAAGATTATTATTATTAATTATACAAATGCTAGACTGTGACTGACCCTAAATAACCAAGGAATACAAAAGCTACTGGATAAGGTTAATCTAGTGTCTACAACTCTCCATTTCATAGCAGAATAAAGTGATTCAGTTATCAATGTGTGTAGAAAAGCATTACTGTTGCTCTCTCCCCTACTCGGGGGCACCCATCAGCCATGAGCAGTGTATTATAATATTGCAGTATATTGTATGAGCAATCAGACCCTATTGTTCAAGCATCAAAAAACACATCGAGAAAATAGAAAGCACAAATCAATAAACAAAATAATAAATATGTTTGGTATAACCGCATGCCAAAATTTCCAATCTACCAAAACATATAAATAATGATCCAATACACCAAAGAAACCTTTGGAATGTAGACTAAATGTGTACAGAAAATCTAAATCAAGCATGGTAAACCATTGACACTTACTCATAGATCCAAACACTGTGACCTTGGTAATCTTATATTTGTTGTCCATGTATTATGCTAATAAATATTAAATTATTAAAATATGCTAATGACACGTGGTGTAACCAGAGCCCCACAGTGCTGCAGATTCACAGGCTGTTCTCAACGACCCCTTCTCTTTCCCTCTTCCCCTTGTCTGTGTAAGCAGGAAGTGCCGGGGGTGTGGGGGCCTGCTCTGCTCATTGTAACAGCATGTGAAACTTAAATTTCATCATGGATAAGCCTGTCTTTATGTGTTTCTCTCTGTATTTAACTGCTCTTACTGTTATCCTTTTATCTTTTCTTTTTGTCCTTTCTTGTCTTTGGTTCAGTAAGAGTTAACTAAATCATGTGACTAGAATCTTGTTTCCGGTTAAGACACCATATGTATAAATGTATTGCACCGTAACATTTTTGTAGGCTACGACTAAGGACCGTGAACGGTCCAAAACGCGTCAGTTTTTTCATGTTATAGGACGTCTCTATATGTTTTTAATCAATTTCTGAATAAAAGTGGATTTTTATATTTCAACTTTTGCCTGGTTGCTGGACCTCTACTTTATCAGTAATGTGAAACTACACCACTTAGTGGAAACACCCACAAGAGCCCTTCAGAAAGAGCCCTTTAGAAAGAAGGACATGAATAGCGAATATAAGCAGATTACCAGTCATATTGCCTGGATCTATGAGTAAGTGTCCCTGGTTAATCCAGCTGCATTTTGACATTTAACAACCTTAATAAATCAAATTGTCACATTTACTTATGGATGTCACATCTACACCATTAACTGAGTGGATAAAAATTACAAGTTTACCTTTACTTTCTGTACAATCACATTTTTATAGCACTCCAGATACCTCCACACGATAGCTTCATTAAAATTCTTCTTTATTGATTCAAATAGCCGCACACATATAGAATGGACAGTACAATGATCTACGCGTTTCGACGCGACCGCATCTAGGATCATGACTAAGACGCGGTCGCGTCGAAACGTGTAGACCATTGTACCGTTCATTCTATATGTGTGCGGCTATTTGAATCAATAATGTTGAATTTTAATGAAGTTATCGTGTGGAGGTATCTGGAGTGCTGCCAATCCCTGTTTTTGAAACTATTTTGATCCGGCAGTCAAGGATCCAAGGAGCGTGCACCACTCACACGTAATTATCAACCGAGAGGAGGTTCCATGTGATTGGGTGAGCGGACAGTTATTTTCATCTTTTGATCACATTTTTATAGTTTTTATTGTGTTTTAAGGGGGTCATTTTGCATAATGAGTTGCAGCCTCTTTTGATACCTATGTGGAGAATGTATGATGCTTTAATCACTTTGCTTTGCATTTTGGGGGGTACCTAAAACTTAAAAAAACATTAAAAAAGTTAAATATTTTTATATTTAAATGATAATGATGTAACTGTAACTGTTTAGTCATTTAGATCCTTGTTACACCTTTTGGCAGGGTACGATATGGGTTTAATGGAAACCAAAATTCACCCCAAATGACCTTTTGGGAGGCAGTTGGCGCCAACATGGCTCAAATTCATTTTCTGGTGTATAGTAGAATGGAGAAAAATAGACACCATATTTAAAAACTGCATAGTAATATCTGTTGTCTGTAGTATAACTAATAATACTGAGTCTGCAAAACAGTAGTCATTCTGCTTGGTGGTCTCCTGTAGCTAAATGACATTGTAGTCACTCTTTGTCACAATAATAGACCAAGTGTGTAAATATATTAAACTCTTAGACTCCTACATTTACAGTAAGTACTAAAACTGGTAAAATACCTCTACAATAAATGGTAAACATTTATTGTAATCAGTAATATTCTAGCCCTAATTACCAGATTATAATTACAATAAATTATAATTTATTTGTTTAGTGAAACAATCTCATGCATAATTTGTGTGCTTATTCTTATTACTCCTGCAGTGCATTACTTTCATTTTTGATTTTAGCAGAATAATTAATATGTACAGATTAAATTCCATTGTTTTCAGCTAATGAAGTCTCCAAAGCCAAGGTACATAAACCACCCACTCCATAGTTTTAAAATGACAATACAAATCACAGGTGGAGGGGGGGCAGGCAACCTAACAGCTTCTTATCCTGAAATAATATTTCTCTATCAGTTAGATCGATAGAAGTCTAACACTTCAATGCTTTGTATTGAATGAATAGCTGCCAATCATATTAACAATCTGGAAGGGGAATATGAGATTAAGGATGGAGGTCCTTTTTGCATGAACATCATATGAAGTATTAATAGAGACCATCTACCAAGTCAAATACATTTATTTGTTTTTAAGCTCAATTTATTGAATAGAACATACACAGTACAACAGTAAGATTGCCACTTATGGCACATCAGCATGTACAATGACAAGTAAAATGCTAAACATCAGTAAGGAGAGTGCTAAAAAACAAACAGATACAAAGTACATAGCAGTATCTATCAGAGCTTACTAATGCTTATATATGCAGGTGGATTACAACAGTGTAGGAGGTCAGGGCAAATAATAGACTATTAAAGAAAGACCATAGAGTCTTAAAAAGGTGGGGTATGCACTAATGCGTTTCTCATCCTGGACACTAAGTAATTTTGACAAGTTAGCAAGTGTCACAACTTACAGACCAAATATTATTGAATGTATTTTATGTTTAAATATGATAGCCTCATAAAGCAGTAGTAGACTTACATGGTGTTTCCACTTGTGTAGTTGTGATTGGGGTGTATCATCGAAGTGGAGTGGTGTAATACATTTATGGGCCCGAAACAGTTCTCATAGAATACCCCCATTTAGTATTGCCAGTCCTCATCAGAAAGAATAGAATAGAAAGCTGGCACATGTCTGGATTATGAGTCACTAAAGACAGCACTGATGACTGAAAAGAGACTAGAAGACATGTATAGGCAGGCAGCTCCAGACCATATACAAGAAGTCCACATTCGCCACTTGACAGCATGAGCAGTCAGATGATTGTGTACCAAAGCTGGGACACGCTCACAGGGTAAGATGAGCCTGGTGCACTTTAATGTGTGACTCTAGTAAATCTGGGATGGAGCAATCATCAATTTGGCCCCTCAACATTTTGAGGAGTACTTCAGAAAAATTTTAGGCAGATTTTAATTTTTATTATTATGTCAAAAAAGGGCACTTAAAAGAAAAGACAACAATGGCCTTTAGTTGGTAGTAAGTACAGTTTTCCATATCATTAATAGTTACTTCAGAGTTGGAGTAAATGCTAGGAAACACAATATCATGTGACTAGTAATAATTAAACAAGTTTCCATTTCGAAATGCAAAGTAGAAGAAGACCTGCCTTTGCCAAGCAGCTCCTCCTGTACTGAAGCACTAAAGAGTGAAAGAAGGTGTTATATACTGTACTAATGAATCAAAGTTTAACATCTGCTACATCATGCAGGGTTGGTACACGTTGAGTAGGTGACAGGCTGATTCCTCTACTATTGGCTACTATTTTGATGCATCATGCAAGATTTTTCTGTGTTTGCCTACCATAGGTGGTTAAGGATTTATATTATAGCAAGACAATAATTCAAAACATACTTCTAGAATATGTCAGAACTGGTCATCAAATAATCTAATAGTCTGCACATTCTTTGGACTTAAACATTGTCTGATAGAAATTTCTGTACAATAGCCAAATGACATTGTAGAAAGTATGCCATTATTGAATGAAGTTGTTATGTATAACTAGAGGTCTTTAAGAGTATCCCATTCAGCTTTGATTTGTTCAAACACAGATATTGTATTATTTTGTTCATCCTAACTTTCTTATGCCTTCTATGCTTTCATTTTTAAAGTACATTTAAATAGGTTGTTCGATTGTTTCTAAAATTCTCAGCCACTCCCATGTACCGCGCCGCCGTCTTGCCGCTGTGGTCAGCTACCAGCTGGCCGAGGTGGCTAGTCATGCCCACGTATTTCAGCACATGATACAGCGCTGGGCAGGGCCGGCTCCAGGTTTCAGTAGGCCCCTGGGCGACATTGCCTCAGTGGGCCCCTTTGCAGTGAACTCACGTGCCAGCATTAAAAATTCAAAAATTCAAATGGTCTCCTGTTCCCTGAAATATTCCCCAGTTTATCCTAACAGCCGTGTCACGGTCAGGGCAGTTTTGAGGTCATTTAACCAACAGGGCAAACCTAAAAAGGTATGCCCCTCCACTCTGCCAAGTTATAAAACTGAAACTTCAACTCAGCTGCTGCAGAACCTCATAATACACACCTCAGCTGCTGCAGAACCTCATAATACATACCTCATCTGCTGCAGAACCTAATAATACACACCGCAGCTGCTGCAGAACCTCATAATACACACCTCAGCTTCTGCAGAACCTCATAATACACACCTCAGCTTCTGCGGAACCTCATAATACACAACTGAACTGCTGCAAAACCTCATAATACAAACCTGTGCTGCTGCGGAACCTCATAATACACACCTGAGCTGCTGCAGAACCTCATAATACATATCACTGCTGCTGAACCTCATAATACACAACTGAACTGCTGCAAAATCTCATAATACAAACATGTGCTGCTGCGGAACCTCATAATACACACCTGAGCTGCTGCAGAACGGCAGACTGGGGGGGAGGAGGCTGAGGTGCAGGAGCTGGAGGAGTGGGGATTTCGGTGACATGGGTGGACTGCGTGGAAGACTGACTGGTGGTGGACAAATTGCTCGAAGCATTGTCAGCAATCCACGACATCACCTGTTCGCACTGTTCTGGCCTCAACAGTGCTCTACCACGAGTCCCAGTAACTTCAGACATGAACCTAGGGAGTGTAGCTCTGCGGCGTTCCCCTGCTCCCTCATCAGCAGGTGGTGTCTCACCCCGCCCAGGACCACGGCCTCTGACCCCTGCAGTAGTTGGACGCCCACGTCCCCGCCCTCGTCCTCTACCCCTAGCCCTCGGGTTAAACATTTTTAAAATGAGAGTTATAGCTTTAATTTTTTTTTAACTTTTTTTTTTTTTTTTTTTTTTTTTTTTTTTTTTTTTTCCCTAGCATAGTCCTAGCTAATTGTTATTAGAATTAAAGTCCAGGAAAATTCTGTTGAAGCTGAATGATACATATCAGACATTACCCAAAGACAGGTAAGGTCCTATTCTTAAATGGACCCTATCATCAAATTCAATAATAAGCCTAATAACAATTCACATAGGACCATATTAACTTGTGCCCACACTGTTTTTAGCTAAAAAAAAATGCACAGTACCTATACCTAGAAAATGAAGTTTGTAAACCTACCTGGCAACCTGGGTGTCCCAACAGTGTGTGCTACTCATGCAAGGCAGTGTTTCTTTCACCTCATGTCTCCCCCTCCCTGGGGCTGATGAGTCATCCTCTGCTGTGCACTGCAAGAAAGAGAAGGGGAGAGCAGACATGAGGTGAGAGACTCACTGCCTTGCATGATACCACACTCCCTTGAGCCTCTGCAACTCCTAGCAGAGTGCCATGTAGGCTTACAAATTTATTTTATGTGGATAGGAACTATTCATTTTTCAGCTAAAAACAGTGCAGGCACAAGTTAGTATAGTGCTATGGGAATCATAGTCATTAGGGAATCATCGTCATTAGGGAATCATAGTCATTAGGTTTCTTAGTGAAAATCTGGTGACAGCTTCTTTTTCAATAAACACATTGGGGGTCATTTACTAAGGGCCCGATTTGCGTTTTCCCAACGTGTTACCCGAATATTTCCGATTTGCAGCGATTTTCCCTGAATTGCCCCAGGTTTTTGGTGCACACGATCGGATTGTGACGCATCAGCGTCGGCGTGCACACGACGGAAATCAGGGGCCGTGGCTGAACGAAAACCCGACGGATTCGGAGAAACTGGCGCATTTTTTTTAAAAAAAACTGTCCCTGGTTATGGATCTACCTTCACCAGGAATAGGATCGTGAACTCCGGCGGACCTCGGCGGATCAATTTTTCCACATTTGGAATTTTTTTTCAGCTTCGCAGTACACAGCATGTTAAAATAAATAACATTACGGGAAAGTAAAATTTGTTACGCACAAAATAAGCCCTCACACAGGTCTGTACACGGAAAAATGAAAAAGTTATGGATTTTTGAAGTTGGAGAGCGAGAAATGAGGCGAAAAACCCTCCGTCCTTAAGGGGTTAAAACATAATTTGGACCAAACTGTGAAATTCAAAAATACTAAAAAAAATTGCTGTCACTGTGGATTCTTTTGCAAATTGTACTGCATTTGTAATTTTCTTTCAAGATTGCTGGTACATAGTATGGAAGTAAATACTGACACTAGGAAGTACCATTTGTCCAGCAGATAATAAACCCTCATGCTCATGTAAAAAGAAAATTTATTGATAGAGTTATTGATTTTTAAAGTTGGGGAGTGAAAAACGGAATTGCAAAAACAAAAAAGGGGCATACATTCCCTCAGCTACTGTTCCACATAGGAAACCTGACTCATCTTGTCTTTGGTGTGGACAATAAAACAGCTAATATATACTTCACATGATGTAGGAGTAAAGAGAATTAGGGACCCTCTGAAAGAGTACATTATATTTGATAATCTCTATCGATTTTGTACAAACCTCATTGATCTTCTTGCTTGGGGTGCTTAATGTGAATAATTTGACCTTCCAATGTTGCTATTCAGTGCTTACTATATCAGGCCAGAAAAGTGATAGCAGCTCACGGCCTAGGCCTCCAGCTAAGAAGGAGTATATAGACCATATGAATACAGCAATCCACTGAGAATATGGGACATATGTGAAAAGTAACTACGTACCAAAGTTCAAGAGAATTTGCAAATTTGACTAGGTACACAGATCAAAATGTTCCACCCAATAATACAAAGCTGAAAAGTTCTTGTTTCTTCTGACGTGATCTTTAACATTAAGAGAATCATGTAGGAACTAGATATAGATTTGGTAACTGAATGATCTAATCAGTGTTTTCAGTTGGAGCATTTAAGCCAGAATTGTTATAAAACTGGGACATCACAGATTCTGAAGTTAACCCCTGGATCAAAGATCGGAAGCCGTTATGCACTTAAGATATAACCAACTAAGACCCACTTAACAATTATACAGTCAATGTAATACTTTCCCATACCAAAAAAGATATTAATATTGCATTTTATCAGTTCCCCAACTGTCTTATATCAGGAAAAGCATGGGTATGGGGTGAAATATTATTTATTTTCCATGTTTTATTTGTATTATCCACCTACTTCATTTACAAAATGAATAGAAAATAATTTTTCCCATAGGGACACTAATATAAATTGGGACAAGATAAAAGACTTTAATATTCCATTGTAATTGCATATCTGAATACTATAGGCAATCACCCCATAGGGAATTTATCAAAATTAGTTTTTGTTCCCTAATTAAATATAGAAACCAAAGCTTAGTCCTTATTATTTAAAATGTCATTTTCATTACATGATTTTAGAGGCAACTATGTTATGGCTGTGCAAGAGGGAGCAGTAGGTGAGCTTCATCAATTACCTTTAATCAATAGTGAAGTTAACTGGACCTAGCTTTATAATATACCATATATACTCAAGTATAAGCTGACCCAAGTATAAGCTCGGGCTCCTAAGTTTATCACAAAATACTAAGAAAAGTTATTGACTTGAGTATAATCCTAGGGTGGGAAATGGATTGGTCACAGCCTACCGCAGAAATGAAATATCCATGCAGCCTCCCCTAATAATGAAATGTCCATGCAGCCTCCTACAGTGATGAAATGCCCCATGCAGCCTCCCTTACTAATGAAATTCCTGTGCAGTCTCCCATGGCCATGCAGCACAGCCTACCCCAGTGATAAAATGGCCATGCAGCCTCTCCAAGTAATGAAATACCCCATACAGCTCTTCCAGTAATATAATGCCTCGTACAACATTGCCCGGTAGTGAAATACCCCATGCAGCCTCCTTCAGTAATAAAATACCCTATGCAGCCTCCCCCAGTAATAAAATAACCCATGACAGCCTCCATCAGTAATAAAATACCCCATGCAGCCTCCCCCATTAATAAATGCCCTGCAGCCTCCCACAGAAATTAAATGCCATTCAGACTTCCTAGCTTGCAAAACAGCTGAAATACTGAATTTTGTTTCTGTAGACTATTTTTACCATTGTTGTACAGAAGTGAACACCACTTACTGTGATTTTGCCAATGCCCCATCACTTTACAAGCATTAGATAAATGGCAATGACACTTTTCTATAGCAATGCTTTCTTTGGCACTCCGTGGCTGTCTGCATTGGGCTACACATTTTAATTACTTTGGCAGAGGCTGCAGCGCTTAAAACAATAGAGAAAAGGATGAACTGAACAGCATGAAATATCCTTAACGTAATTTTTGTGTAATACAGTTAACAATAAGTGTGCTTTTTGTCTTATTAAACACCTTCTTTTCATGCAAAAGATGAAATAGCAATTTTCAAATTGTAGCTGTCTACATCACTCTTTCCACTTTCTTCCAAGTACTGTAAATTTTTTGCCCTTGAATGTCATTTTCCTTCAAATGCGTTTTAGTGAAGATTTACTGCATAGCAGAAATGAAAAGAGGTGCATTAGGAGTGTAGACTTAACCACCTGAATGTGAAACCTCTATCTAGCACAAGTGTTTTATACAGTATTATTGCATTAGGTACATTTGAGGGCTTACAGCTGGTAACGTTTTACATGAGCAGCTTAAAACATTATTTATATTATTCTATTCATATTTATGTTGCTGTTTTAAAGGGGGCTATGTTTAATTTTATTCTTTTTTCAAACATTCACATATCTATCTCTTGACAGGGGTTGGAAATGTTTTTCTTCTCACTTCTCTAATGGAGGGTGGACTGGATATAAAGGGGTATTCCGGGAATATGAACGTCTGACAGAAAAACCCATGATGATATAAATAAATGAGTACAACAATACTCAATGTCATTAGTCACAAAATGGAGCTTAAATAGTTTGATTTTATGATTCGCTAAATTTTATGGGCTCTCTAAAGTTATCACCAAGATGGCTGCCACTGGAAACTACAAGTACCAAGATCCTTTAGTTCTCAGTAACTCCTCCTACCTCTTATGCTCTGCTCCCGGTGATGATGTAACAGGTTTTCTTGCTCTGTTACCATAGTAATGATGTGTAATTGACATCACCACAACACTGGCCATACTGGATGCACTGCAACCAACGGACTACAGCCAAACATAGTGGTGATCACATGACCTGCCCAGGCAGGTGCAGGACACTTGATGTGGATATGTGGCCAGCGGCCATCTTCTGTCCTGTGTCTGCTCTGCAACGGACTGCACGGAGGAAATTAACGGACTGATTAAAGGGCCAGTAACATTATAATTCTTCGTAACAGTCATCAGCATTTTTCTGCTAATGAGGGCAAAATTTTAAATAACAACTAATTACATGTAAGCTTATATTTTAAGGACCCATTTGTATATGAATTATGATTCCTGGAATAACCCTTTAAGGATTTATCATGTATCTTTAATAGGCTGCCAAAAACTACCCCCTTGTATGATTTATTCATTTGTTTTAGAACAGGTGTAAATGGGGCTTCATGATTATGATATAAAAGTGTACATAAGCACCAGAGTAACTTATAACCCCTAACGATCCATGATGTAACTGTACCTCAGGGGATGTTAAGGTTATATGAAGAGGGTGCATAGGCTGAGCCCTTTTCATACAGACTGGGTATTTGCTGGAGCGGCGATCGACTCCAGATGTATTGCAGTATATGATAGGAATGATCAGACTCCTAGAGTTGAAGTACCATGGAGGTCTAAAAATACAGTAAAAAAAATAAAATAAGTCAAAACCCCAAAATTTGAATCACCACCCTTTCCCTATAACTGATATAGAAATACAGTAATAACCAAATAAAATAATGAAGTAGTTAGGTACCATTATATGCCAAGAATCCTGATCTATCAAAATATATGAAATTCTGGCAGTTAATCATGCAACAGAAAATAGCGCAGAAATGTCTCCATCGCACAATGCATTTTTTAATGCATAAAATTTGTAATTAATAGTGATCAAAAGATTGCACTGTCTCTAAAATTGAAGCAATAAAGATGGCATCTCACCCCACAGAAAAATGAAACCTACACAGCTCCATACACCAAAGTATAGAAAGGTTGTTAGCGCCAGAATATTGTGAAAAGAAGAATTTTTTTTTTAGTACAAAAGGTTTTAATTTTTTAAAATCTATAAAAAACTATGTGAATTTGGTATGCCTGTGATTGTAATGAAGGAAAGAATAAAGGAGAGGTATCATTTGGAGTGCACAATGATAGCGGTAAAAAAAGACCCTACTAGGAAATGAAAGAAATTTTCCTCAATTTCACTGCATTTGGAATTTTTTTCAGCTCCCAGTACATGACATGGAATATTAAATACCATCACTAGAAAGTACAATTAGTTATGCAGAAAACAAGCATACAGCTCTTTACATGGAAAAATAAATAAAAATATGGATTTTTGAAGGTGATAAATAAATTAAAAAAGACTACAGCCATAAGGGGTTAATGGATATTTGACAGCAGTCTATATGCCTGAAGCCTGGTTTAGACCAAGGAGCATCAGAAAAAGCAAGCACTACCTCATAAGTTTTGTGTAGAGCTTTAGTTCAGTCTTATGCATTGCATTATTTATTTGTGTATTTGTGATTTTGAAGAGGACTATTGTTAGGATATCAGGAATTAAAATGCTTTTAGCACAGTCATTTCTTGAGGGGAAATTTGAAAAGGTCATTACATTTATTTTGCAGATTAATATCATTATGCTAATTCAAAATGTACTTTTTATCTTTTACTTTTGTGTAAATGATAAACTTTTTCAAAAACATATTTTGTGAAACCTTATTCTGGGAGCCATCACTTCTTTATTACTCTATTGATGGAGTTGAGGGCCAGTGTTGTGATGAGTTGATTTTACATCTGTCCAATTTTGGGGCACTTGCAATTTACAACAGTTTTATGATTTACACAGCTATGCAGTTACAAAATAAAGGGTCATTTCTTCCCTAGCATAGTCCTAGCTAATTGTTATTAGAATTAAAGTCCAGGACAATTCACTCTGTTGAAGCTGAATGATACATATCAGACATTACCCAAAGACAGGTAAGGTCCTATTCCCGGAAGTCTAATTGTAAAACTGCAAATGTAAGGCTGTTACATTTCTTAAATGGACCCTATCATCAAATTCAATAATAAGCCTAATAACAATTCACATAGGACCATATTAACTTGTGCCCACACTGTTTTTAGCTAAAAAAAACTGCACAGCACCTATACCTAGAAAATTAAGTTTGTAAACCTACCTGGCAACCTGCCTGAAGGTTCAGGGTGTCCCAACAGTGTATGCTACTCATGCAAGGCAGTGTTTCTTTCACCTCATTTCTCCCCCTCCCTGGGGCTGATGAGTCATCCTCTGCTCTGCACTGCAGGAAAGAGAAGGGGAGAGCAGACATGAGGTGAGAGACACACTGCCTTGCATGATACCACACTCCCTTGAGCCTCTGCAACTCCTGGCAGAGTGCCATGTAGGCTTACAAATTTATTTTCTGTGGATAGGAACTATTCATTTCTCAGCGAAAAACAGTGCAGGCACAAGTTAGTATAGTGCTATGAGAATCATAGTCATTAGGGAATCATAGTCATTAGGGAATCATCGTCATTAGGGAATCATAGTCATTAGGTTTCTTAGTGAAAATCTGGTGACAGCTTCTTTTTCATTAAACACATTGGGGGTCATTTACTAAGGGCCCGATTTGCGTTTTCCCAACGTGTTACCCGAATATTTCCGATTTGCTGCGATTTTCCCTGAATTGTCCCGGGTTTTTGGTGCACACGATCGGATTGTGATGCATCAGCGCCGGCGTGCACGCGACGGAAATCAGGGGCCGTGGCTGAACAAAAACCCGACGGATTCGGAGAAACTGGCGCATTTTTTAATAAAAAGTGTCACTGGACACGCGCTTACCTTCACCAGGAATAGGATCGTGAACTCCGGCGGACCTCGGCGGACTTCAGCGCAGCAGCGACACCTGGTGGACGTCGGAGGAACTGCCTTAGTGAATCGCCGGAAGACCCAAATGCATTGCAGAGAACGCGCCGCTGGATCGCAAATGGACCGGGTAAGTAAATCTGCCCCATTGTATCGAAATAAATATATGGACAAAAATGTACCATTTCTTCAGATTGAGACTTCTGTCATCATTTTATTTTGGAGACCAGTGTACATGGCATAATACAATGGCCCCAAGGAAAGTCATTTCAGTTCTTAAGAGAAAAACATATTAAAATCAGTAACCATTGTAGTGTAATTGGATTGATGTCTGCCATATTTCATCATAAAATGCATACCAAATAAAAATGTGCTGGTAAGTTATTAAATCAAAAGAAATAATGTGCCTCATCAATGGATGTACAGTATCTCATCATTCAGATAATTGGTATCACAATAAATTAGAAGGCACAATATATATAGCTGTAGTTAAGAACATAATTATGGTAATATGGCTAGAAAACATGTTTAAATATTGTCATTAAATAATTTCCTAATTAAAATAATTTGATGTTAGTGTAAATACTGAGCATGCAATACTGTTGTTTGTTCTAATTGTAGAATATTATCATACTGTGTTTGTTTTACTTGTTTTAATGGTTTAATTTCATATTGGAGTCTAGCAGAGGTCACAATACTTCAATTCTTCTTTTCATATTCAGCGCTGTCTGCATTGCAAGAAAAGCTTTCCCTTTAGTACAGGTAAAGTCTTGTGGAAGGTCGCTGATCACACAAACTATTATTTTTTCTCGGATTGCATACCAGAAAGGGAGAGCACATAATTGGTACAGTAGCGAAACTCTGCTCTTAACCCTTTCATAGGGAAGCAAAAATGAGCAACAAGAGTTATGTACCCATAGGGGTTGACAAGAAGTTGAAAACTTGGCTTCTTTCTTTCAAAAACAGCTCCACATCTGGTCATGTCCCTGGTATTGCAACTAAGCTTCATTCATCTCTGTACAGCTGAACTGCAATATCGGCACAAACCATGGTCAGGTTTGGTGCTGTTTTAGGCATAAAGCAGACATGTTTTTTTAACCATTCACGTCCTGTCAAGTGACATATCACTGTTCATGGAGGAAAAACATTTGTTTAATTCTTAACGGTTGGAATTGATGGACTTTTTCCAGCCTTATATTCTAAGATCCTATGATACATGCTGTCCCAACTTATGGTGTGATGATCTGGGGAGGTACGACGTATGACAGCCGCTGATTATAAAGGCAGTGCAGCAGGGAATTAATTCCCCCTGCAGCACTGCTGCTTTAAGACATAAGCCATGGGATGATGACCACCCATGGCTTACGTCATGACGTCACCATGTAGGAGGGCATGTGAAGGAAAGAGATGGCTGCTGGGGGCCACTGGAAGGTAAGTGGTTTTGTTATTTTTGCCAGGGATCTGCTGACAGCAGGGTCTTGTTACTCTTCCCTGCTGTCAGCCTTGCCCCACGGCATCTTGCAGCTTTAGAACTGCAGTGGTACAGAGCCGACGTAACTCCGCCCCTACAGCACAAAGCCCCGCCCCATAACATGGCTGCTTCCATGGCAGATACAGCAAGGAGAGAAGACATTTATAAGCCGAGGTAAGTAGGGGGATTCACTGGGGGATAGGCAGTGAGTGTGATGCCAGACAGGATAAGGGTGTTTGTATGTTGTCAGTGGGGTAGAGATGAGGATAAGTGTGGTGTCAGGGGGGCAATAAGGCTTGTGTAGTGTTAGTGGGGGAAGGAGAGTATGTAGTTGTGACAAGGTGCAGTGCTTTTCTGTGGGGAGTGTGCGAGCTCTGAGTCAAGGAGGAGTGTTAAATGCAATATAGACTTGATATATTTGATAGCAATAGGAAGTGCTGCTCCAGATTTAACTGTACACATGGATATTTTTTGTGCCACTAGTCATCATGCAACAAAAATTAGTGGGTGTTCCAGTGCTCAGTTGGACCGTGCGCCAGATTTAACATGCAAAGTCCAGCAGAATTGTGTTGCACGCTTTGTTAAAGGTGCACCAAAAAAAGTGGTGCCCTCTATAGGAGCAGTGCTGAGGGCACCAGATTCATAAAGAACAGCAGCCAAAAATCCTGAATCTGGCACACCCTGGACACTACAAGATAAATGCACCTAGTACAGACTGCACTGTTCTTGGTAAATGTGTCCCGTTGTGGTCAGTTATGGTGTGAGGGAGAAGCATTATTCAGGGGCATTGTATAGTCATACATGTGACTTTATACTGTAAGTGACTGTCATGTCTATAGTGTGGAGATGGACCGCACGGAGCTGAAGACATTGGGGGGTGAATGCAGCAGTGATGAGCCGTTAGCCACCATGTTCTGTATCTAAAGGAGCAGATCATCACCTGTAAGTTACTACATGCCACTTCTACCTGCCGTGCAATGTTAAATTGCATTGGGCACTGTGCTGGGTGGGGTAGGACAGACTAACACCTCTCCCTTTTTCATTTTGGTTATTCTCTTGCACTAAATCTCTCACGGAATTCAAATACTTTTACAATAGATGTATATGCATTGAAGATTCCCTTTTGTCATTCCTTCATTATTATAATGTAAAAACACAGACTGCAGTGGGTTTTCCTTTATTATTATAGCCAAAGAATGACAAAAGGTAACTTTCCATGTATGCAAGTCTATGATGGGGGGGCCCCGTTATAAATATTGCCCAAGGGCCCACAGGACTCTAGTTACGCTACTTCCAGTCACCCTTTTTCATCACTTTTATAGCCTAATGTATTGCATCTCATTGCATAGCTTCCCTCGGTAGTAGAGGAACCACAGAATTCTGACAGAATAAAAAAGAAAAAAAGAAAAAAGACAGCAACCCATGTAATTACCAAAAGTTGTTTTGTTTGATGCACGCAGCCCAGGGTCCTAGTGTGCAGGATCCATAGTCCAAGACAAAAAAAGAGAGATGGCCACAGCATCCAATATGATGAAAAATGGTTAAACCTTTATTCACACAGGCATAGAAAAAACTGCAACGTTTCGAATCTTTGTCATGTTTGCAGTTTTTCTATGTGTGTGAATAAAGGTTTAACCTTTTTTCATCATATTGGATGCTGTGGCCTTCTTTCACTAAAACACTCAGAGGTCGCAAATCTACCTTTAGCTTGTCCCTCTGTTCCTACTATTAAAATAAAAAACATACTTATGTTTGGACTTCCGCACGCTTGGCGTACTACACCCGGACTTCACTGTGTATATGCCGTGGGTGCTGCATTCGTGAAATGAAGCTGGGGTGTACTGCTATGGCATCATTGAATTTCTGCGCAGGCTTGGGGAGCACCAGAAATAGGTATGTAGTATAAAGGATTTTTTTAATAGCAGATGCCGAGGGATTCGCTTAAGGACAATTTGAGACACTGAACCACTGGTCCATAAGTCCCGAATCGACCTGACTGGTCTTCTTTAAGTCACAGATGGCATCCCAGTTAATTTAAATCAGTACAAATACAGCAAATGCTTCCCAGAAGCATCTCAGTCAGGCTTTAACACTTCCTTGACCTGCCCAATCACAGGATTTATAACAAATCAAGGATTCAAGGCACAACCTGTGTGCAGGCATTACAAGCTTGCAAGATCTTTTGGCATATTTCCCACACAATACTACAAAGAATCTGCTTTATTATTACTACTCTCAGTTCCGGATTAAGGTGGTAGGTGACCCAGAGGCACAAAATCTGGTGAGGTCCTCCACTGAATGTAGCCCAGACATTAAGACCGAAGTGGGAAAATTCAGTAGGGGTTGGATTTCTATTAGGCACTAACTCAGTGTCATCTCATCTGGCATAGTAGTGTGCTTCCTTTAATGCAGCCTCAGAGGCATCCATGCATGCTGCCCCTGCTGTTTCCTGTCCATTTCCGTGGTGTTTCCATCCTTTTCTGAGGTTCCCAGGTGTTTGGCCAAGCTTCCCTGTGCAGAGCCTTGGTCCCCTTGAAAAATGCTCGAGTCTCCCATTGACTTCAATGGGGTTCGTTATTCGAGACGAGCACTCGAGCATCGGGAAAAGTTCGTCTCGAATAACGAGTACCCGAGCATTTTAGTGTTCGCTCATCTCTAGTGGTTATCTCATCTCCCTCCTCTTAATGTTGCCCTCTTGTCTCTCATACTCGTATTAAGGGCCCCTTTCTTCCTTTCATTTTGTAGCCCCTCATCTCCCCCTCTTATTGTGGCCCCCCTGGCATCTCCTAGGGAAAGGGGGTGAATTTTTATGTTTTTTTATTTAAATTTTTTACTTTTTTTTTACTATTTTTCAGACCCCTTTAGTTGTCTGATTATTCCATATACTTTCATACTATAGTATGGCAGCATATAGGGATTTTCCACATAATCTATTACAATGTGCAAATCGCACATTGCAATACATGGTATGAAACAAGACAGCCGCGGGTCTTTGTATGACCAGAGACTGTCCTGTCCTGTCCTGACTGTGAGGTCATCGGGGGAGGGGGGGGAAGGGCTTCTTGACATACACCAGGAAGACGTGGGCTGCTGGACATTAAGGAGGCACTTATCAAATGTAAAATCTTGGAACAAAGATATATTATACGCTGAGGCACGAGAGACCACGCCCCGTCCATCCCACCAAATACTTTAAGAGGATTAGGTCTCTTAATGTATCCCACAGGTGGTACGGCCATTGGCAAAACTATACAAGGTCTGACCTTTTTTATGTTCTGCGAAAATACCTTTTTATTAGAGATGAGCGAACACTAAAATGCTCGGGTACTCGTTATTCGAGACGAACTTTTCCCGATGCTCGAGTGCTCGTCTCGAATAACGAACCCCATTGAAGTCAATGGGAGACTCGAGCATTTTTCAAGGGGACCAAGGCTCTGCACAGGGAAGCTTGGCCAAACACCTGGGAACCTCAGAAAAGGATGGAAACACCACGGAAATGGACAGGAAACAGCAGGGGCAGCATGCATGGATGCCTCTGAGGCTGCTTAATCGCACCATTATGCCAAAATTATGGGCTAATGCTCGAACGAGCATCAAGCTCGGACGAGTATGTTCACTCATCTCTATTTCCTACATATCCATCATAATCTTATGTACAAAACAAAATATCTCTATGTTCTAACCCTTATTCTACCCATAACCCAATTAATAACATTTCCAGCAACAGCCATGCCTCCACAAGGTTTGATACCGAATTTTTCCTGAGTATGAGTATCTCCCATATGTGTTGGTAAACCGCTGTATGGGCACATAACAGCATAGAACAGATGGAGCTCCATACAAGTTATAAAATGTTTATTTTTTTGTAATTTGGACATATGGGGGATTATTTTTTATTGCGGGATGAGATCCACTTTTCAGGTACATCATTGCTAATTATGAGATTTTATTAACTCTTCCTTGGTGGTGGATGAAAAAATAATTAATTCTGCTTTAGAGTTTTTAGCTTTTTTTTCCTCCGACCATTCACTGTATCATGAACATAATGGGGCTTATTTAGTAAGGGTCGTCGGGACCGCGATTCCATCGGTTTTCGCAAATATTTCCGATGTGCACCGAATTGCCCCGGGTTTTTGGCGCACGTGATCGGATTGTGACGCATCAGCACCGGCATGCATGCGACAGAAATTGGGGGGCGTGGCCAGCGGACCACCTGACCGATTCGGACAAACTGCGGAATTTAAAAAGAATTGTGTCGTGAGATCAAGCATTCACATGCACCAGCACAGAAGCAACGGATGCAGGAACTCGGGCGTACAGGCTTAGTGAATCGCGGCAGACCGGAATCCACGTCAGACAATGCACCACGGAATCGCAACGGGACCGGGGAAGTAAATCTGCCCCAATATGTTATCTTTATTCTATGAGTCACCACAGTTATGCTGATACCCATTTATTATTATTTTTTATGGCTGACTTGTTTTGCAGAATATGGAATTCCTTTTGTGAGAAATGTGCTTGTTTTTGTGTCTCCATGTATTAATGGGCATAACATTTAAATTTTTTTGTTTACAGAGCTGTTTCAGGGTTGTTTTTTGTGGAATATGATGTACTTTTTATTGGTATCATGTTGGTGTAGATGCTTCTTAATTATCACTTTTAATCCTGTTTTTATGAGGTCAAATGTAAAAATATCCTAATTTTTTTTTATCATTTTGTTATTTGCACTTCTTAAAACGCATTTTAACTGTTTCATTTTGTTCCGAGATGGGACATGAACAGTGTAATAGCATAGGCTGAGATACCGATCTAACAGGCTGCCGGCAGCCCTGGGGTCCTTCATCCGCGTCAGTCATCCTGGTAATGTCCTATAGATGCCGAGGTCACCATGACTGCGGCGTCTATAGGGTTAAACAGCTGAGACTGCGATAATCCTGGCAATCCCGGCTTTTACATACTGCCGGGCTCCTGCAGTGATCGCCTCAATGTAACTGTAAGTCATGGTGTGGTAACTACCCGCACCTTATGATGTACAGCTACATCAGGGTGCGGTACGGGATTAATAAATGGAACACGGCAACACCCTCCAGAGTCTTCAGCAGTACTCTCCTCAGTGCCATGTCCCCAGCAGTGCTCTCCCCATGCAATAACCCCAGCTCTATTTCTTTATTAATATGTCCCCAGCAGTGCTCCCCTACCATAAAATGTCCCCAGCATCCCCCCCCCCCTACCCCATGAAATGTCCAGCAGAGGCCCCATAAAAATAATAAAGTAAAGTCACATACCTCTGGCACTCCTCTTCACGTTACAGCCCTGGCTTCTTTTCTTCCTGGCAATGTGGGCAGAGGTCTATGCTCTTTGCACCTGTAATGACACTACGACACAACAGAGAGCATAGACGTGCCTGTGGCCGGGTGTTCTATGGTCGGTGGTTGAAGACCACTGGTATAAACCACCATTATGATTAGTTATCAGGATCAAAAAATGAATAGGATGCATAAATGAATGATCCTACAATTGCACCTATAAAAAATGGAAAATACACAAATTAATAAAACAGCACAAAGATTTTTCAAGTGATTACTTGCAATATGCAGGAAGTCCACACTTTTTATGTAACTCCCTTAGGTTGTGTTCACAGGATGCACTTTGTCTGCAATTTGTATCACAAATAACGTGTATGTGTTCAGGGAGGAGTTACTCCAGATAAGCTTGAAATGTGCTTCAAAATTCAAGAGCATTGGACAAATTCAGGCATCACATCTAAGTGTGATGTAATATGTGTGATGCCTGAATTTGTTCAACTCGCCCTATGACTGATCCTGGTCATACCTACTAAGCACTTTAAGTTTTGTGCAGGAATGTTTACATGTAGCTTTACTATGGTTACACCCGGGTCTTTGTAATTTCCTCTTTGTCTGTTTGTTACCCCTCTACTTGTTTGCCATATTTTTAACAATTGATATTAATACTTGAATTCAATGAAGTTTAAAATTATTTTATACTGCTACTCATATGTCACTTTCATTTTTTTTTTTATTGATGGTTTTAGTAATTTAATTTACGGGTGGTAATGCATGGCCCTATATTCCCACCCCTTATACGTTTTTGATGTGTTATGCTTCAGTATAGGTTCATATTTTTTGTTTAACTGGCACACACTTTTGATACATTAATTATCATATTTTATACTACTTTTATTTTTTGCTATGTTAATGTTTTAGATGTTGTTTTGCAGACTTCAATAAATATAATATGTCTCCACTAGAAAGTAGAACTCCTGGCAAGCATAATTATTTTTAAATTAAATATTAACATATGAGTTCAGCTGCATGACCTTGTGAAAATTAATGTACTGTATCATAATGCAAAAGGAATGGAAAGGATAATAAAATAATACCAGGCAGAATATTCCAAATTGACAGATTTAAAAATATATCCAAATAACTTCTAGAAAATATTATTAATCACGTCTTAGCTGTTATTAATAAATGTGGTCTGTCTCTTGGCAAGCTTAACACATTCTGTTCAGTGACATTACATCACTCTGAGCATATAGATAACACTATAATAATTTGCTGCAATGGTGGCGTCCATATTGGACCAAGATAACCAAGATTTCAAGATTTTACCCACTGTATCCCTCTTGCTGGCCACCAGGTTGCCATGTATAAATGCTTCACACTACTATGTAGTGCAATACATAGGTAGGTGGGACTGAAAGATGATAAAGTTTTAAAAATATTACAAAAATTAAAAAGGCTATAAAATAACAATTTCTTTAGATAACATAAACAAAAACATATTAAATACCAATAAAAACTGAAGCTTATTTAACATCTGTGTTGGCATCCCACTAGTGTGACTGAGTATGAGCTGATTGTGTCATTGTATCTCCCTTGAGCACTGTCAGTGTGAACACAACTTTACGCTTGATGGCTGCTCGGATTGATTTGCACCACACCCATCACTCTCCAGCAGCTTGACTCTGGTTCATCAATAGTTGACTGGTTGTTATTGACAGGTTCTCCCACTATTCTCATTACTCCCTTGCTCCTCTGTTTTGTCCAGAACTCAGAGTTCTGACCCAATAACTGTATAGGGCTGGAACTCTGATATTACATAAGAGTTCTGTCCTCTCTTGTAAGGGCGCCTGCTATAGATTTTTCTGATTAAGCTCCTATTTAACTAGCTATTCTCATCAATCTTTCTTGGTTTGTGTTTAGTCTATTCTCTGCTCTTGTGATTTTGTACTGCGTATTCCCTCTTTGCCGATAATTGGCTCTGGCCTCATATTAATTCATGCCCCTTCCTGTGACCCTTGCCGGATCTTCAAGCCTTCACACCGAAAAAAGGCGAGAGTACAACAACCACGTAATCAATAAAAACTATCCATATTTTATTAGAGCATGATATTAATACAAGAACATGTATGTAAATGCAGAAAGGCCAAAAAACATATATCATAAGGAGAGACCGTGAAATGAATAACACTACAATGAATGGCTAAAATGGGTAAATACTAAATCTACCACAATGTGAGTGTGTAACTGGCAAGAGACTGAGGCCAAAACCTATGAAAACAATACCAGTTATAACATGTCTTCACAAGTGATCTATTAACATATAATAAAGTAGATCTGTGGTCCGTGTTCGGTGGTCCGTATCCTGTGGTCCGTGTCCAGTGGTCTGTATCCTGTGGTCTGTGTCCGGTGGTCCGTATCCCATGGTTCGTATCCTGTGGTCGGTGTCCTGTGGTCGGTGTCCTGTGGTCGGTGTCCTGTGGTTCGTTCCCATGCTCCTGTCCTCCAGCCATCCTGTGCTCCAGCTGCGCCTTCCAGGGCTCCTGCCCAGTGGTGTCTTCAGTCCGTACCAGAGTTACCAGTGCTCCTCTGATTTCCTGCTGTCATCTCAGGTTGTGACTGCTTCCTGCATTTGTTACCTTGGCTGCCACTGCTGGTCTCATACCATCCCCTCGGTGGCCCAGAGGGTCTATAGACTCTTCCCAAAGAGACTTTCAGATGGTTCGTCCCTCACGAACCGTGACAGTAAATCTGACATACAAAAAGCTTCTTGTCCCATCCTGGAAAACATATTTGCATATTTCCCAGAATCCATTATGGAACATCAATGAATATATGTCTCTACAGCCCTACAAGGTCCCTTTTTTCGCACTTCAATTTTTCATAGCATTGCGTCTTTATGCATAGTTTTTCACTGAGGAAAGGTCTCTTTTAACCAATAGCTCCTTAGGTTACACGAGATTCACTGAAAATTGAGTTGTTTTTCTTGGAAATTACAACGTAGCTTTTATTTCACATATATAAAAAAGAAAAAATAATGGACAAAACTGTGATTGTGAACATACACAACATAAATGTGATTCCTTTGTTAGTTTTTTCCTTAGTAGGTGCATAAACTGTGTATGCCATTGCATCCTACTCTAATTGTTGCGTCCGTAACTGCAACACCTCTAACAGCAAAACTGAAATGTTTTTTTATATATACAACACTGCTGTGGTATGGATATGGTATTTTAACCACCACTCAATGTTTTGGCAGTGTGACTAGAGCGGCAGTTACATTGACCTGCTGCTTCCACATTGGTATGTTTATTGGGAGTAACTGGATGGTTCTTTTTTAATTCCAGGCTAGCTACGACTATACTGCTGCTGCTATAAGCTGGCTAGAGAAATCTATGCTGTTTTCATAACCATTCTGCAAGCAAGCAGCAACACCAGTCTCATCTGCTGCATACTTGGTATGACCATTTTCACACGTACTCCTAGCTAGATAGGCTAATTCGGAAATAGCGATCTATGCTAGCTATTATCTAGTCTATCAACTGCCATTCATACTGAATTAACCCTAGGATCCAATGCATTTCATTTTGCCAGAACTCATCAGGGGTCTTCTAAGGGGAGGCTTGAAATTCTAGGTTATATTTACGCAGAAGTATGTGCTGTGTGCACGTCCGGCATGTTGATAGCCAACACTTCCCCTATTAGCCAATAGTCATAGTCATGGTGCATGCTCCCAGTAGCCAATAGTAATACTCAAGAGCCTACAGTCACTCACAATGCTTATCCTCGGTAGCCAATAGTCATAGTCACAGTGCTTTCCCACAGAAGCCAAGTCAGTCAAAATGCTTTCCCCAGTACCTAACAGTCACGTTCAATGTTTTTCCTCAGTATCCAACAGTCAACTACAATGCTTGTCCGCAATATTCAACAGTCATTAACAGTGCTTGCCCCAGGTGCCAATTGTAGCCAACAGATAGTCACAATGTTTTCCCTAGTAGCCAAAGGTCAGTTACAATGCTTTTCCTCAGTGTCCAACAGTCAGTCACAGTGTTTGCCTCCAGTTGCCTATTGTAAAAGAATAAAAATTACCTTGGTCCACTCTGCAGTGCCTTCTATGTGCTGAGGCACAGATGACGTGTGATGGTACAAAGCACATGGCTGCACCAGGTCTGTTCCTGCCATAGGTCTCAGCATCTTGACCCAGTAAAGGTGGATATGTATTTACATATGCCGACACTACGTCTCCTGCAGTTCACAGGACAGCAGCATGCGGCATTCATGCGGCATTCACAGCAGCAGAGAAAGGAGCAGGTCTCTGCTCCAACAAGTTGGGTATTCGGCACAGAATCCCAAATCCGGCACAGACCCAAACTTTGTGGTTCGGGTTTGCTCATCACTATCAATGAATGTAGGTATGTATACACTGGTATCCACAAAAGAATAGTGAAGTATACAGATCAAACATTTAGGGCATAGCCTGTTATGCCATAAGGGATGAGAATATCCCTTTAACCGTAAGTTGCAAAGAATAACCAGTATAAAGTCTGGTTCAAGATTATTAACTTTTAAAAATAAGCTTTGTCCCTGAAACTGTTGTAAACCATAATGCTGACCTAAATGCTACACTAAAATTTGTACGATGGTTAGAATAATTGGAGCATATGGAAACACAAGAACAATAAATTCATGAAAAAACGCAATAGTCAGTTTGATTACACATAAATAGTACGGGTATAATATTATGCAGTGGAAATTTTATAGAAGAAAATTAGTAGCTAATGTGTTTGGACAGCACCCAGAACAAGACAGGGTCGATGACTGTGCTTGTAATTGTCTAAGAGATACATAAGATAAAAACTTATCCAAGACATTTTATATTATATAACATTTCCCAGGAGCTATGTAATATGCATTAAACTTAATGTGAACAAAATGCAAAAACAAAACTATTTTCTTCTTTAGCCTAGAGATGTTCTACAGCATTTTGGCTTAAAGGAAATCTACCATCAGAATCCAGCAGGATAAGCCAGGGACATTTACTCATAGATCCAGGCACCATGACTGTGATAATCCTCTTATATTTGCTGACCAAAATTATGATAATAAGCCAGAAAGACTTTTGGCAGTGTAACACCCCAAAGCCCCTCAGTGCTATAGCGTCACAGACCATTAAACTGTATAACCCTCCCCCTACTCCCTCAACACTTCCCCCAAGAAGCAGTGGAATTTTCTGCACACAGTGTCCAGTGCTCCTGGACACTGTTACATATGTGGATTTATCAGGACTTAGAAGAATCATAACTGAAAGGAAGAGAGCAGATACCACGTTCAGCACGCCACATATATAGGGCATCCGTGCATTAGAGTTACTGCTGCCACTATCTACAATCACCTAGCCTGCGTTACATAGTGAAAGAAGTGCTCTGTGTGTCCTCTATAATTGAAATAATAGTGCAGTTTGGATAAACCAAAGTATTCCTAGCCAACACTATAGTCAGCACTATAGTGATAGCACTATAGCCCAATACTACTTAAACAGGTGGATGTTGGTAAAGCTCAGAGATGTGCATGCTTATAACATCATAATTGCGATGGTAAAGATATATTTACAAAATAAACCAATGAAGTACATGGTGCCTACCATAAGCACTGTTTTAAAGGGGAAGAGCTTACAGATTAATGACATAATTTGGTCTTTGTATGAATTATCTGATACAGGGTTAAAACACAAACCCTGTTCTCTGCCCTAATAGAGAGTACATTACACGTATGTCTCTCATGTATCTTAAACTAATCAATAAAATTCACATTTTAACTTAAAACTTTACTTTTACTTAAACTAATTAACTTTTCGTAACATGGTATAAACCATGACAACGAATCACTTGCCAGCTGGAATATAATCTTGGTCAAATAGCCTGGAAAACTGCACCACATAGGCGCTCTGTCTGGTAAGATCATCCATGGCATTTCATTAGCATAATTTTAAAAGCTAATTTTAGAAGGCAGATATAAAATTACCACAGTCATGCTGCCTGGGTCTATGAGTCAGGCCCCTTTCACACTTGCGTTTTTCATGCGCGTTTTCTGCACGTGCTTTTGACGCGCAGAACTTGCATTGCACTCTGACCCATTGTAATCAATGGGTCTTTTCAGACTTGCATTTTTTTTCACGCACACACGCGCATTTTTTTTAACGCGTGTTTAAATCTCGACATGCAAGTCACGCTCGTGAAAATTGCACCATACAAGTCTATGGAGATGCATTAAAAACGTATTGCACTCTGAGACAATTGCAAGTGCAATGCAAGTGCATGCAAGTGCAAGAGCTCAGTCCTGAGTCCATTTCACACACATTTTCTGCGTGTGAAAAACGCATTGAAATTGCATTGAAAATGCGTGTGAAAAACTGAGACACTGAACAAACTCTGGCTGAAAACTGAATGAACTCTGATGCAAAATGTGCGTTTTTCACTGACCAAACTCTGATCGCATGCTGATCAAACTCTGACGTGATCTGCAACGCAAGTGTGGAAGGGGCCTAAGTGACCCTGGTTTATCATGATTGAATTTGATGGTAGATTTCTTTTAACAACAACAGGAACTTAAAAAAAAAAATCACTGGAAATCAGGGACCAGAATTTATGAAAATTTAGCTGCCTCCATATGTGTATGGCAGCACTCTCCCATTTCCTTTTTTTTTTTCATTTCAAATCTTTATTGCCCTTCAAAGTCATGAACACTCAAATACTAAAATCCACCAGTATATTCAGTAAGGATACATATTCTTACATCCCACCCAGAGCACCTGACCCATAAGATCAACTCAGTGATTCCAAAAACCCAAAGGAACATTCTTTTCTCCTGTAACCTAAACCATAAACAAATAAAAGAAATTTAAAAGAAAAACCCTCACAAAAAGGGGCCAGAAGAAAAGAAGGAGCCGTATCATATTTGCCATTTCCCTCTCGAGGAGGAGATCTAGTTTTTACAATTTCTGGCAAAGTATTTTATTTTTAACATAAATTGCTTGTTCTCCCAGGCCAATTATCAAATTACACAAGTTCAAGCAGTTGGTGGAATGTAGCAAGGGGTCAGACCACGCTTGCATACCCCATAGTTATAGGTGGAACAGGCATTGGTCCCCACCCTGCAATACAGATGTCACGGGTGCTCCCACGATCCATGTCGCCGATCGCGGGTACACCAGTGCTCCGCTGCATGCCTGTCCATGTCCCCCTGCCCGCACTTACCTCTCCTGGCTACTGTCTGTGCTCCGGATCCCTGCGTGTAGGCCGCATGCCTCCTTCCCTGGAGGCTGCGCGCTCCCGCTGCTAGATTTAAAGGGTCAGCGTCATCCTGATCGGCGCTGGCTAATCCAGCTCACCCTTTACAATCCCTCACCTCCCCGCCTTCCTGGCCGGATCTTCAGCATTGTTGCAGCAGTTTCTCAGCATTCTATGGAACTTCAAAGCTTTCCACACCTCGCTTCCCATAGCAGTTGCTGTTGAAGAGATTGCCTTCCAGCATTCCCAGACGCATCTGTGTTTCTCCAGCGTTTCCAGACGCCTCTGTGTTCCTCCAGCATTTCCAGACGCCTCCTTGTTCTTCCAGCGTTTCCAGACTCCTCGTTGTCTCCTGTCTCCAGCGTTCCCTTATGCTGCCTGCTGTGCCTTCCAGGGCTCCGGTCCAGAGGTGTCTTCAGTCCGTGCCAGCGTTACCAGAGTTCCTCCATGTTCCTGCTGTCATCCCAGGCTTGGACTGTTTCCTGCACATCCATGTACCTTGACTGCCACTGCAGGAGATGGTCTGAGGCCACTGGTTCACAGACTCCTCCCTCCAGACTCTTCCCTTAGAGACTTTTAGTTTTGTTCTCTGTGTGACCGTTACAGCAGAACTATATTAAATACCCATTTCTCTATTTTACCACTTCTCCTCTTTATTATTGCATTATATACTTAATTGCTATTTGTACATCTACTTTTTAACAACTCCTCTTTGGCAAAGCATTATATTCTTTTTCCCCCTCTTTCCCATGGCTTACACACAAAGGCTAAAAGAGAAAGAGAGAAAAAGGATAGGGAGTTTCCCATTTACTGATTGTCTGTTTTGGGGGGATTTATAACACAATGGAGCATGGTGGAAGCCCACCCCTCCGGCTGTGCCGGGTATATCTAGAGGGTTTAACCTGCCTGATTTAGAACTGTACTATAACTAGAGATGAGCGAGCACTAAAATGCGTGGGTGCTCATTATTCGAGACAAACTTTTCCAGATGCTTGAGTGCTCGTCTTGAATAACGAACCCCATTGAAGTCAATGGGAGACTCGAGCATTTTTCAAGGGGACCAAGGGTCTGCACAGGGAAGCTTGGCCAAACACCTGGAAACCTCAGAAAATGATCTAAACACCACGGAAATGGACAGGAAACAGCAGGGGCAGCATGCATGGATGCCTCTGAGGCTGCTTAATCGCACCATTATGCCAAAATTATGGGCAACAGCATGACCATGACAGAGTGACCGAATGAGGCTAGATAGCATCTAAAACATGCAATAATTGACCCTGACACTATATGGGATGGCATTCAGAGGCAGCGGCAGCAGCGGCAGGCTAGAGAGTGTCATGGCGACATACCCTAAATGGACTCAGGCTTCAAACCAATGGGTGGCAGAGAGGAACCAAAGGAGGTGAGCAAGAAGCGCTGAAATAATTTCCTATGTCAACAAAAGGTTGACGGTATATTTAGTCGATAACACAGCATGGTGGCGACATAGTGACCAAGTTCCATAACGTATCTGGTGAAACACCCGAAAAATGAGCCTGACACAGCTCGTTTGATAAGGGGACGACATTTGGAGGCACCCATGGAGACGACTTCCATGATTAAGATTGATAGTATGGGGCATCCATATTGCGCTGCAATGATTGCAACTTCAGGTCTCCAGCATGGTGGCGACAGATGGGCTGAGTTCCATTATGTATCTGGTGAAACACCTGAAAATTCTGCCTGACACAGCTCGTTTGATAAGGGGATGATGTGCTGTATATCCTCTCGTGCTCCAGCGTCTGGGGTATAGAGAGTTGAAAGTTGCGCATGGAGACATTAGTGGGTGCTGTGGAGGATCGTGGAGGCAAAATGGACAGGAAAAACCAGGGGCAGTACGCATGGATGCCTCTGAGGCTGCCTAATCTTGGGATGGAGCTGGCGGTCCACTGCCAGACGAGCTTTCGCCTGTCCAAGCCCCTGTCTCTCGGCTCCTCCCCACCCAAAATGGGCCTGGGGGCCAGAAGCGTTTACTTTGAAAAAATTATAATTTTCAAAGCAGGCAGTGTCGTTTGTATATTTTACCAAGGAATAATGGAATAGCATAGCGGTTCTATTTTTACTAGTTTTTTCGTAAATGGTTCCATGATTAAGAGCGACAGTATGGGGCATCCATATTGCGCTGCTATGATTGCAACTTCAGGTCTCCAGCATGGCGGCGACAGATGGGCCGAGTTCCATTATGTATCTGGTGAAACACCTGAAAATTCTGCCTGACACAGCTCGTTTGATAAGGGGATGATGTGCTGTACATCCTCTCGTGCTCCAGCGTCTGGGGTATATAGAGTTGAAAGTTGCACATGGAGACATTGATGGACGCTGTGGAGGATCGTGGAGGCAAAATGGACAGGAAACAGCAGGGGCAATATGCATGGATGCCTCTGAGGCTGCCTAATCTTGGGATGGAGCTGGCGGTCCGCTGCAAGCCGAGTTTTTGCCTGTCCAAGCCCCTGTCTCTCCGCTCCTCCCCACCCAAAATGGGCCTGGGGGCCAGAAGCGTTTACTTTTAAAAAATTATAATTTTCAAAGCAGGCGGGGTCGTTTGAATATTTCACCTAGGAACAATGGAATAGCATAGCGGATCTATTTATAATAGTTTTTTCGTAAATGGTTCCATGATTAAGAGCAACAGTATGGGGCATCCATATTGCGCTGCTATGATTGCAACTCCAAGGTCTCAAGCATGGCGGTGACAGATGGGCCGAGTTCCATTATGTATCTGGTGAAACACCTGAAAATTCTGCCTGACACAGCTCGTTTGATAAGGGGACGATGTTTATGGAGGCGTAGTAAGGTAATAGTAGTAGATTAAGGTGCTGCAGTTAAAACTATGTTAGTTGGATTGGGATGGAGCGGCGGTCCACTGCCAGCGAGCTTTCTTCGTCCAAGCCGCTGTCTCCGGCTCCTCCCAAACAGCACTTCTAAGAACCTTTTGTATAAGATCAAGTGTAGTAGTGTTCTTATAAGTTTGGTTATGGCAAGTGAGGGGAATGTAAACAGATGCACAAGAGCACTGAAATAATATCGTAAATGTAAAAGTTAGCCAGTATATTTTGTGGATAAACAAGCAGGGTGGCAACAAAGTTAACAAGTTTGAGTGTGAAGCCATGAAAACAACCCAAATTCTGTGACACAGCTCGTTTGCTAAGGGGACGATGTATGGAGGCAGCTATATGGACGACTTTGGGAGGCAGCTATGGAATGATGTGTGGAGGTAGCTATGGAAACACGTGTGGAGGCAGCTATAAGACGAACGTGTGGAGGCTGCTATGGAGACAATTAGATTGGATCAGTGGCCGTTTATGTGGCCACTCCCAAAATTTTTAAAACAGAGGACCGGGTAGGTGGCCCTCCAGAAAAATTAAACACATAGAGTACTATAGCTAGAGCCAGTTGGCCCTGTCAAAAAATAGCCAGTTTCCTCTGCTTTATGTATAGAGAGGAGGAGAAAGGGAAAATGGAGGGAGGAGCATACATTATTCAGGTTGAGTTCTTTCACCTGGGGAGAATGAAAATCTGGAAATCCATGCTTTATTCATCTTGATGAAGCGTCAGCCCTGTCAGCGCTGTCAGTCGACAGGTGTGTACGCTTATCAGTGATGATGCCACCAGCTGCACTGAAAACCCGCTCAGACAACACGCTAGGGCAGGGCAGGCAAGAACTCAAGGCGTACACGCCAGTTCGTGCCACATGTCCAGCTTGAAACCAGTTGTAGGGAGCTGTGTGATCATTTAGGATGATGGTATTCTCAGCTACGTACTCCTCACCATTTTCTGAAGATCAGCCCTACTCTGCCGAGACGGGGACAGGTGACAGTGTGTTGCTGGGGTGATATAAACTGGCAAAGGCCTGTAAGCGTCCCCTGCCAGGCTGGACAAGCTGCCTGCCGCCTACTCTCCCCTGTACTTATCCGCAGAAGTACGCCCTCTGCCACTAGCGCTGTCAGAAGGGAAATACGTTTCAGCTGTGTGCACCAGGGCCTGCTGGTATTCATGCATTCCCACTCCTTTCCTCTCCAGGGATGAGAGTGGAAAGATTTTGCTTGTACCGTGGGTCCAGGAGAGTGAATAACCCAGTAATCGGTGCTGGATAAATCTTGAACACGAGGGTCACGGGAGAGGCAGACTAGCATGAATCTGCCATATGTGCCAGAGTCCCATCTCGCAAGAATTCACTCCCTCACTGGCCGACTGTCCATCTCCTCCTCTCCACTCCTCCAACTCCTCTTCTTCTGCCCATACATGCTGAACAGTGAAGGTCTGAGCATTGCTCCCGTCTTTTGTCTCGCCAACATTCTCCTCCTCTTCCTCCTCATCCTCCTCCACCTCCACCTCCTCCGATATGCGCTGAGAAACAGACCTCAGGGTGCTTTGGCTATCAACAAGGGAATATTCTTCCCCCGTCTCTTGTGACGAGCGCAAAGCTTCCGACTTCATGCTGACCACAGACTTTTCAACAGGCCAAGCAGCGGGATGGTGAGGCTGATGATGGCGGCATCGCCACTGACCATCTGTGTTGACTCCTCAAAGTTACTCAGCACCTGACAGATATCAGACATCCACGTCCACTCCTCATTGTAGACTTGAGGAAGCTGACTGACCTGACTACCAGTTCTGGTGGAAGTTGACATCTGGCAGTCTACAATCGCTCTGCGCTGCTGGTAAACTCTGGATAACATGGTTAATGTTGAATTCCACCTCGTGGGCACGTCGCACAACAGTCGGTGAGTGGGCAGTTGGAGGCGGCGCTGCACTACTCTAAGAGTGGCAGCATCTGTGCTGGACTTCCTGAAATGCGCACAGATGCGGCGCACCTTCGTGAGCAAATCAGACAGATTGGGGTATGTCTTGAGTAACCGCTGAACTATGAGATTTAACACATGGGCCAGGCATGGCACATGTGTCAGTCTGCTGAGTTGCAGAGCCGCCACCAAGTTACGGCCGTTGTTACACCCAACCATGCCTGGCTTCAGGTTCAGCGGTGCCAGCCACAGATCAATCTGCACTGTGATGCCCTGTAATAGCTCTTGGGCGATGTGCCATTTATCACCTAGGCTCAGCAGTTTCAGCACTGCCTGCTGTCGCTTATCGATGGCACTGCTGCTGTGCCAAGAGCTACCGACTGATGGCGCCATGCCCACGGATGGTAATTTGGAGGAGGAGGTGGAGGAGGGGTGGGAGGAGGAGGAGGCATAGTAGGCCTGAGAGACCTGGACCGAGGTAGGCCCCGCAATCCTCGGCGTCGGCAGTATATGACTAGCCACAACGTCAGACTCGGTTCCTGCTTCCACCAAGTTAACCCAATGTGCCGTCAGCGACATATAGTGGCCCTGCCCGGCAGCACTCGTCCACGTGTCCGTGGTCAGGTGGACCTTGTCAGAAATGGCGTTGGTCAAGGCACGGATGATGTTGTCTGACACGTGCTGGTGCAGTGCTGGGACGGCACATCGGGAAAAGTAGTGGCGGCTGGGGACCGAATACCGAGGGGCGGCCGCCGCCATGAGGTTGCGAAAGGCCTCGGTCTCTACCAGCCTATAGGGCAGCATCTCCAGGCTAAGTAGTTTGGAGATGTGAACGTTGAGGGCTTGGGCGTGTGGGTGGGTTGCACTGTACTTCCTCTTGCGCTCCAGCGTCTGAGGTATGGAGAGCTGAACGCTGTGCATGGAGACATTGGTGGATGCTGTGGAGGATCATGGAGGCGAAGGTGTGGTTCTCGCACAGGAGATGTTTGGGCCGGGGTCCAGGGCAGGGGGATGACTAGCAGAGGCAGCAGATGACACAGGGGAAGGAGCAGTGGTGTGCCCGGCAAGAGGTGAAAGGCCTTGGTTCCATTGAGTGGGTTATTTAGCATTCATATGCCTGCGCATACTGGTGGTGGTTAAGCTAGTAGTGGTGGAACCCCTGCTGATCCTGGTGTGGCACAGGTTGCACACCACAGTCCATCGGTCATCCGGTGTTTCTTTAAAGAACCTCCAGACTTCCGAAAATCTAGCCCTCGCCACGGGAGCTTCACTACGTGAAACATTTGGCGCTGATGCACCAGCTCTGGCTCTGCCTCTCCGTCTGGCCCCACCACTGCCTCTTCCAACCTGTTCTCGTCGAGAACTCTCCTCCGTTTCAGAAGCACTGTGTTCACCCAGCCTATCAACCGAACTTGGGTCTGTCACCTCATCATCCTACTATCCCTCAGTCTGCTCCCCCCTCGGACTTCCTGCCCTAACAACAACTTCACCACTGTCTGACAACCGTGTCTCCTCATCGTCCGACACTTCTTTAGACACTTCTTCCACTACGTCAACAATGTCATCATTACCCACAGACTGCGACCGGTGGAAAACCTGGGCATCGGAAAAGAGCTCAGCAGCAACCGGACAAGTAGTTTGTGACTCTGGGAATGGTCCAGAAAACAGTTCCTCAGAGTATGCCGGTTCAAATGCCAAATTTTCCTGGGAGGGGGCAGACTGGGAGGAAGGAGGCTGAGGTGGAGGAGTGCTGATTTTGGTGACATGGGTGGACTGCGTGGAAGACTGACTGGTGGACAAAAGGCTAGAAGCATTGTCCGCAATCCACGACATCACCTGTTTGCATTGTTCTGGCCGCAACAGTGCTCTACCACGAGTCCCAGTAACTTGAGACATGAAGCTAGGGAGTGTAGCTCTGCGGCGTTCCCCTGCTCCCTTATCAGCAGGTGGTGTCTCACCCCGCCCAGGACCACGGCCTCTGACCCCTGCAGTAGTTGGACTCCCACGTCCACGCCCTCATCCTCTACCCCTAGCCCCCGGGTTCAACATTTTCAAAATTAAAGTGTAAACTGTAAATTTTTTGGGATTTTTTTTTCTGTTTTATTTGTGTTTTTTTTTGTGCTTTTTTTTTTTTTTTTACAAAACGATGCTATCCTATTGCAATGGCTAGTTTCAAACCTACACTGACAGCACACAACTGGATTTTGTGCTGTGCCTGATGACTTTGAGTTATAAAAAAAAATAAAAGTAAAAAAAAAAATCAGCAGACTGTGCCTAATTCAATCAAACCCCTAATAAATTGTCCCACTTAGGTGTTTGAGATGTGTGTGTCCCTAAGAGCTGAATATAACGTTCCCAAGTCTCTCTGCAAATTCCTCACAATATGGTTATAGCTGCACTACTAGTGCCAGCAAGGCCAGCCACAAGCAAATCAACAAAATATATACACTCACCGGCCACTTTATTAGGTACACCTGTCCAACTGCTCGTTAACACTTAATTTCTAATCAGCCAATCACATGGCGGCAACCCAGTGCATTTAGGCATATAGACATGGTCAAGACAATCTCCTGCAGTTCAAACTGAGCATCAGTATGGGGAAGAAAGGTGATTTGAGTGCCTTTGAACGTGGCATGGTTGTTGGTGCCAGAAGGGCTGGTCTCAGTATTTCAGAAACTGCTGATCTACTGGGATTTTCACGCACAACCATCTCTAGGGTTTACAGAGAATGGTCCGAAAAAGAAAAAACATCCAGTGAGCAGCAGTTCTGTGGGCGGAAATGTCTTGTTGATGCCAGAGATCAGAGGAGAATGGGCAGAATGGTTCGAGCTGATAGAAAGGCAACAGTGACAGGCAACAGGTAGGCAGAAGAGCATCTCTGAACGCACAGTACGTCGAACTTTGAGGCAAATGGGCTAAAGCAGCAGAAGACCACACCGGGTGCCACTCCCTTCAGCTAAGAACAGGAAACTGAGGCTACAATTTGCACAATTTGAACAAGCTCATCGGAAATTGACAGTAGAAGATTGGAAAAACGTGCCTGGTCTGATGAGTCTCGTTTTCTGCTGCGACATTCGGATGGTAGGGTCAGAATTTGCGTCAACAGCATGAAAGCATGGATCCATCCGCCTTGTGATCAAACGGTTCAGGCTGGTGGTGGTGTGTCATGGTGTGGGGATATTTTCTTGGACACTCTTTGGGCCCCTTGGTACCAATTGAGCATCTTGCAATGCCACAGCCTACCTGAGTATTGTTGCTGACCATGTCCATACCTTTATGACCCAATGTACCCAACATCTGATGGCTACTTTCAGCAGATAATGCGCCGTTCATAAAGCTGGAATCATTCAGACTGGTTTCTGAACTGACAGAGGATTCACTGTACCCAAATTGCCTCCACAGTCACCCACATCTCAATCCAATAGAGCATCTTTGGGATGTGGTGAAACGGGAGATTTGATCATTCATGTCAGCGACAGAATCTGCGGCAAATGTGTGATGCCTCCTCTCAATATGGACCAAAATCTCTGAGGAATGCTTCCAGCACGAAGAATTGAGGCAGTTTGAAGGCAAAAGGGGGTCCAACCCGTTACTGCATGGAAGTCCTAATAAATTGGCCGTGATGTATGATGTTGTATAATATATATATATATATATATATAAATATATTATATATATATATATATATACTATATATATATTATATATAACCTAATGATATTCAGGCCTAAGAAAGTCGGTTGGTTCTTGTATGCCTAGTTTCTAACAGCACACAACAACTGGATTTAAGTCACCTTAAGTTTTGAAAAAAAAAAATCGTCAGACATGTGCCTAATTCAATCAAACCCCTAATAAATTGTCCCACTTAGGTGTTTGAGAGTGTGTGTCACTAAGAGCTAAATAGCAAGGTTCCAAGTCTCTCTGCAAATTCCTCACAATATGGTACTAGCTGCACTACTAGTGCCAGCAAGGCTTCCACAAGCAAATCAGCAAATATAATATTTTATAATATATATATATATATATACAGGCAGTCACCGGGTTACATACAAGATAGGTCTGGAGGTTTGTTCTTAAGTTGAATTTGTATGTAAGTCGAAACTGAATATTTTATAACTGAAGTTCTAGACATTTTTTTTTCTTTTGTCCCAGTGATAATGGAGTTTCAAATTTTTGCTGTATTGGACCAAGGATTATCAATAAAGCTTCATACATAACACCTGACAGCTGATCATTGCAGTCTGGGACTATAGTAAAGCATAATAAGAAAGTCGGTGGGTTCTTGTATGCCTAGTTTCTAACAGCACACAACAACTAGGATTTTAAGTCACTTTAAGTTTTGAAAAAAAAAAAAACATGTCAACTGTGCCTAATTCAATCAAACCCCTAATAAATTGTCCCACTTAGGTGTTTGAGATGTGTGTGTCACTAGAGCTAAATATAAAGTTCTCTCCTTCAAATTCCTCACAATATGGTAACTAGGTATAGTT